>CM035840.1:315111631-315560571 GCA_020510985.1 Pholidichthys leucotaenia
TTTATTCCTGCGAATGATGCAGATGGACATGTTATTGCTTCAGCCATACGCAATCTTACCACTTTACAAGCTGCTGGGGCTAAGGATAATGTTACTGATGCACAGCATTGGATGAATTGGTTGTTTTCCTCCTGGAAGAGTCTCGTTATAAACCTGGTGGTAGTTCTTGTGATGATCGTTTTGATTTTTTCATGTGCCATTCCCTGCATCCGTGGTATGATGATGAGACTTGTTCGTGTGAACTTGGTGATGTATCATGATGCCACAGCTAGAGATGATGGGGAAACAACACCACCTTAAAGTGTCTTTTCATGAGTACAGAGTAAAAATATGACTGTCATGCAGAAAACGAGAGGCGATGCATGCTCATGACATGAATTTGAAATGTACTATTTACAAAAGCATATTTGAAGTTCTGAGATATTGCCTTTCATTACTGTTTGGGGGTTTTCATTTCACTTTGTTTTTATTACATTATATTTGTAATCACCACATTGTTAATCACAATTTACTCAATGTGTAGTTTTATTGTTATGATTGTTGTTTTGTTTCCTGATTGTTTAATTACACTTTCACACATTAAGATACTAACATTTATAGATTTAAGTTGCTAACACACATATATCCTCATCACAGAAATATATACACACATATATACTCAATCCATATTATCTTTTGTCATATAATCATTTTATTGTACTTTATTGTGATTTTGCTAGTTTTTACACTTATCATTATACATCTATACACTAACTTACCTCATTAAATTGCTGCTAATCTGCTAACACACATAACAACAAATAGATACTTACATACACACATCACACGTATCATTTTGCAATTGATCATCATTACTGACTTTACTTTTCTTTATTATGATTTTGTATGATTATTGATTTCTTTTACTGAACAGGAGGTTTTATTGTTCCATACTCCCCAGGAAATGAAACATTCAAGCGGTGCTCGGGAGTGGCAGCGGGGTCGATGGCCGACTTTCCTCATTAAAAAGCGAGTTAGGATCTTTTGCAGTAAAATGCTCCTTGCATAAAACGCACCAGAACTTAGTGAGCTGCCCAATGAGGTTTTATAGGCCATAATGTTTCATCTCTGATGCTTTTTTTAAAGCATCAAGGGGGGGATGAAAGAATAGTTTCATGTTCCTCTATATTATTATTTCATATTTTATGTCTGATATGTTTTTGGTGCGTTGTATGAGCCATTATTCTCTCTGTGACTTTCATGTCCCAGAGTCTGGGTGGATATGCGTGCAAATGGATGTGCATGCATGTGAGGGCAGGTCAGCAGAGATGTAAAGGATGACCTAGGCTACACTGATAATCTCTTTGTTTTATTGACTTGCTCTGCCAAGTTTCTGTGACCGAGGAATGTGCTAAAACTCCCAGAATATGAAAATTAGATTTATAGACACTTAGCCTGTCTCTGGAGATGCCACAAGGATGTCTCCCTCTTTGTTTATCTATTCTTAGAGCTATAAAAATACCAGGCTTGAAATGTATGGTCAGAAGAGGTGCATGAACGACTCTGTGGATGGTTCAATGTACTTTTTCTCCCAGCCAGAGAAAATAAATGGCTCATAACTCAGAATTCGCCTATTGAATTTTTGACTGTCTCATTTAATTCAATTTCATTCTATCACTCAAGCGTGCTGCTGAACAGAGAGTGTGTTCTGCCAGTTGGTCGCAGACCATCTCCTCCTCAAGGACTCCAAATTGGCACACCCCCGCCAGCTGACGTAGATCTGCAACATGGCATTATACTGTCTCTCCTGCCAGGTGGCGGTGCTGCCAAAGCTGGATTCACTAGACTATGACATTCTCTGGGGTGCGAAAGGAGTGCGCCATTAGCTCCACCACATCTTCATAACTATCAGGCTCTCCTAGCATGTCAAGGATCCTTTAACTCTCCATATCAAGACTATGAACTGGAATTGCTCTCACAAGCGGCTTCTTGAGCTCATGGAGGTTAAGGGCCACCAGGAAATTCTGGAAAGCTGAGTACCACCTAGCCCAGGGGACCGGCGGCTCGCCTGGAACCTCCAAAAATGGCCGAAATTCAGAAACAGCTCGCTCCATACCTTTTACCTTGTCACCAAATGTTATGTCCTTATCTTGGTAGTCAAGGAGGAGGCTCAGGGTGCAGTTGAACATCACTTTATTAATAACAAGAACCGAACTCACAGGTGCTCCGTACAGGTCAAGGGGTCAATGGCAAAGAGGCAGAGCCTCTTCCGCCCTAACCTTTTATACCCCAGGTGACAGCGGAACCGGAAAGGCGGGCCGTCACCCCCCCCCCCACTACACCCAGGGTGTGTCATGAACTGGTGTGGACTTCCAGCCCAGTTCCATGGCACAGTGGCTGCTTTGTTGCCAGTGCGTTTTGGTTCCCTATTTGTCTCTCTGGGAGCCTCTAAGGTTTGCTCGGCTCCCTGACAGCTCTCAGCGATGCCCCCCTCTCCTGCCACTACATGCCAGCTGTCTGTCATTATCTTTTATGTTCAGTCTCTGTTCTTTCACGCACGCACACACACACATATATGTCTCCTCTCATTCTTACACTCATGCACACTCCTGCACACATACACACACACACACACATACACCCACTCATCCTCACTGTCATGCTCTTAGGCATTCACACACACTTGTTTTCAATTTATCCAGCCAACACACTCACTCTCATTCTTCACACCGGCAATCTATCTCCTCATTACGTTTGGAATTATTTAAGCCCGGTCCCTGCTCGAGTGTTTTGCCAGATTATTATTTGACTGTTGGTTCACTTTGATGCATGCATGACTAGATGCCCTGCCTGTTTTCTGGTACCGCTTCTCTCTGCATGTCATCTATGTCTTTCTCTTCTGTTTTTGCAGGTTGGCTCTGGGATTCCATCCATGGATGTCTCTGTTCCCGGCTCCAGTGAGTATTTCTGTACCCGCCGCTTCCAGTTCCATCTGGGAAGCACTCGGGTGTCCAGGCTGCCTTCCCCCCACTGTCCAGCTGTCCTGCAGCGCCTTGGGTCCCCTGGGCTTACTCACTGGTGAGCTGAGGAGCGTCTCGTGAGCTTCCCAGAGCCTCCTCTCCATTTTGTGTTTTTCTATTGTTTGCTGGACTGTTGTTTCCTTATTTTGGCACAATAAACTGCACACAACATCTCCTGTGCATGGATTTGTCTCTCTCCCTCCGTGCGCTGCGTAAAAGCGCACTGGGATTCACAAGAGGGTGTACCCGGCGCTATCTTTGTACACCACAACCATCCCTTGTTCTTCAATTTTCCGATCAGTTGTTGATGCCATATTGCTAATTTTAGCTGGCTAGCTTCTAGCTCAAGTGGCTAACACAGCCTGGGTCAACTAATGTAAATTTGACTTAAAGAATTAATGAAATAAAGCATCACTGGTGGACAGCGGTGTGTGGTTTCCGTGGTGAACAGGATATGACTGGTCCCTGAAGTGCAATGAGCACAGAAACATTTGTGAATGTGTGAAGTGGAAACTGCTAATGGCAGCTAGTCTCCTTTGGTCCTAGTCACAGTATATAAACTCTAGTAAAATAACCTAAAATAACTTACAAGGATGACATATATGGTCACATGTTGGAATATGAACACGGATGTCTACTGAGGGTAGACAGAATGTATAAAATAACAATAACATCTCTCCATGATCCAACAGTTAAGCTCGTGCTAGGCAGTCTGCCCTATCAGCCTCCTCCACCAAGGTAAGCGCTAATGCAGTCTTATGCAACAGTTCCGACCGGGCAATCTGATTGAACAATAGGGATCCTAAGAGTTACTAAATTCCAAGGTGTTTCACCAAATATGTATCACTCCGCTTCAGCGATATTCTAATAATCTTTAAATTATAGTTAATATCAGTGTCTTCTTTTAATATGTGAGAAATGTAATAGCCAACTGTGTTGACTACATTCATTTCAATAGGGAGACACTTTTTTAAAAGAGACAGACCTAAACTTCAGATCTCCATTACCTGGAAGTCCTGGCCTTGTAAACATCTGGCTAGTCACATTTGTATAGAACAAAAGAGATAAGCTACAACTGGATTTATTCTGTTGATTAGCCAACCATGCATTGTGGTGATGAACTCTATTTCATGTGAAAATGCCAAGAAAAAGTGAGCGAAGTACACAGAAACTAACACAGAAATGCAGCAAAGCTAAATCACTAAAATGCTAACTAGTCACTAGTGAAAGTCATGTGGCCCACAAAACCTACTTCACAGGTGACCGGTATGTGCTTAAAACTGACTTCTTCACTGGACAATATTTAATTTGGTTACATGGGTGTGAAGTGACAGTAATCCTACTCTTTTCTAGATTATGCTCATTGTGGTGCTTAGCAACAGTTAACTGGGTACATTCGGAAGGGACTATTTTTTTTTCAGCAGAGCAAAATAACTGGTTAAACAAACAAAAATCATAATATTTTGTCATATTTTGCTGTCATTTAATAAACTATATGCTTGTGGAACTGTTGTATAAAAGCAATACACTCAACGTTATGAATATATTACTACAGTGATATACCTCCCTCTCATGTAATAAAGAGCCTAAGTTACGCCCCCTCTACTTCCGCACATGGGACCTTAAATCGGAAAAAATCTCAATTGAAATAACTGGCAAGAGTGAAATTATATTTGGAGCCCGATCAAATTTTGCCACAAGTTACACATATAATGTTTGTCAATTCAAAAGATAATTTTCCACGTAAATAACAATGTAGGTTGTTGTCTATCTGCTAAGGTATAAGGTTATGAAAGTATGTAAATTAAAAGACTACAGACACAGAGGCACATACCTGATGTCACATGTTCAAAGCACGCCCAGGGTGAAGTAACTAATGGCCCTTTTCCACTAGTACCTGTTTAGCCCGTTACAGCACAGCACAGTTCAGTTCAGTTCGGTCCGCTTGTGTTTCCATTACACTGGAGTACCGCTTGATGTGGGTGGGATTTGTTACAGGGAGGCGGCGCAACTTTCCCGTGACGTAAAACAAGTGACCCAGGCAAAACACAAGATGGCAGGATATGAGGTGGCTGCGGTCTCTGGGTTTTTTGCCAGAGTAAAGGCAAAAAATGAGAGCCAGAGAAGGCTATAGGCGGTGAGACGACACACTCTGAAAAAGTACTGGAGCTAGTGTCTAGGAAGCCATATAGAGCAGTATAAAGCAGAAGACATGAGGATACAAACTACATCACATATGAAGGTAAGCTAATGATTGTGAATGCTACTTTGCTTTAAGTCTGCCGTACTACATTGTAATGTCGGCAAGTTATCATTATTAGGTACTAAAATATGTATTCTGTGTGTGTTTCAGATGGCTCTCTTGTGGCAAAATTATCGCTTCAAACCGTGGGTCTGGGCTTTCAACACAGGCTCAAAGTGATGAGATATCACCCCAGTTTCACGAACGTGCAGTGGTTACAGAACTTCAGAATGTCTGTGGAAACGTGTAGCTTCCTGTACAACAAATTGCTGTGATCTGTGTGAAAATCACAGAGAGACTGTTGAGACATCATGGCATGTACCTGCTCTGGCCGGTGGTGTTGTGGCAAAAAGTGATCAGCTGCCAAATTGCCAGGTGCCATATTGTAGTTATGGGGTTATATTAGCAGTAAAATATCTATTTCAACAGGTAAACAGTACTGAGTTAGGTATAATAAGATATATTTAACAATTATGGCCTTGACGTCCCACTTGATGAAGACCCTGGAGAGACTGCTCCTTGCTCACCTCCGCCCCCTGGTGGAACCAGCGATGGATCCACTCCAGTTCGCCTACCAGCATGGCATTGGGGTGGAGGATGCGGTGATCTTCCTCCTTCACCGTTCTCTGTCCCACCTGGAGAAGCCCGGGAATATGGTGAGGATCATGTTCTTTGACTTCTCCAGTGCTTTCAACACCATCCAACCGATGATCCTGAAGGACAAGCTGCTGCGCGCAGGGGTGGACCAGCACCTGTCATCATGGATCCTGGACTACCTCACGAACCGGCCTCAGTTTGTGAGAACCCGGGACTGTGTGTCCGACACGATCATCAGTAGCACGGGGGCCCCCCAGGGAACGGTGCTGGCTCCCTTCCTGTTCACTCTTTATACTGCGGACTTCTCACACAACACAACACACTGCCATCTACAGAAGTTCTCTGATGACTCTGCGATCGTTGGCCTCATCTCCAATGGAGATGAAGCTGAGTACAGAGGGCTTATCCAGGACTTCGTGGACTGGTGCCATCGGAACTGCCTCCAGATCAACGCGAGGAAAACTAAGGAGCTGGTGGTGGACTGCCGCAGGCATGGGCAGCCCCTCACAGTACCAGTAAATATACAGGGAACAGACATCGAGATGGTGACATCCTATAAGTACCTGGGTATTCATCTGAACAATAAACTAGACTGGTCACACAATACTGATGCACTCTACAAGAAGGGACAGCGCAGGCTGTTCCTGCTGAGGAGACTCAGGTCTTTTGGTGTACAAGGGGCGCTGCTGAAGTCATTCTATGACACGGTGGTGGCATCAGCCATCACTTTTGGAGTGGTCTGCTGGGGCAGTGGCATTACTGCAGCCGATAGGAAGAGACTGAACAAACTGATTAAGAAAGCTAGCTCTGTCCTGGGGCAGCGCCTTGATCCGATGGAGGAGATAGGAGAGAGAAGGACGGTGGCTAAACTGTCATCTCTGCTGGAGTCCGAGTTCCACCCTATGCAGGACATACTGAATGCACTGAGGAGCTCATTTAGCAGCAGACTACATCATCCCAGGTGCACAACCGAGAGGTTTCGTAGGTCCTTCCTACCAACGGCTGTCAGACTGTACAACCTAAGCAGGGCTGCTCGCAGAGATAGCAAAAAGACGTAACAAACTAATAGTTTTTTGAATGCAAAAGATGCAATAGACTTACACAATGGTCCCCTCCGGCATACAACTAGGAACATACCGGTCGCTATGGAGGGTGAGAATATGTATGGGCACATAATCATACCATGTAGGATAACTAAGTAGACGGTTATGCTGTTTCATTCCATCTAGCAACAATGCTCTGCACTGTGTGTGTTTATATATCCATCCATCCATCCATCCATCTTCTACCGCTTTCTACCGAGGTCCGGGTCGCGGAGGCAGCAGTTCAAGCAGAGAAGCCCAGACTTCCCTCTCCCCAGCCACCTGCTCCAGCTCTTCAGAGGGGATACCAAGGCGTTCCCAGACTAGCTGGGAGACATAGTCTCTCCACCGAGTCCTGGGTCTGCCCCGGGGTCTCCTCCCAGTGGGACGTGCCTGAAACACCTCAAGTGGGAGGCGTCCAGGAGGCATCCTAATCAGATGCCCATACCACCTCAACTGACTCCTTTCAATGTGGAGGAGCAGCGGTTCTACTCTGAGCCTCTCCCGGATGACTGAGCTCCTCACCCTATCTCTGAGGGTGAGTCCAGCAATCCTACGGAGAAAGCTCATTTCAGCCGCTTGTATCCGCGATCTCGTTCTTTCGGTCATTACCCAAAGCTGAGAGTTTAGTTCGCATTGCCAACACTCGGTCAGAGTCATTCCCAGTGAGAGTTGGACTCCGCCAGGGCTGCCCTTTGTCACCGGTCCTGTTCATAATTTTTATGGACAGGATTTCTAGGCGCAGCCAGGGAATGGAGGGTGTCATGCTTGGTGACCACAGGATCTCATCTCTGTTGTTTGCAGATGATGTTGTCCTGTTGGCTTCATCCAGCAATGACCTACAGCTCTTGCTGGGACGGTTTGCCGCTGAGTGTGAAGCGGCTGGGATGAGAATCAGCACCTCCAAGTCCGAGTCCATGGTCCTCAGCCGGAAAAAGGTGGATTGTCCTCTCCGGGTTGGGGACAGGCTCCTGCCCCAAGTGGAGGAGTTTAAGTATCTTGGGGTCTTGTTCACGAGTGAGGGGAAAATGGAGCGAGAGATCGACAGACGGATTGGAGCAGCATCTGCAGTGATGCGGACGTTGTACCGGTCTGTTGTGGTGAAGAGGGAGCTTAGTTCTAAGGCAAAGCTGTCGATTTACCAGTCAATCTACGTTCCTACTCTCACCTATGGTGTTTATATATTTGCATATTTATTCCATCTAGCTACAATGCTCAGCACTGGGTGTGTTTATATATTTATATATCTACATATTATTCCATCTAGCTACATTGCTCCGCACTGTGTGTGTTTATATACTTGCATATTTATTCCACCTAGCTGCAATGCTCCGTACTGTGGGTGTTTATATATTTACATATTTATTCCATCTAGCTACAATGCTCTGCACTGTGTTCATATATTCATATATTTATTCCATCCAGCTACAATGCTCTGCACTGTGTGTCTGTGTGTGTGTGTATATATATATATTTTATAGTAATACGTACATATGTTTATTAGCTGCTCTTGCTTGCTTGTTTTTTTTCTTGCCTTCTGATTGTTGCTCTGAGTGTTGCTATCCCTGTGCTGTTGCAATCCTGGAATTTCCCCGTTGTGGGACTAATAAAGGCTTATCTTATCTTATCTTATTATGATGCATTTTAAGCCAAAACAAACTGGATCTAGGATAAAAAGCAATAAAAATAATGCAGTCACAAGGTTACACAGAGAAATACATGGATTTACTGGATATATACATGTACTGTATAAATATATATTCTCTGCATCAACAATGAACTATACATGTATTCATTTAGTATAGCACTAGGAATTTTGACAATAAACCTTTGTACTTTTTGCAGCTGTGTCTCCACTTTTGTTTTTATGTGTGAAGGTTACCACCAAGTGACACAAATTAAATACTAAAAGACTGGAAAAGCTGTCTAAGAACAATCCAGCAGTTTGAGAAATCACTTTTGGTTTGGTGTAAGTCTGCCAACAGAATTATGAGCCATAAAGCAGTTTGTGTTAAAATGTTAAATCCCATTGAACCCTAACCCAGGGGTGTCCAATCATGTGCCATGGAGGGCCAAGACCCTGCAGGTTTCCTCTTCTACCCAGTCTCTTTAGCAGGTGTTCTCACTGATCAGCAGTCGGTGGAAGAAATTCAGTGGAATCTGCTGTTGAAGACACTGGTTGGAGGTAAGGCCTGGAGGGTCTTGGCCCTCCATGGCACATGATTGGACACCCCTGTCCTAACCCATTTTTAGAAAATCCAGATGATAATATGGCCCAGAATTCCTCCATATACTGGTACTATCACTAAAGTGTGCAGTGTCTTCTGCACTGGCACATCCAACAATACAGTCTTCAGTAAATAAAATAATTGTTTTTGGTTACTTTTTCTTAAAAATGGGCCAATATTTTCAACATCACTGATAAATGGTTTGTACCGTTGGCTCTTTTCCCACTGGTGTCTTAACAGACAAAACAGAAAATCATGATGCAAACACATAAGTCACTAAATTGTTTATTAAAATCAGCAGCAAGTTCCTGATTATTTAGAATGTGCAAAATTCAAACTATAAAAAAAAAAATTGAATGGGTCACACACACTGGCCACGCTGCCTCACCGAGAAGCAACTGGATGTGCCCCTCAAGCTGGTTCCAGTTCAGCAGATCTTCAGCCTGCATCTCTGTAAATAGTGACGCAAGGTCCGGTTTGGGGTGGATTGTTTTCCTCTTGCCTAGACGAAAAGAGAGAAAAGGGTGGTGGTTAATTAATGGAAGTTTAAAACATATTTGGGAAATTCACTTGTTGCTAAAAGCCAGTGGTGGAATGTGACAAAAAAGTACTTTGTTGTTGTATTTAATCATATTTTTCATATAGATGCGCTTCAGTAAAGTAGATTTTACAAGGGCTGGGTTACATTTAAAATCAATTGTTTTTACTGTGGCCTCAGCAATCACAATGAGTTGACACCTTCAGTTGAATGGAATCTAGTACTTTAACTGAGGGTGTGCATCCCCGAGTATGGAGTTGCTCAGTCAAAATATGTAATTTTTATCAACAAAAGTTTAGTCACGGCTCTGTCACCACTGTGTCGCCCTGGCTTCAAGTGTGGGCGGTGTTTTGTACTTGTATTGCTAAAATATAAAAGGAAGCACTACAGTGGGTCTCAAATATTTGTAATGTGTCCTGTTATTATAGTACTGCATGAGTTTATTGACAGTAGACTATAAACTACACATATAAACTAAATTATAATGGTGACTGAACAACTCCCATTCTCCAAAGTGCAAGATACACTATTATGAATATAACTCACAAAGGATCACACAAGTGATCTGACAAAAAATAAATAAATAAATAACAAGCGGTTTATTTTACAGTGGCTAATATTGGATGTGCCATTCATTTTCAGTTATTCTGTAATTAATGTTCATACAGTCAAATAAATCTCAGTTCAGTCCCTTTCATATTAAGTGGAAATTGTGCTACTTTAATTCTGGCACTTTACCTATACTTTAACTTAAAAAGCAAAGGATTTGAGTACTTTGTCCACCACCACTAAAAAAATAACGGGATGTGCAACTTACCAGTCATAACCCATTCTGTTCACTGCTAAACATTGCCAGTGTCACAGAAAGATGCTGGTCGGACTCTAAAACGAAAATACACACAACTTAAGTACATGCACAGCACAAAAGTGCAACATGTAAAAAACCACCTTTTTAACCAGGATTACAACTATCTTATTTCATCAGATGTTATCAACACAAGCACAAAATAAAAGGAGAGAACGGAGCACAGAGTTAGCATTGATGGCTAATTAGCTAGCTCATTGTCTGCACACAAGAGACAACGCTGTTGTCTGTTCAACGTCCACTTTTCACTGCTGGGATAAAAAACATAAAAGATGCATAATATCACATCATATCACATCACTCACCATCCTCTATATCCCAATATCACAGCTTTTAACTGCTGAAGTTGGGTCCTCCCGCAGCCGTAAATTCATTACAGGTGGCTGTAATCCATTTAGTTCCCTCTGGATTCTCTCATCAGCCGAAAGGCACAGAAAACTGTGCTGGACCACGGTGTTGATTTGTGTGGGTCTGATTTCTGTGAAGCCATTCTATCGTTGTTGTTTATACTGACGCTTGCTTGCTGGCTCACGGATGAATCTTTGCAAATGGCAGCTCAAGATTCTGTAATTCAGCCTTAAAAGTTGCTTTCATGACGTTACGCCTGGACCAATCAGTGGCCTGCAGTCTTTTGACATCACATTTTCAGGTCACTATGGCATGCTTGGAGCCAGTCTGGAGTAGGTCCGAAAAATCGTGACCGAAACCATTACAGTTCCTAATGGAAAAGCCTTCAAAGCATACCAAACCAAACCGAACAGGGCCAAACAGGTACTTGTGGAAAAGCCCCATAATGGTCCTCTGGATTGGGGTCTAAGGAAAACCACAAGTTTGGTCAGCGTCGGTGTGATGACACGGCCGCTTGGTGACATCATCACCCCAAACATATAAAAGTGAGGGACAGCCATTTTACAGCCTCTTTCTGTCATAATTCCCCGTGCGCCATTATGCGGCGCACGGAGGAAGAAGTGAAAAACCCAAATGTGCCATTTATTAACATAAACTGCAACAAAATAACCAGTCCAGTTGACCACAAAAATACAGAGAATTGCAAATGATGAAATTAAGGCCACCAGACATACAGGGCGTCTGCCGGATGCTCAACAGCCCGCCAAAGGGAATGCCTAGTGCCTCAGGGTTGCTGTTGGCACAGGGAGAAAGGCAAATGTGAAACTTACGGAGCTGGAGCGATCCAAGGCAGTCCGTGGAGTCTGGAGGATGAGGGAGTAAGCAGGGTCAACCGCAAACATCAAGGGTTTAACCGAACTTGAACAGACAGGCTGAACAAACGCGAAGGTGATGAAATGCACATACGTGGAGAAACTCGCTGCCACGTATGGGGGTGAATGCCCCGACGATCTCTTCCTCCTAATCGCTAATTTAAATAATAGTAATCCTAACGAGGGAAGAGATCGCCGGTGTGAGAATGCGTGGGTTGGACAAAATGAACCCCACGTGTGCATGAGTGAGTGTTTGAGCGTGTGAATGAGAGTGAATGGAGTGTGTGTGTATGTGTGTGAAACATCCAATAACAAAGCACAGCTGATGGCACTTGACAGGAGGAGGGGGCGTGCCCAAGCTGTCAAGGAGCGAAGGCCCAATAGCTCCCTGAAGCGCCTGGTGGAAAATAGGGCAAAATAATCAAAAGTCAGAACTGGGTTTGGAACACCAAACCCAGGTTCATGACACTTTTGGCTCTCCTTTGGCACTCGGCCTCCCAACCGTTAACACTGCTATACCACCATAATAGTGTTTTATGTAATAAAGTTTGTGTTCCCAACAAACACCACTCTCTGCTGATCCTTCCAGTTTTATAGACATATCATTTGGTGACAAGAGTAAACATGGCCTCTACAGCCATTTCTGGAGACCCCAGGTGAGCCACCCATACTGAGGCCACACTGGTTTGCTGCTTTCAACACCTACAAATCAGCGTCGGATCTAGGCAAGCTGGACAAGGTATGGCTGTTAGCTCTATTGGTTCACAATCTGGGCATAGAAGGCCAATGTATTTTCTACACACTAGGACCAACAGAAGTGTTTGCTGAGTCAGTCAAGCTGCTAGCTAGCTAGCTGTTTTGCCACACCCGATAATGTGTTGGCGTGGCGCATTAGGTTTCGCCAATGGCGACAGAAGACCGCAGATACGACACAACAATTCGTTGCGGACCTTCACCACCTAGCTAGCATGTGCAGATTCAGTTTGTTGGAGGACAAAATGGTGCAGGACCAGTTGACAGAGCACATTAGCAACTCACAGCTGCGGGCAAAGATACAAACAGCGCCAAATGACATGATGTTAGCCAAGACCATTGAGCTAGCATTCCAACTAGAGTCCACCAACAGGTTAGCATCAGAGCTAAGGGTGCAGCAGCAACAACAACAGCAGCAAAGACACACACTGCTAGCACACGTGGTAACCACAGACGGGCCCGGTGATATGGCAGAAGAAGTCGAAGTAAACACCATGGATCAGAAGAACACTACGGGGTCCTTCTCATGCAGCAACTGCGGCTCCCTGACACACCGAAAGCGAGTACATTCCTGCCTGGCAAGGGGGCAACAATGTAAATGATGCTGCAAATTCAACCACTACGCCAAGGTTTGTCAGTAAGCACCAGCGCCGAGCCCGTTGGTCAGTTCAAGTCACTCACCCATGACTACCATCCACACGATGAGTTCCGGAGGTGCGGCGTGCATGTTCTGCATGGTAGGGATGGACAACATCAGCTTGCCACTCCTGCTTGACACCGCTGCACTGAGATCTATGTTGAACTGGGTCACCGCAAAGAAGTTCTTTCCCAACCACCCGATCAGGAAAAAACCAGCAGAGCTGTATGGGTATGGTAATTACCACACCAGCAATGTAGGGACCATCACACTAACGGTCCACTACATGTCAAGAGTCGTTACTGATTTTGTTTTCCGAGTGGTTATACATGGAGACAACATACTAGGATGTGACCTGTTTTATTAACTGGGCTTCTCCATCTACGACAGTAACAGACTCCGTTTGACCAACGATGACGAGTGGGATGCAACACACCCAGACAATGATGACAAGGGTACAGCCGTCCCGTGCTCACAGGAGGAGCACCACTAGGAGAAGGGGCAGCGAAGGGACTCGCCTCAGATCCTCGCCCATCATGAGCCTCAAGGAGCCACTGCAGAGCTGCAGGAGAGAGAGCCCATGTCTATCAGGAACCCCGGGACACAACAACCTGGCGCAGGTTCTACCAACGGCGACAGCAACACATCGCCACGACCAGACTTCCCAGGAGAAGGGGAGAAGAGGCCGGACTACTTCCACATCCATGCCCGGCACCAGCCTTCAGGAGCCGCCGTTGAGCTGCAGGATGAAGAGTCCGTGATCCCACAAAACACAGCAGAAGTACCAGTTGCCTTCCAAATCCACGCCCAGCATAAGTTTTTAAGAGCCGCCGTTGAGCTGCAGGATGAAGGGTCTGCAACCCAACAAAATGCAGTAGAGCCACTGGACACCTTTCGAATCCACGACCGGCATCAGCCTCCAGCAGCTGCCACTGAGCTGCAGGATGAAGAATCCGTGACCCAACAGGACGCCCCAGAACCACCACAACCTGGTGGACGCCCCACAGCAGACGTGAGAGTCACACCATCACAACCATGATGCCGAATGCAGCCGAACAGAGCACCACTTGTAGTAATGGACTGGGTCCGGGTCCCCAGAACTGAACGACCGGACCCGCAGTCAGCCTTAACACCATCTCTACCACTACCGAAACCCATCAAGATCACCATGCAGTTGGGGCCAGCGACCTTCCAGCTGGCAGATGGTTCGATGTGGCATGCTAACCGTCTTCGCCGAGTTCGAGCAGCTGCCCCCAGGTAACACAGCCACACAGGAGTCAACTCACACAATGTGGGACCCTGACTGGGATTTTGTAGAAGACGATCCCAGTCCGTGGGCTTCCATACCTCCAGGGGTGCGTCCACCACGGGCTCGCCTCAGGGCCCCTTAAAGTGAACTGCCTTCCTTAATAAAAGAAGGACTGTTTAGCTAGGGGTGCTGCTGCCAGCGAAGAGTGGCATAATAAACCACTCAGACACGCTGGGCCACGCGATAGTCTACCCACTGGCCCTAGCTAGTTTGGGGTTCTTTCACTGTACCAAATTGGGGAGGGTCAATTCGAACATACGTATGTGTTGTTCTGTTTTTCAAAAGGGGGGGGTATGAACGTAGTGTAAGGAAAACCACAAGTTTGGTCAACGTCAGAGTGATGACGTGGCTGCTTGGTGATGTCATGAAGGACGGCCATTTTACAGCCTCTTTCGGTTCATACATATTTGTTTAGGATGGCTTTTAATACCCAGTAGTGGTGATATTTGTCTTGGCATTTGTTTTTATTTTATTCTTATTTTTATTTTTAGGTATTTATTCTTATTTCTTTGTTTATGTTATTTGTTTTTAATGCTGTGTGTGTTTTTAATGCTGTTTAATTTTCTGTAAAGCACTTTGGTCACCTACGGGTTGTTTTAAAGGGCTATTTAAATAAAGTACATTACATTATGTTGTTGTATTTCTGCCATGATAGTTGGTAGATCAGACTGTTAGCATTAGCTTGACTAGGCGGTTGAAGTCAGCTGCATTAGAGCGTGCCTTTGTAGGGACAGACTGACAACACTGGTCTCCTGGCATTAACTTTGTTGTCGGATCACGGTAAATGTGATGGTTTAATTTTCCTCTGTTTAAGAGAATGACCCAAGTTTATTTTTTTAAATAGTTTTGTTGAGAGGGGAGAGATTTTTTACCTCTTTATTTAAAGGGGTATGAACTCTTCCCCAGTTATGAAAACAGGGTTAACCAAAACACAATGTTGCATCAAGCCCCCCCCCCCAAAAAAACAGAAATAACATGAATGCTGAGCAGCATTTATAAGCCTCATCATTCTTAATAAAATCTTGAAAAAGTGCCTTTAATATGCTTAAAAGGCCTAATTTGAAATTGATATCAAACTGAATTAGCTTGTATTTGAGTTAGGGTTTTTAATAAAGTACGATAGATGGATTGCACTGAGAGGGCTTGGACAAGATGTTGAGTGTGACCTTACATAGCAGAAAAATAAAATGCTTTTCCAGTTGCTGCAAATTTTCAGGCTTGTCAACAGACAGCTGTTACCATCTGCAGGTTTGGAAAGAGGAAACACTTTAGCAGGAACCGAAGGAGGAGCACGGGTGGATATTTCATTTCACTGTTGGGGGACAATAAACCAAATATTTTCTCAAGAGTACATATTGATGGGGATGCTATCAGTATTATTGTAGTCGGGGCTGTTCCCAGCTTTTTGAGGGCCCTAGGCAAGATTGTGTTCACAGGCCCACGGTTGTAGAATGGAGAAGAGTTCAACCCCTTAAAAATTCAATTTAAAAATTTCTAGATAACCTGAAATAAAACATTATATAACATAAAAATTTAGTCAGCATCCATATGGAATTTATAAGAAATAAATAGGAAATTCATGAGAAAAAAAAGCTTGCAAATTTACAGGAAGGATGCTGCAAATATGTGAGAAAAAAAAATGGAAATTTCAGGAAAAAGTCACAAATTTACAAGAATAAATTGCAAAGTTACATTAAAAAAATAGCAATTTCATTAGAGAAAATGTTGCAAACTTAGAATAAAAAGTTATTAATATACAAGAAAACAGTTGCACATTTACAAGAAAAGTCACAAATTTATAAGAAAAAAGTTTATTAAAAATAATGGGGATAAAATTTTAGATTTACATGAAAAATGTAGCAAATTTATGAGAAAAATGTTGCCTATTCATGAGAAAAAAACTTGCTAATTTACAAGAAGGAAATTGCAAATATCTGAGAAAAAAAATTCAATTTGGGGGAAAAGTCACAAATTTACAGGAAAAAATAGCAAATTTGTAAGAAAAAATGTTGCAAACTTACAGTTAAAAAAGTCACTAATATACAAGAAAATGTTGCACATTTCCAAGAAAAAAGTAACAAATTTATGAGCAAACAGTTGCACATTTACAAGAAAAGTCACAAATTTACAAGAAAAAAAGTTTTTAAAAAATTAGAGGAAAAAGTTTGAAAACAGCAAATTTATGAGAAAGAAGCTGGAAATTGGTGAGCTAGAAAGCTGCTAATTTATGATAAAATTTACACAAAAAATAGCAAATTCTGAGGAAAAACACTGAAAATTTACAAGAAAAACGCTTCTTGGGTATGAGGGGAAAAAAGTTTAAAAATTGATGAGGAAAACTGGTCCTGCAGGGTGAAGAGCCAAACCAAGTGGATTAGGTATGGAGAAAAAAGTCTTCCCTGATGAGTTGAAGCTGTTATAGCTGCAAAAAGTGGCTTTTCACAAGGTTTAGGAGTGTGTTTATGGGAATTTTTGACCCTTCTTCCAGAAGTGCATTTGTGAGGTCACGCACTGATGTTGGATGAGAAGGCCTGGCTCACAGTCTCTGTTCTAATTCATCCCAAAAATATTTTGTCGGGTTGAGCTCAGGGTTCTGTACAGGCCAGTCAAGTTCCTCCACACCAAACCCACTCATCCATATCTTTATGGACCTTGCCTTGTGCATTGGAGGGGCATTCAAATACTTTCAGCGATGTAGTGTATTGTGCTCGAATGGAACATACTGTGAACTCAGAAATGTGATTTCCACAGCAGGTAGGCAGCAACAGAAGTTACAAAGGTAACCCCACCCCTCCGCAGAGAGAGTTTTCGCTTCAGTTTTGGTCTGAACACACCATTACCTTTCGCATCTACCTGGGTTATTCCTTCAAGTCACCTTCAAACATCTGCTTCAGCATTTGCTACCTCCTACTTCTACTTTGAATTCTCCTAAATCATTTCACTTCTCTTTGGGCTTTCATTGCCAAATGTTCAGTTTTCCAAGTTTTCTTCACAATAAACTTTCCAGTCTTTAGAATGGCATGTCCTCACTGGAATAAAGGCTAAGATGGATTGGGCAGTCATGATTCTGTAGTTCTTTTTAAGACACAGAAGATTTTGATAACAGCAAAGGTACCCCCCCCACACACACATAAATGGAAAATGCCAATCGCAACAATTGTCAATGGATGTATAGGATGTGGCAGGGTGGTGGCACCCGGCCCACAGTGCCCTTCTGTCGTAATCAGCTCAACAGGCAGAATGGTGGGGTGATGGGGTGGGGTGGGGTGGAATGAGGGGGCTTTGGCAGCAGATAGTATTTCTCCTGGACCAAAAGGCGCTGCACAGACAGAGGGTTCTTTGTTGCCCCCCTCTAAGGATGGCTTTCACTTTACAATTGTAGAGGTAATTCCTGAGCTGTGCCCCACTGGACCTCCACACACCCACCTGGCAGAAATTGTGACCTGCAATCAGAAAGACCCTTCAGCCACGCTCACCCTGGTTGTCAGTTCTCAGTGTGGGTGCACAACGCAGTGATAGCATTACATGGCTGAAGAGATTTCAGCACAGGGTGCGGAAGTTAAAAAAACATGTTAGATTGTCTGATTTAAGAGGCACCTGTTTGTTACTCAAGTATAGATTAGATAAACCGCTGACTTATATATCCTACATGCAGTATGAGCAAATTATCACAAACATGTTGAGGTCCCACTGCAGCAAGACATGAACATCAAACAGTCTTAACAAGAAAGCAATTAACACTTTGGGATTTAGCCAGTTGATGATTTGAGGGGGGATGAGGGAGGATGCAATCTTTCTTGTTAGCAAAATGACCCCAAAACATCCCTTGTTAACATGCCAATCACCCACAATACCCATTCACAGGTGTACAGTGGTGTGAAAAAGTGTTTGCCCCTTCCTGATTTCTCATTTTTTGTGCATTTGACACACTTAAATGTTTCAGATCATCAAACAAAATTAATTAGACAAAGCTAATACAAGTAAACAGAAAATACAGTTTTTAAATGAAGGTGTTTATTATTAAGGGTAAAAAAAATCCAAACCTACATGGCCCTGTGTTGAAAAAGTGATCCCCCCACCCGTTAAAACATAAATTAACTGTGGTTTATCACATCTTTGGAAAGCTGAGTTCAATTTCTCTAGCCACACCCAGGCCTGGTTACTGCCATACCTGTCCTCAATTAAGAAATCACTTAAGTAGGACCTGCCTGACAAAGTGAAGTAGACCAAAAGATCCTCAAAAGCTAGACCTCAGGCTGTAATCCAAAGAAATTAAGGAACAAATGAGAAACAAAGTAATTGAGATCTATCAGTCTGGAAAACAATTATAAAGCCATTTCTAAAGCTTTGGGACTCCAGCGAACTACAGTGAGACCCATTATCCACAAATGGCGAAAACTTGGAACAGTGGTGAACCTTCCCAGGAGTGGACAAATGACTAAAATTACCCCAAGAGCGCAGCATCGACTCATCCAAGAGGTCACAAAAGACCCCACAACAACATCCAAAGAACTGCAGGCCTCACTTACCTCAGTTAAGGTCAGTGTTCGTGATTCCACCATAAGAAAGAGACTGCGCAAAAATGGCCTGCGTGGCAGAGTTCCAAGACGAAAACACTGCTGAGCAAAAACAACATAAAGGCTCATCTCAGTTTTGCCAGAAAACATCTTGATGATCCCCAAGACTTTTGGGAAAATACTCTGTGGGCTGACGAGACAAAAGTTGAACTTTTTAGAAGGTGTGTCTCCCATTACATCCGGAGTAAAAGTAACAGCATTTCAGAAAAGGAACATCATACCAGCAGTAAAATATGGTGGTGGTAGTGTGATGGTCTGGGGCTGTTTTGCAGCTTCAGGACCTGGAAGACTTGCTGTGGTAAATGGAGCCATGAATTCTGCTGTCTACCAAAAAACCCTGAAGGAGAATTTCCGGCCATCTGTTCATGAGCTCAAGCTGAAGCGCACTTGGGTTCTGCAGCAGGACAATGATCCAAAACACACCAGCAAGTCCACCTCTGAATGGCTTAAGAAAAACAAAATGAAGACTTTGGAGTGACCTAGTTGTTATGTCTGTAACCGAGAACCAAGGATGAGGCTGGACGTTGAACTGAACAAGACTTTATTGTTGACTCACTCTCACAGTACAAGTGCTCCCGTCGGGAAGAGGTGGGGTCAAAGAGACCGCCCCTCCTACACACAGCCCTCTTATACCCCAGGTGGTGGTGGAACCGGAAAGGTGGAGCCACCGCCCGTGTCACACAATAATATGTCCCAAATAACAACATAACACTGCCCCCCCACCTCAAAAAAAATGATCCAAACACATACATACAATTGAGACCCTCCCCAATTTGGAACCTGAATCACACGCTAACACTGAACAAAAATATTTAAAACCTATAACATACACACGGAACAACTAAAGCTAGGGGAGAACAGGTGATCTACCATTCCACCCCCAAACGGCTAGACAGATTATGCTGCCGTCTCTACTAAAACACAGTCCATTAAACAGAAAACTGCCGTGTTGCTAAAATAAACAGTAAAAAACACAAAACAATCCCATTAACAAAACCAATATATAAAATACAGAACCCGGTTATCCCCCATTCCAACATCATGCAATAAACAGATTGCCTCAACCATCAGTCTGCCCCAGAAAAGGAATCACCCCCCGGAAAACCGTCAGACGGTTCGCTTCCAGAGAACCTTCTTTTCGTCGCACCCGGAGATAATCCACATCGAAGCCCAAACACCTTCTTCTCCTCTGTGGTGCGCCGCAACTCGTTGGGGTGCCTCCATGAGCCATCAAACAGCTGGAGATAGCCATCCTCCCCAACAGCCACCACCTACAGCCGCCCCTGGTCATCTTGTCATCTGCGCTTGCCTCAAACACCCCATACCCACCACCATACACCATACTAAACACCATACCCACACAGTAGTGCTGAATGACCTCTCACTCAGTAATATGGGAAGAAAATCCTCACGGTAGACCAATTCAACACGGACTTCACCGTACCAATGTCAATCAGTAGCGGCACCACCACCCCGTTCAATTCCACCATACAGTAGGTACGGCCATGGGTGCTTGGAGAAACGGTGTGGATGACCGTGGGAGTTGAAGCGGGGGGATCCACTTTACATCTTCGGTCCCCTCGCTTGAACCTATTACAGGCCCTGGCAAAATGATGCAGGAATCCACACTTGCCGCAGCATTTTCTTCTTTCCGGACACTCTCTAGCCATAATTATAACGGTGCTTGGCGGACCCACAACTCAAACACCTGGGCGATCCCAGGGCGGACCTTATCTTCACAGCATTAGCGTTTTCCTCCTCATCCTCCACACTATCGTCGCTGTTCAAGTCCACTACCTGCGCCGTTGACTGCGATTCAAAATGGCGGAGTGTCCCTGTCTCGCCAAGCTCTCGTAATAGCTTGTCAGCTGCCTCACACTGCTGAGCTAACTTGATGGCTAAGGCTAACGTCAGCTCACTCAAGTGCGTGAGGAGCTTCGACCTAGCTGCCGAGCAAAGGGAATGTTCTGCCAACTGGTCGCGGACCATCTCTTCCTCTAATGCTCCAAACTGGCAGTCCCCAGCCAGCTGACATAGTTCTGCAACATACCACTGCACTGACTCCCCCGTCCACTGGTGGCACTGCCAAAACTGAATCCTCCGGACGATGACGTTTTCCGGGGTGCAAAAATGTTGCACCATTAGCTCAACCACGTCTTCAAAACTATCACTATCACCCAAGGAACTAAAGATACGTCGTCCTTCCATTCCCAATTTCCAAGTTGTGAACCAATGCTGCCCATGCCCGCATCTTCTCAAGTTTACCAAGGTTCAATGCCACCAAATAGTTCTGGAATGCGGCGAACCACCTCACCCAACGGACTGGCGGCTCACCGGGAACCTCCAAAATGGCCGAATATTAGCAACTCCTGCATCCATACTTTTATCCTTGTCGCCAAATGTTATGTCTGTAACCAAGAACCAAGGACGAGGCTGGACGTTGAACTTAACAAGACTTTATTATTGACTCACTCTCACAGTACAAGCACTCCCCATCAGGAAGAGATGGGGTCAAAGAGACCGCCCCTTCTACACACAGCCCTCTTATACCTCGAGTGGCGACGGAACCGGAAAGGTGGAGCCACCACCCGTGTCACACAATAATATGTCCCAAATAATAACATAACACTAGTCAAAGTCCTGACCTGAATCTGATTGAGATGCTGTGGCATGACCTTATAAAGGTGGTTCATGCCCAAAAACCCTCCAGCGTGGCTGAATTACAACAATTCTGCAAAGATGAGTGGGCCAAAATTCCTCCACAGTGATGTAAAAGACTCATTGCCAGTTATCGCAAACGCTTGATTGCAGTTGTTGCTGCTAAGGGTGGCCCATCCAGTTATTAGGTTTAGGGGGCAATCACTTTTTCACTCAGGGCCATGTAGGTTTGGATCTTTTTTTCCCTTCATAATAAACACTTTCATTTAAAAAATGCATTTTGTGTTTACTTGTGTTATCTTTGTCTAACATTTAAATTTGTTTGATGATCTGAAACATTTAAGTGTGGCAAACATATAAAAAATGAACAATCAGACTTCCGGTTATGGCTGCCACGTAAGACGGACGTGTCCCACTCTGCTCTGCTCCTGGAGAAAAAAAATCGGCAAATAACTCTCTCATTTGGGACAGAACGTATCCCAGCGTTTGGGCGAGGATATGTCGGCGAAGCCTAAGGCTGGAAAACCAGGTAAAGGAAAAAGCGAGCCGCCGAAACAGTCCAAATTAACGGACTTTCAGGTCTGTGACGCAGCAAATAAAACTCCATATATGGCGGAGGAGGCTGGCAACGGTGCGATGTCTGCGGGGAGAGGCGCAGATGCGCTGATGGCTGCCATGAGTTCAATGAGAGCGGACTTTTCCTCTAGATTTGATGGGATTATGACAGCGTTGGAAGGAATAAGAAAGGAATTGGGTGACTGTGTAGAACGAACGGCGCAGATGGAGCTCCGTCTCGCTAGTGCTGAAGATGACGTCACCCGTCTTCAATTAAAGGTGCGCACTTTGGAAAAAAAAAATAAATGTCTGGAAAATAATATTTTGGATTTGGAATCTCGGTCGAGACAGAATAACTTGAGGCTGGTGGGTCTTCCAGAGGAATCAGAAGGTCGGGACGTATGTTCCTTTCTGGAAAAGTGGATTCCGGAGGTGCTGGGCAGCGAGGAGTTGCAATCAGCAGTGGTTCTGGAAAATGCACATCGTATTGGCCCACGGAGAGATAAGGGACCGCCGAGGACCTTAATTATGAAGTTTCTTAGCAACAGAGACAGGATGAAGATCTTCAACGCTGCACGAGCTAAAGGAGAGATTAAACACCAGGACCAGCAGGTGCGGTTCTACCCAGATTTGGCCACAGGAATCCAACAATTGAGGAAGCAGTTTGATCCCATACGTAAGGAGCTGCGCAACCTTGGGATTCGTCATGGTGTAATCTATCCTGCGAGACTGCTGACCACGTATGAGGGCAGAACCCACATCTTCAAGACCCCAGAGGAAGCGCAGGAGTTCATCAAGAAGATCAAAGAAGAAGAAGAGACTGGTGGGAGCTAAGCATGAACAAAATATAAGGTAGAATAATTAAGCATTTGCACAGGCATCTGACTGACTTGAAGTAACTAGTAAGTTTACAAAATATAGATTGTATTATATATTAAAAAAAAACAAACAAACAAACAAAAAAAAACTATGATGTACAAAGTTGTTAAAAATTTTGGAGTTAAGTTGGAAAACTACAGAGGAGAGTTAATGTTACGTCATTAAAAGCAGT
This sequence comes from Pholidichthys leucotaenia, assembly GCA_020510985.1. Lineage (NCBI taxonomy): Eukaryota > Metazoa > Chordata > Actinopteri > Cichliformes > Pholidichthyidae > Pholidichthys > Pholidichthys leucotaenia. The sequence continues at coordinate 315,134,943 of CM035840.1, forward strand.
AGAGTTAGGGTGATTGGGAGGATGAAGAAGGAGTGGCTTAGGCTGTTCCCCGTGGGTGTGGAGCGGTCGATGGCTATATCGGGAGACGGAATTTTTCTTTTGATTTTGGGGGGTTTGCCACAAGTGTGGGAAGGGGAAATTTGTTTGTGTGTAGTTTGTAGGATGAATGTTCAACCACTCATGTTTTTGCTTCTCTGTATGAGCATGTTTACACTGCAAGGTAATCCCAAACTCTCTATTGATCATAAACCAAAGCGTTAATCTTAATTTAACTTCATGGAATTGCAGAGGTCTACAAAATTTAAAAAAACTTAAACAAGTTATGAATAAAATAAAAGACATGGGTTCAAAAATTGTGTTTTTACAAGAAACTCATTTAATAGAGGAGGATATAAAAAGAATTAGGAGTAGATGGCAAGGAAGTGTCTTCACCTCATCATTCTCATCCCGGGCCAGGGGAGTTATGACTCTCATACATAAATCAGTTCCTTTTCAAGTGAAAAATGTAATTGGAGACAAATTTGGAAGATATGTAATCATTCAAGGTTCTTTGCTATTAGAAAATATAAATCTTGTGAACTTATATGGTCCCAATATAGATGATCAAAAGTTCTTTGCTAATTTATTTCTTATCTTATCATCACTTACAGGGCAACATATAATAGCAGGGGATTTTAATTGTACATTGAATCCAGGTATAGATAGATCAACAGGACTGGATTGTACGCACAATGGATGTAGGATGACTATTAATCATTTTATGAAAGAATTGAGATTGTTAGATATATGGAGAGAAATGAAACCACAAGTTAAAGCCTATTCTTGTTATTCCAGTACCTACAAGACATTCTCACGTATTGATTATTTTTTGATTTCCACAGAATTAAGGTCCAAGATTCAAAACTGCTTTTATGATAACATCGTGATCTCTGATCATGCACCCTGTTGTCTAATATATGTAGATAAAAAATTGACAAAGGAATCAGGTAGATGGCAATTTCAGCATAAATGGCTTCAGGATGAGGAATTTGTCAAGTATATAGAAAAACAGATAGACGAGTTCTTTGACATCAATACTACACAAACATCAGCATGTGTAAAGTGGGAGGCTTTCAAAGCTTTTATTAGGGGACATATTATTAGTTATACAGGATCAAAATCTAAGAAGACTCGAGAGGAGAGAGCTAAATTGGAACATAAAATAAAAAGTCTTCAGGAAAAAGTGTATGCAGGAAGTGACCCAAGGTTGGAGAATGAATTACTGATTTTGAGAGCTGAATACGACAAAAAATCAGCGAATAGAGCTACCTCGAGTCTTCTAAGATTGAAACAATCTTTTTATGAACAAGGTGAAAAATCAGGAAAATTATTAGCATGGCAGATTAAACAATTAGAAATTAAAACACCAATTACCAGTATTATAAGTAATGGACAGGTAGTTATAGATCCTTTAGAAATTAACAGAGCCTTTAGAGATTACTATGAAAAATTATATGATACCAAAAATGAATCTGATTTAACAAAACTAAATGGGTTTTTGAACGAACTATCTATACCGTGTATTCCAAATGAAAACAGGGAGATATTGGAGTCTAAAATTAGTCAAGAAGAAGTTGGGCTAGCCATTGATAATATGAAATCAGGAAAAAGTGCAGGACCAGATGGTCTTCCAGTTGACCTTTATAAAAAATTTAAGAATAAATTAATAAAACCTTTTTTGGAAATGGTTTTAGAAGCATTTCAAAATAATAATTTACCATCATACATAAATAATGCCTTAATTATACTGCTGCCAAAACCAGGTAAGCCCTCTAATAAATGTGAAAATATGAGACCAATAAGCCTATTAAACGCCGACCTTAAGATAATCTGTAAAATTTTAGCAAGACGAATACAAGAAATTTTACCAAATATTATTAATCAAGATCAGAATGGCTTTATAAAGGGAAGACAAGGCTTCCATAATGTAAGAAGACTATTCAATATTATTTATTCTAATAAAGAAGCACCGGATACAGCTCTCCTATCACTGGACGCCGAAAAGGCCTTTGATAGAGTTGAATGGCCCTTTCTTTTTGAAGTCCTACAAAGGTTTGGACTTGGAAATAATTTCATAAAATGGGTTCAAATAATATACAATAATGCTACAGCAGAAATCCTAACAAATAACAATATTTCAAAACCAATAAAAATCAATAGAGGATGTCGACAAGGCTGTCCACTTTCACCTTTACTGTTTACTATGGCAATTGAACCTTTAGCGATAGCGATACGTTTACATTCACAAATATATGGAATTAAAGTTGGACCAACAGAACATAAAATCTCCCTGTACGCCGATGACATAATTTTGTTTATGTCGAATCTAAAAAAATCAATTCCAACCTTGTTGAATTTAATAAAGAATTTTGGGGAAATATCAGGATATAAAATAAATAAAAGTAAATCTTCAATATTAATGCTAAATGAGACCCAGAGAAATTACCCAGCCCCTGAGGTAAATCAATTCAATGTTGTAAATCAGTTTAAATATTTAGGAATCCAAATTGTGCCTAAGTTAGAATCAGTCGCCAGTGTCAACTATGAAGCCTTAATTTCAGATATCAATGAGTTAACTCAGAGATGGATGTCACTACCAATGTCGATGATCGGGAGAATCAATATACTTAAAAGTAATATTTTACCTAAAATACTTTATTTATTTCAATACATTCCCTTATCACCACCTTTAGATCTATTCTCAAGAAAAAAAAAAAAGTTAGTGGAATTTATATGGAACAACAGGAGGGCTAGATTACGTCTGTCTTTATTATATTTGCCATTTGATCGTGGAGGTCTGAAATGTCCAAATTTTATGTTGTATTATTGGTCGGCACAACTGAGGTCTATGACATATTATTTTTCATCAAATGATCTCCCTCACTGGACTGAAATGGAATCATACAATTTACCTTTACCTCTTCCCATATTCATATACTCAGATTCGGCAAAAAAATTACAAAAACAAGTTAAAAATCCATTTGTAAAGCATATGATCAAAATATGGTGTGAAGCTAAAAACTATTTAAAAGAACCACAGTTATTGTCACAATTTAGTCCAATATGGGGTAATCAATATTTTAAACCAGGGAGAGCGGACGCTGTATTTAAAGTATGGAATTTAAAAGGGATACAAAAGATTCAGGATTTATATTTGTCATGTTCAGATAACATAATGTCTTTTGAAGAGCTGAGGATCAAATTTAATCTCAATAGAACACATTTTTTTAAATATCTTCAACTTAGAAACTTTATTCGATCAAATCAAAATAAAGCTCTCACTCGACCTATTTATTCATCCTTGGAAAAAATGATGATGAAAGATAGTAAAAGAAAGGGTATTATTTCAGAGTTTTATAACTCATTGACACTATCTTCAAGTGAAAATTCACTGAAAAAATTAAACTACTGGAAAGAAGATCTGCAAACTGAAATTTCAGAGGAACAATGGGAATTGGCTTGTACAGAAGCTCAAACCAAATCAATAAATGTACGCCTTAAATTGATACATTTCAAATGGTTAATGCGGATGTATGTTACACCGGAGGAGTTAAATAGATATAACAAAAATATACCAGATACATGCACAAAATGCATGGAAAGTAAAGGAACCCTATTTCATTGTTTATGGGAATGTAGATTAATAAGAATGTTTTGGGAAGAGGTGAGGGTAACAATTGAAAAAAATAATCTCAAAACAAATCATATTGAATCCTAAACTGTTTTTGTTGGGTCTGTACCCAGAAAAGCATAATTTTAATAAAAGTGAAAGAACATTCATAGACCTCAGTTTGCTTAATGCCAAAAAATGTATTGCACTATTATGGAAAAAGACTCATAGACCAGATGTGACTCAGTGGTTAAGACAGATGTTAACAAACCTTCCATTAGAAAGAATAACATATATACTGAAATCAAAGGAAATTGTGTTTGAGAATATATGGAGACCTTTTATTGATTATGTAAAAAATTTAAACATAACTCTTGAAGAAGAAGGTGAATGATGTGTGTGGACCTTGTAAATTCCAAACTGGTGAACATAATATGTATACTTATGTATTGGACTGTCTAGACTAAACAGAGGAGCATTGTTGAAGACTTGATTTTGTTGGTGGTTGTTGGTGTTTTTAGTGCATTTTTTTTTGTAGTACTTTAGTGTTAGTGTTTGATTGTTTGTATCATGTTTGTTAAAAAAAAAAGGGTTCAATAAAGATATTGTGGAAAAAAAAAAGAACAATCAGGAAGGGGGCAAACACTTTTTCACATCACCGTAAATCAAGGTGGGGACAATGGGGCAATGGGGACACCCCCAACCCCCAACCTGGAAAAAAGAGAATCTTCCCTGCAGTATCTTCATAAATCTTTCTACATCATGTTACATAACTGAATAAAGTGACTTTTCCTACTAATTCTGAGCAAAAATGCAAAAAAAAAAAAATTTAAATAAATGTTTAACTTTTTCTCATAGATTTGCAACTTTGTTTTGAAAATTTGGGATTTTTTTCTCATAAATTTCCAACTTTTTTCTTAAAAATTTGTGACTTTTTCCCATTTAAACTTGCAATTTTTGTCTTGTAAATTTGCAACTTTTTTCCTTGTAAATTTTCACCTTGTAACTATTTTCATAAATTTGCAGTTTTCTTAAAAAATTGACTTTTTTTCTCATAAACTTGCAAAGTTTTTCTTGTAAATTTTCAGGTTTTTTCCATGTAAATTTCCACCTTTTTTCCTCAAAATTTGCAACTTTTTCCTCAAAAAAATATGACTTCTCATAAATTTTCAACTTTTTTCTCATAAATTTGCAACCCTTTTCTAAAAAAAAATTGCATTTTTTTCCTGTAAATTTTGACTTTTTTCTTGTAAATTTGCAAGGCTCATCTGGATGCTTATTTTTTTTTTTATTCTGTGTAATTTAATTGTAATTTGTGACTTTTTAAATTTTTAAATTGGCATTTTTTTTATCATATATTTGCACCTTTATTCTTGCAAATTTGTACATAATTTATATTATTTTATACATTTGTACCTTATGCTAACTTGGTGAATACCCCCATACACCATGTTAAAAAAGTAACAAATCACCTGTTGAACATAGCCATAGCGATAAGCCAACACAGCAAGACTTCCTCAACAAGGAAGGAGCCACAGGGAAATTCTAGTTTCCCATTGATAATTTGTTCCAAACTGGTGTTAGAACTGCTTTCAGTTTATTGTTGCACACTGATTTAGAGAATGAGGTCACTCTTGTAACACAGGCAAGTGGTAGAGCTGACAATTATTAGAGGTTCCAGGTGTTATATTGGGAGATTAACTAATAACCCAATCTGGATCGGTTTCTTTTGAGCTGAGACATGCAAGTGGAGTTAATGATGACTGCTGGATCTCATTCTAGAGAGTCTCATGTATAGCATTTTATAGAATAGAAAGGAAGATTGCAATCAAGCGTCACTCCCAGGCACTTTGGTGTCTTCGAAGGAGATCTTCATGCCATCAACAACAATGCACAAGGCTTTGCTCGCAAGCTTGTTTCTCTGTTTTTTTCCAGGTTGGGGGAGGACATGTTCCCCCTGTCCCCCCTCTATTTATGCCTATGCACGCCATCTCTGACCACCTGGCTAAGCTAATGCTAAAGGTCTGATCAACTTACTATAAAAACAAAAATCTAACAAAATAAGACAAAACGGCATGTGGTATATATTATGGACTGGGATTAGTGAACCAAGGGGGGACCGGAATGTCTAGTGGGGTGAGTGGAATTTAAAGAACATAACAATAAAAACCATACTCAGTAAGCTAACTCCGTAGTAGCACTGTTAGCTCTGAAGCTAAAATAAAATCTAGATGGGTTATAACTGAAAACAGGATGATGTGTTAGGGATTTAGGGAAATGAAACTTAGAAGAGCTATACTACACCAGCTTCTAGTCAAGATTTGAACATGTTTATTGCAGTCATATGACCCACAAGTATTTTAGAATTTTAATACCCACAAGCACACCTTGTAATGAACAGGACCTTTAAGTGGCCTATATTAGAAATACTTACCTTCGTAGTGGCTCATGTGTTTTCCCCCTTATTCTTATTGAGGATACATTCCTGGCACACCACTCCCAGGATCATTGTAATGAAAATTCCTGTCCCTATGCCAAAAGGATCTGGTTGCCACCAGTTCTTTTGTGGAGCCGATAGGGGTTACACTGCAGTCTGGCCTGTGGTTGAAAGTATATGATACGTGGGTGAGTTTATGTTTGTGTGGGTGCAGTTGACAGGCAATACAGGCTCAAAACAAATATTTAGCTAAACAAGAGGTCAGTAAATGGTGGAGATTTTTGGGACAAATATTCAAATTGTAAAACTGTAGAAGTGCTGTTGCTGTTTGAAACCAATACCATAATAATAAACCTTTCTATATCATGTTACATTAGTCAGTAAAATGAATTTGAAGCACCAGTGCTAAGCATTAATGCAAAAATATTTCTTTTATATCTGCAACTATTTTCTCATAAATTTGAAACATTCATTCTCTTGAATTTGAAACATTTTGTCATAAATTTGCTACTTTTTTCCATTGTAAATTTTAAAAAAATTTCTCATAAATTTGCAATTTTTTTCTCTTAAATCTGAAACTTTTTCCTCGTGAATTTCTAGCTTTTTCCTTGTAAATATGTTACATATGCATATACTGTACATACTGTATATACAGTCACATGAAAAAATTAGGACACCCTGTATAAGCCTGTGTGTTTTAATAACATATTTGGACATATGGATATTTAATATCAATGTTAAAAATACTGGTGTCATGTCCGCTGCGTAATCTCGCAGCGAACATATAAAATGGAAGCAAGCCCAACGTGCAGTAAAGTAGATGTGTTTATTACAGGGGAAAATGTACACAGAATGTCCAAATAATAGTTACAGATGAGAATGGGAAAGACAACCTGCTGCAAACCTAGTTGGCTTAAGGAAGTGCCTAACGCGCTCCAAACAATCAGGAGCAGAGGGACAAGGCACAAAAATGAGGACTTACAGGAATGTTGGAGTGGAAAGGCTCTAAGCAACAATATGATCAGTCCAAGGGAAACAGCCAATAATCCGGTGAGTCAGGATGTCCATGTTTGGTTGACTGAAGCTGCCACACTGACTGCGCACACTGCCTCCCTATAAGTACACAACATATTAACGAAGGCAAGTGGACACAGCCTTGTGGCAAGCAGGAGCGTAATTAATTGGATGAATGTGTGTATGCGTGTGTGAGTGTGTGTGCGTGTGTGAGTGTGCGTACATGTGTCCATGTGGTGATCCAAACCGCTGGTGAATATCTGGTGAGAGGAGGAAGGCGTGGCCGTAGGACTGGCAGAGAGCAAGGCTCAATCTGCCAGCTGGAATTATGGAATTAATAAGCAAGGATCAAAACCTACAGCCACAGGTCATGGACGAGGTTGAAAGCAACCCCGAACATGACAACTGGGAGATTCACGTAATACAACTAAATAATTAAAGATGAATTAAAGACTTTTTTCAAATTTTCTATAAAATATAATTCTAAACACATAGTGAGGAATAAATTAGGACACCCCCCATCTTTTTTAGAACACCCCCACATTCATTCCCACTTAAAATGGCTAAAATAAATGTTAAAAAAAAATGCAAATATAAACAAAAACAAGGTTAAACATAGATATGTGAACATTTTTTAATAAAGAACTGAATATTTAATAGGATGTCCTAATTTTTACACATGACTGTATACACTACTCATGAAAAGTTAGGAATAGTCGGCTTTCGGGTAAAATTTCAGGATGCACCTAAATTGCACTATAACCTTTACAGGTGAACTTAAGTTGAGCTTCTCTAACCTTTTGAACACATATGTCCAACTGTTCAATGTTTCAATATTTTTTGCATAACTTGCTGTTCTCTGACAAGGTGCTTGCTTAACAGCAAAATTCACAACAGGTGTTTGATCCATGAATCAACCAATACATTTTCTGGCTGAATTAGGATTGGTATTTAAACAGTCCTCTTCATCATGCTGTTCACATTTTGACATCATAAGACCAACACGACACCTAACAATTGATCAACAGTACCTCGCCATTGCGAGGCTTCATACAGGATGTTCTCAGAGGGAAGTGGCCACTGAGTTTAGAGTGTCACAGAGTGTCATCAGCAGGTTGCAACAGAGATACAGAGAGACTGGAAGAGTCACGGAAAGGCACAGAAGTGGACATCCTTTGGCCACATCCCACACTGATGACCACTTCATTGTGAACAGTGCCCTGCAGAACCGGCTGATGCCACTCAACTCCAGGCACATTTAAGGGAGGTGAAAGGCACCCAAGTGTCATGTCAGACCATTTGAATCTGTTTACATCAGCGTGGTCTGTGTGCTGGTTGACCTGCAAGGGTACCTGACCACATCAGCAGGCACAGGAATCATCGTCTTGCATGGGCCAGGGAGCATTTACGCTGGACAAGGGACCAGTGGGCCTCAGTGCTGTTCTATGATAAAAGTCAATTTCCGTTGAGCAGAAATGATGGCCGCCAACAATGTTAGAGACATCAAAGAGAGCGCTATGAATCCGCCACTGTTGTCACCAGACTAGCCTTTGGTGGTGGTGGTGTTACAGTCTGGGCAGGTATGTCTAGTCAATCCAGAACTGCCCTACACCTTGTGAATGGTGCAGTGACAAGCCGATCCTACCTGAATCATACCATCCATCCAGTAATTGTGCCCCTGCATGAACAACACAGGCTTAATTTCATCTTCATGGATGACAGTACTCCAGCTCATCGAGGTCACACCATTAGGAAACAGCTGCTGGAGGCTGGGGTACCTCAAATGGAGGGGCCTGCACTTTCTCCAGATCTGTAACCCATAGAAAACCTATGGGATCAGCTGAGTCGCCATGTAGAGGCTCGTAACCCTGCACCCCACAACCTCAATGACCTGAGGGCCGCCCTTCAAGAAGAGTGGAATACCATGCTTCAGCAGACAATAAGTCGACTTTTGAACAGCATGAAAAGTCATTGTCAAGCTGTAATTGATGCTCAAGGGCACATGACAAGTTATTGAGAAACTGACTTTTTTTTGTTGTGCTATACCCACCACTGTTGTTGGCTTTTGTTTCAATAAATGGTTTAAGATGAGGAATCACCATTGCATGCTTCTACTTAAATGTCCTACTTTCATGATATAATATCACTGTGGCGTGAACTTTTTACATTTTCATAAATTTTACCCAAGGGCCAAATATTTGAATTGAATTTTGAATCCTTTATTAGTCCCACAATGGGGAAATTATCGGGCATCCACATGAGTGGATGAGGCAGCCACTACTGCACCACCCAACCCTTTCACCATTCACACACACATTCACACCTGGGGCCACTTTAGAGTCTCCAATTCAATTCAATTCAATTCAATTCAGCTTTATTTATATAGCACCATTTCACAACAACAGTCATCTCATAGCACTATCAACTGTAGGGGAAACCCCCACAATTGCAGAAAGACCCCAGCAATCAGGCGATCCCCTGTAAGCAAGCACTTGGCGACGGTGGAGAGGAAAAACTCCCTTTTAACAGGAAGAAACCTCCAGCAGAACCAGGATCAGGGAGGCGCAGTCATCTGGTGCGACTGGCTGATGACCACCACCGGTGCTGTTAACCAACAGGGTGCCAGTGGAAAATGAGTTACTGTTGGTCGAAGATTGAGGATGAGGAGAGGGGGAAGGCATGTTAGGAGGGAGAGAGAAAAAAGGAAAGGTAAAAGTGTGGAGGTGAGAGTAGGGATGTTAAATGTAGGGACTATGACTGGTAAAGGCAGAGAGTTGGCTGATATGATAGAGAAAAGAAAGGTAGATATACTGTGTGTTCAAGAAACCAAATAGAAGGGAAGCAAGCGAGCTGCTTTATATATACAGTATGTATATACTGTATATATTAGTGATGTTGGACGATTAAAATTTCTAATCGTGATTAATCTTTCGGAATGAGTTAATCATAATTAATAACGCATAATCGTGTGTTCTTACATTGAGATACAGTGTAGCTTAAGTTGGTAATTTTTCAAGTTTCTCATACTATTATAAACATGGGAGTGGACAAATATGCTTGATTTCTTCATCTGCAGGTTTATTAAGGTTCTCAACATATCCAAAATGTTAAAACTATCCAGAATATTCTCCAGAAAATCCTCAAAAGTACTACCACATGTGTAAAAAAATAACAGAATGCCAGGACTCAGTAGCGTCACTGCAGCACAATTACACTCCCATAGCAAACATCCACCAGCCGGACACAAATCAATGGACCTCATATGTCACAACAGACACAATTTCCCTTTTATTAGAAAAATTGTAAACATAAACAAACAACTATCTCACCCATGATTTCACCAACCACGCAGCAGAAACAGGGTGTGGGAGTGAGTGGATATTACAAACACAGCTTGAAAATTTTAGACTGGTACTCACCTACCGACAGTTGAACCCAAAGCTATGAAGATGAAACAGGTGAAGTGTCCGTCCTCAGCTGCTGGCAGCCGCTACATCCGTAGCACATAGCTGTTTACTGCTAGCTGACTAGCCGACGTCCAAAGAAAAACACCTGACATCCAGGCTAAGTTTTAGAGGAGCTGTGTCAATTATCCAGGTGAGAGCTCCTACAGATAATCTTGTAAACTTAAACATGACAGCATTTTGGGGATTTCCATGGCAGTGATCCAGCTTGTTTGATTTTGCAATTTCTGCATGACGTGCACAGTGTCTGTCACTACCAAGAGCGGCTTCCATAGTTCTGTATGGAGTGCAGTTCATTTAATGCCAACACCACTTATATATATATTAGTTTGGGGTCACTTACAAATGTCCTTATTTTTGAAAGAAAAGCACTGTTTTTTTCAATGAAGATAACTTTTAACTAAACAGAAATACACTCTATACATTGCTAATGTGTAAAATGACTATTCTAGCTGCAAATGTCTGGTTTTTGGTGCAATATCTACATAGGTGTATAGAGGCCCATTTCCAGCAACTATCACTCCAGTGTTCTAATGGTACAATGTGTTTGCTCATTGCGTCAGAAGGCTAATGGATGATTAGAAAACCCTTGTGCAATCATGTTAGCACAGCTGAAAACAGTTTAGCTGATTAGAGAAGCTATAAAACTGACCTTCCTTTGAGCAGGTTGAGTATCTGGAAAAAATTATTATTTCAAATACAAATCATTATTTCTAACCTTGTCAATGTCTTGACTATATTTTCTATTCATTTTACAACTCATGGTGGTAAATAAGTGTGACTTTTCATGGAAAACACAAAATAATTGTCTGGGTGACCCCAAACTTTTGAACGGTAGTGTATATATATACACATACAGTATATACATATATATATATACAGTATATATATATATATATATATATATATACAGTGGGGCAAAAAAGTATTTAGTCAGCCACCAATTGTGCAAGTTCTCCCACTTAAAAGATGAGAGAGGTCTCCAATTTTCATCATAGGTATACCTCAACTATGAAAGACAAAATGAGAAAAAAAAATCCAGAAAATCACATTGAAGGATTTTTAATGAATTAATTGGTAAATTCCTCAGTAAATAAGTATTTGGTCACCTACAAACAAGCAAGATTTCTGGCTCTCACAGACCTGTAACTTCTTCTTTAAGAGGCTCCTCTGTCCTCCACTCGTTACCTGTATTAATGGCACCTGTTTGAACTCGTTATCAGTATAAAAGACACCTGTCCACAACCTCAAACAGTCAGACTCCAAACTCCACTATAGCCAAGACCAAAGAGCTGTCAAAGGACACCAGAAACAAAATTGTAGACCTGCACCAGGCTGGGAAGACTGAATCTGCAATAGGTAAGCAGCTTGGTGTGAAGAAATCAACTGTGGGAGCAATTATTAGAAAATGGAAGACATACAAGACCACTGATAACCTCCCTCGATCTGGGGCTGCACGCAAGATCTCACCTCATGGGGTCAGAATGATCACGAGAACGGTGAGCAAAAATCCCAGAACCACATGGGGGGACCTAGTGAATGACCTGCAGAGAGCTGGGACCAAAGTAACAAAGGCTACATCAAAAACACACTACGCCGCCAGGGACTCAAATCCTGCAGTGCCAGACGAGTCCCTCTGCTTAAGCCAGTACATGTCCAGGCCCGTCTGAAGTTTGCTAGAGAGCATTTGGATGATCTAGAAGAGGACTGGGAGAATGTCATATGGTCAGATGAAACCAAAATTGAACTTTTTGGTAAAAACTCAACTTGTCGTGTTTGGAGGAGAAAGAACACCATACCTATTGTGAAGCATGGGGGTGGAAACATCATACTTTGGGGCTGTTCTTCTGCAAAGGGACCAGGACGACTGATCCGTGTAAAGGAAAGAATGAATGGGGCCATGTATCGTGAGATTTTGAGTGAAAACCTCCTTCCACCAGCAAGGGCATTGAAGATGAAGCGTGGCTGGGTCTTTCAGCATGACAATGATCCCAAACACACCGCCCGGGCAATGAAGGAGTGGCTTCGTAAGAAGCATTTCAAGGTCCTGGAGTGGCCTAGCCAGTCTCCAGATCTCAACCCCATAGAAAATCTTTGGAGGGAGTTGAAAGTCCGTGTTGCCCAGCGACAGCCCCAAAACATCACTGCTCTAGAGGAGATCTGCATGGAGGAATGGGCCAAAATACAAGCAACAGTGTGTGAAAACCTTGTGAAAACTTAGAGAAAACGTTTGACCTCTGTCATTGCCAACAAAGGGTATATAACAAAGTATTGAGATGAACTTTTGTTATTGACCAAATACTTATTTTACTGAGGAATTTACCAATTAATTCATTAAAAATCCTTCAATGTAATTTTCTGGATTTTTTTTCTTATTTTGTCTCTCATAGTTGAGGTATACCTATGATGAAAATTGGAGACCTCTCTCATCTTTTAAGTGGGAGAACTTGCACAATTGGTGGCTGACTAAATACTTTTTTACCCCACTATATATATACACACACACACACACACACACACATATATATATATATATATATACGTGTGTGTGTGTGTGTGTGTGTATATATATGTATATATATATATATATATATATATACACGTGTGTGTGTGTATACACACACACATATACATAATAATAAGCAGCTCGCCAAAGACAAAAGTCTTTCTGAGTAGCATTGTGGAGGGGTAACCTGATCTGACCATGAAGACAACACTGAAAACAGTCAGTTTATCCAGGAATTAGTTTGGGAGTGAAAACAAGGGTGGAAATAGGATGACACTTTCCTATACACAAAGTTTTATTCAAACTATTCATGAGGGTTTTTTCCCTTAAGTTATCCATGTACTGTATTTCCTTTATGACAATAAGTTATCATATGGCCATTAGAATAGTCAGGGGATTTAATGCCTTCCCTGAGGGTTTCTCAGTTATAGTGCAGCCAGTGATAGAATGTGAAGTTCTATTCATTAGGTTAAAGAATACATTTTTATTGACTGGGTTTACATACGTATTTTTGCTTTCTGGACTATAAGTTCATACCTGCATAGAGGTGAACAAACACGTTTATGGAGATGTACACACAGGGAAGATACGTACCAAAATTATCACCCACACCGACGGGGTGGCATGGGTTGAGCAGTCAGTGTCGCCTGCAGCCAGCTATGGCCGTCCTCTAACTCCACAGAGAAATGAGGCAACAGCCACCAAATCTTGGTACATAAGCTGACCTTGGGACTGGCATGTATGGCTGTACTTTTGAGGTTAAAAGGTTAAAGGTCAAGGTCAGATTGCCATATAAACTATATCATAAGAGCAAAGACAGCTAGGGCAACCAAATTTGCTACACAGGTTCACCCTGATATAGATAGATAGATAGATAGATAGATAGATAGATAGATAGATAGATAGATAGATAGATAGATAGATAGATAGATAGATAGATAGATAGATAGATAGATAGATAGATAGATAGATAGATAGATTGGATGTGGCAGAAAAGATTTCCTGTGCCTGACCGTTCGGCAGTGGAACTGTAGTAGTCTGCTAGAGAAAGTGCTCCGCTGTCTGTCCAGTGTGTGGTGGAGGGGGTGATCAGGGTTATCCATGATGGATAATAGTTTGTTCAGTGTCCTCCTCTCTGCCACGGTCTCAAAGGTCTCCGGCCTGAGACTAATCACAGAGCCAGCCTGCTTGATAATCTTGTCAAGTCTGTTGGTGTCGCTAGCTTTAATACTGCTACCCCAACAAACAGCAGCAGAGAAGATGGTGCTGACTTCCATTCCTCTTCTCTCCAGAGCATACCTCCACCTCTCCAGATTCTCTTCCACCTGCACCCGGCTCTCACTAAAACACAATGTCATCTGCAAACAGCCCATGGACAATCCTGCCTGACTTCGTCTGTCAGCCAGTCCATCACCATGGCTAACAAGGAGGGGCTCAGAGCTGAACCCTGTTCACACCTTTTAGATAGCAACTGAAACACAACACTGACTTTAGAAATCCTTTTTGCTTGTCAGAGGCATATTGTGAGAAAATGTGCTAAAATATCAAGGTGCTGAGATTGCACCTATGCATTGCCCACATTAAAGTAGTCCCCTCCTTTGAGTGTAAAGTGCACACATAGCCTGTGTTTTCACTGCAGTGGCATACAGTAGAAAAACACAGACAATACACTTAAGGACAGACACTAAGGAAAGCACTGGCACAAAGTCTGAAACGTGGTGCAAATGCCTGCTTTAGATTGTCGTAATAGGGTCCTTAGTCTTTGATACCACACTCCCTCACATCTAATGCTTAATTACATATTGCATGCTGAAAGTGAGAATGGGCCGGCCGACCAATGTCCTGACCATGATTCTCCAAACATGAGCGGAAACGCTTGAGAGTGATTGGTCAACAAGATTATTTTGTTTCTATGAATTCAAACACTAATATTACAGTATGACCTCACAAGGAAACTCCTTTAGAAACAGCTGCTGATAAGAGAAGATAGGACATAAATCCTCTTTTCACAGTAGCATCAACAGATCAGAATGATATGCACCTTGTCCTATGTAACCCCCACCATCACCCCATATAGCTCCAACAAACATCCTGCAGCCTGCTCTCTAACATAATTCAATACCATCTCTCAGAAATGTATGAGTAGATTATAGCAGCATGTGCAATTTATCCATAGAAACTAAAAGTACTGGGTGGATTTAAGTGCCAGGAGTTGGTTAAGTTAAATAAACACAATGCTCAAGTTTCTTCATCCTCAAGGATATTCTTTCCAAAGATGTTCCAACAAACACTTCGTGCCCCATCTTCTTCCTTCCTCTTGACTCTTACAGTCAAGCTAAAAAATACTTTCATCTCCCTCATCATTGTATAACACTGAATGTCTTTTCTGGGAAATACAGCGTATCTGATTACAGCTTAAAGATCCTGATGAGCCAAAAAGCATGCTCCCAATCTGGATTTAAAACAAGCGGCGCTGCTAAAAGCATGGAGGAAATCACTAATGAAAACTTGGCAGAAGGTAACCACCTATATATCACCATCTCATAAATGTTACATGAGCTTTTAATTTACGGCATTAAAACATGCTAGGACTGCATTACTATTTACCTTTCCATATCCGATAGCCCCAGCCGGTTGCCATGGGGTTTCAATCATATCCAATCCCAGCCCCTTTGGCACACACTCTTATCTCTGTTTAAATATCCGGTTACTTCCCCCTCTGGTCCAGACACACAGAGACATGTCATTAAGAGCAGTATCTCTCCCCAGCCCTGGCTTCCTTCCTGTGCATGTGGTGACGGATTGATTTTCTCCGGTAGGGATCCCACTGCAAGGAGCATTCAATCAAACAAGTTATTTAATCAAGTGCTGCATATTCAAATGGTGCCCAGCAGGAAAGGAGAACGATTTCCTTTTTCTATAACTGTTTCCAGACAAAACTTAAGCCAAGTGACATCACTTAGAAGCATGTAGCCATCAACCTTTTTTTCCAAGGATTTTAGATTTTTGCGGTAGTAGGTGCAGAAGAAAACTTATAAGTGAAATAATTTTAGATTCTGGTGGACACCTTGAAACTGCAGAATCATAAGCACACTGGAGAGGTAATGTTAACTATTTATTGATTGTTTGTTGGAAAGAACACTACAGATGCAATGTTTGCTTTAAGAAAAGTATTTGAGGGTGGTGCAGGTGTAACGGATGCCAACTAGTACTGTTCGGCGTAGAACGTTAGTAAACCTCCCTCCCAAAGCCTCATACAGTATCGGTAGCGCTGAGCTATCGGTCGGACCTTTAGCTCAGCACGATCGTGCTGTGCGTGTCTCTGACCAGTTAACTGTGAGGTCGCGGGTTCGCGTCCTGTGTAGGGCGAACTGCGCTGATGACCTCAGTTAGTTAAAAGTGGTGCTGTGAGCCCCAGATGGTAGCGCTGAGCTACCGGTCGGACCTTTAGCTCAGCGCGATCGTGCTGTGTCTCCCATGCTCGAACTGTGTAGTTGACTGAGAGGTCGCGGGTTCGTGTCCCGTGTGGGGCGAATTGCGCAGGATGATCTCTGTCACACTGGTGCCGTGAACCCGGCATGGGAGTGAGGTTTAAGGGGGAGAGTGTAACGGATGCCAACTAGTACTGTTCGGCGTAGAACGTTAGTAAACCTCCCTCCCAAAGCCTCATACAGTATCGGTAGCGCTGAGCTATCGGTCGGACCTTTAGCTCAGCACGATCGTGCTGTGCGTGTCTCTGACCAGTTAACTGTGAGGTCGCGGGTTCGCGTCCTGTGTAGGGCGAACTGCGCTGATGACCTCAGTTAGTTAAAAGTGGTGCTGTGAGCCCCAGATGGTAGCGCTGAGCTACCGGTCGGACCTTTAGCTCAGCGCGATCGTGCTGTGTCTCCCATGCTCGAACTGTGTAGTTGACTGAGAGGTCGCGGGTTCGTGTCCCGTGTGGGGCGAATTGCGCAGGATGATCTCTGTCACACAGGACATAGATGAGGACAGCGAGACGGTGGTGAGGTGTGCTGTAGGAGTGACAGTTGAATTCAAGGTGGGGGTGGGATTACACCAGGGATCGGCTCTGAGCCCCTTGTTGTTTGCCATGGTGATGGGCAGGCTGACAGATGAGGGCAGGCAGGAGTCTCCAAGAACCATAATATTTGCAGATGACATTGTAATCTGTAGCGAGAGTAGGGAGCAGGTGGAAGAGAACCTGGAGAGGTGGAGGTATGCACTTCTTTTTTCTCATAGACTTGCAACTTTTTTCTCATAGATTTGCAACTTTTCACATAAATCTGCAAGTGTTTTCATGTAAATGTTCAGTGTTTTTCTCATAAATTTGTCACTTTTTTCCTGTAAATTTTCATATTTTTTTCTCATAAATTTGCTGCTTTTTTCTTTTACAACTGCAACTTTTTCTCAAAAATTTGCATTTTTTCTGTAAATTTTCAACTTTTTTATTAAATTTTCTTTTAGTAAATTTTCAAAGCTCTTCTTGATGCTGGTTAAATGTTTATTCTGTGTAATTAAATTGTAATTTTTGACAAAATTTGAATGTTTTATCATATCTTTGCACATTTATTTGTACAAATTTCTACCTACATTACATTAATACATTTGTATCTGATGTTAAGCATGACATGCAAACCCCTTCACCATGGTAAGGTGGGCATCCACAGAGGAGCTGTATGGAGTGGAAATTGCATCATCATTGGATGTGCAAATACTGATGCAGTAATCAGTCATTAGCTACCATTTAAGTGTAGTTCCAATCATTCTAGATTTGATGGGGAACACTAACCCCCTTTTCAGGAAAGTGAAGCCTGCTTCATGCTACACCTCTGCTGCCCCGTGCACAAGACTGAACGTCCCATTCATGAGGTGGCGATATCGACACAGCATACCAAGACAAAGAGACAAAGAATACAACGAAGAGGCGGAAAACGAGAATAAAAACAGACATGAATCATACATGCACACTTTCTTTTACAGCGGCAGCAGCATCTTCGTGGAAAAGGAGTGAAAGCCAGGAAGTCAAACAGCAGAAATGGACTCTATATTTGAAGAGAAACTGTTGTTGATGCACGTTGCTCTCGCGTTTCTTCATTGGTGAAAATCCTGGTGCATCAGCGCATTGGCGCTACCTATCGGGCGGGAGTGAAACTACAAATGATGGTTGTGCGCATGTGTCTGCCGCTTGGCCTGGGTAGATGAAAAAAGTGAGCATGAACAGCGCCGCGTGCACGCCGGGCTCGTCCAAAGCGTACGCGGACCAAAGCGGACAAGAGGGGAAATGTAGCATGAAGCAGGCTGACCCAAAAGCATCCCTTCTTAAACCTGCCATCCCCCCACCCCCATTCAGAGGTGTAAATTAAGGGGGGACATTGACCCTCCCAACCTGGAAAACAGATAATTGTCTCTCTCTCCCCCCTCCCCAATATCATCGTAAACATTTCTATATCATGTTACATAACTAAAAAATGACTTTGAATGACCAGTTCTAAGCAGACATGCAAAAAAAAAGCTTAAAAATTTTCAACTTTTTCTCACAGATTTGCAACTTTTTTCTTAAAAAAAATTGTAATATTTTTTCTCATAAATCTGTAATTTTTTTCTTGTAAATTTGCAACATTTTCATGTAAATTTACAAGGGAAAAAACATACTTTTTTCTCATAAATTTGTAACTTTTTCCTCAAAAAATTGTGAATTTTTTCCTGTAAATTTTCCATCTTTTTCTAATAAATTTGCAGCTTTTTTCTTGTAAATTTGCAACTTCTTTCGCAGATTTGTTTTTCTTATGAATTTGCAACTTTTTTCTCATAAATTACAATTTTTTTCTCATAAATTCATGACGTTTTCCTCAAAAATTTGCAGCCTTTTCCTTCTAAATTTGCAAAACTTTTTCAAAAATTTGTAAAATTTTTTCTCATAAATTTGTGACTTTTCTTGTAAATTTTCAACTTTTTCTAGTAATGCTAGTTAAATTTTTATTTTGTGTAATTACATTGTACTTTGTGACCTTTTATTTTTAAATTGGCATCTTTTATGATATCTTTGCACCTTTATTCTTGCAAACTTGTACCTAATTTACATTTATGCATTTGTACCTCATGCTAAGTTGGTGAATACCCCCCATTCCCCTCGTTAAAAAATAACAAATTGCTTACTGATGTTTAGGGAATTCTACATAAATAGATTATGGTGAATATCTCCCCACACATTTTAAGGAAATGTCAAAATTTTCACAGTAGAATTAGAGGTCTGTGATTTGGCTCCTGCTCTCCGGAGTTGCCCTTGGTACCTAGAGGGGTCTAATCTCCCTTCCCCTCAATTTCTTCAAGAATAGAGGCCATTAGGAGAGGCCTACACTCAAATACCTTAACAAATCAACAGAAGCCCTTCCTCTTCTGTTGTCCTCTGTGTTTCAGTGAAGTGCTTAAAAGTGCAGCTTGATGAGGGATGTCTGGGAAAGAATTAAGAGGTGGAGAGCTCATGTGCATTTTAAAGTTTTATCAAAACCCATGATTGTAGCTCTGAAACTAGATATAAATTGCTGCCCTGAAACTCTCCCTGTACAGCTGTGGGGAGTGAACACCCCAATAGTATTCATTCATCGTGAGGTTTAAAATTTTCACTCTCCCAGAGGTTAAGTGATGATCGTGTTACATGTTCTAGCTGTTGGAGCATGGGAGGGGGGGGGGTTGAATTTTGCACGTCTTTATCATAAAAATGTTTGTCCGTCATAGAGATGCCCTGGAATTGAACTCTCTGGGAGGGTAAACAGCTGGGAGAATGGCCACGCAGGCCTTTCCTTCTCTTTCAGCTGCACTAATGATGTTGTGCTGGGCCACAGCTGTTTCTCCGCGGCAGGTGTGCAAGAAGTGGGAGCCATGACAGACTGTATATGCCCAGCCCTGGATTGAGGAATGCCAAAAAAACAAGACGGAAAGAGAGGAGACGGGGGAGGTGGTGAAACGCATATCCACACACAACACCGCTCCCTGAGCTCCCACAAAGCTGGGTACAATATTCAAGTGAACGTTTCCCCTCAACACCTGGCTGCCACCATGGGTGGATATTGATGTGGGTCCTGCGCCGGAGGCAATTTAGCTGGATTCATTTGAGATCCTTTGGCGATTTCATGTGGCATTTAAGTGAAATGCCATGACAAGAACTCGTCTGGAGTTTCTTTCCCGAAATGGGGGGGGGGGGGTGTCACCATGCCAGTTATGTCTCGATCGAGTGCTTAGACGATCTGGACTATGAGGGTAGAAAAGGCCCTGAAGTCATTTCCTGTATGGAACTCATCTGGATCTGGAGCACAGAGGGGAAAATGCAAAGAGAAAATTTGCTTTATGGACAGAAGATGACTGGAG
The DNA here is from genome assembly GCA_020510985.1 of Pholidichthys leucotaenia. Classification (NCBI taxonomy): domain Eukaryota; kingdom Metazoa; phylum Chordata; class Actinopteri; order Cichliformes; family Pholidichthyidae; genus Pholidichthys; species Pholidichthys leucotaenia. The sequence continues at coordinate 315,155,378 of CM035840.1, forward strand.
AGATGATGAGTTTAGGGAATTATGAAGTCAGATCAGTCAGACTACTGTTTTTCCATCAAATTTTTGTAATTGTGCAAACACCTCAACTGCTATCCCCATGCATTTCACTTCTAGTGGTTGGTCAACTTGTGTAGGCATGTGCACAGATTGACATGAAGTGAAGCTCTGGAACTGCCCCTTTGCCCCCTAAAGTGCCCTTTTGGAGAGCTTTTTTCTCTTTTTAAGGTATTATAGTTTTTATTTTTCCCCCACGGAGGCACCACTTGCCTATCAAATGTGTTTTAACCCCATAACATTCCAGCCAGTTTCCCTAAAAACGCCTAAAAATAACATACCCAAAGTAAATCAAAAGATGTTCTTCAACCCTTTGCTGTATATTCATGGGGCTGGTCTCATTCAAAACAAAACACTCTAATTTTTTTGGTAAAACTCCGCTACCACCATTTCCCACCGTCTCCTCCTCGCTGGAGCCAGAAGCCCTCCTGCCACTGTTATCCCATGCAGAGTTTGCCACCGACAATGAAGAGGTTTGTCAATCTCAGTTGGTGTTTGGCAGGCCTGGGTGGAAGGAATGTGCTGGGAGATGCCACTCCTCTCAACCCTGTGTACCACCACCGGCTCCAGCTCTTCCCCAGACAGCTCCTGCCTCTCCTCTCTCCTCTTCCCCAAGTTCCATGCCCATGGACGTTGCCCACCACTGGGAGCTGCAGGACCTCATCAGGGATGTGGGAGAGTGCTACACCCTTTGCCTGCGCCTGGATGGGTGGGAGGACGCGGCGTGGAGGCACGCTCTTCAGATCATCGCAGCAAAGCCCTATCTGAGTGAGGATGTTCCTGCCTTCCTCAGTGGCACCATATCTTGGAAGAATGTTTATAACTTTTGAATGCTTCAGCATAGAAGTGTCATGTTGGACTCTAATGAAAGGTGACACTCAGGGCTATCCTGCCCCATATATAGATACACTGTCAGTAGTAATGACAAAGAGTAAGTAAAGTATAAGCATTACACACAAGGTTAGTAGATGTGACTCCACTTTGTAGAAGCAACTGAACATTACGTATGGGAGACGTCACGGGTTTTATGGGTGTGTGTGTGACAAACCCAGCCCTATCAGGCGTCATTATATTCAGAAATTAACTAGCTACACAACACATCCATAATCAGTATACTCAGCTGCAACTGACTGGTTTTGTTCGCATTAGCTGTGGGGCTAGTCCTTAACCTTAAGTATTCACTGATTGAGTATAAGGCTTTGAAAACACAAAGGAAAGGCCTATTGGGTCAAATCAATCAAATCAAGACTGTCACATGAGTCTTTTGGGCTTCCATTTAAGTCACTATTGCTATGGAAATTTAGTTTTTGTTGGACTATCATTAATTATAGAACTCCTAGAAAGCTTCACTGGTGAGTAAATACTATGTTGCTATGCTGTGCTAGCTCGTTTGATGCTCTATTTAATTCCAGTGTTATAAATGTACCTCAAATCTGTTTTAATATCCAAATAGGTGAAATTCTAAGCTTTGAAATTATGTAAGGCCTGACTATCCACTCTAAACATGTTTACCACACTTAACTGTGTTGCAGCAGAAACATCCCATGGGCGGGACACCGGAATGTTAAGGCGTGTCCAATACCTATATTTTGTGTGACCTGTGCCTGAACCGCGTTCTCTATTCCTGATAAACTGCAAATTTTTTCTTGTAGATTGGCAACTTTTTCTTAAAAATTATTGACTTTTTTTTCTTATAAATTTGCAAAAATTTCTCTTGTAAATTTGTAAAATACATTATATACAAAAATACAAAATACCAAAAAAAAAATAATGTCATGAACTGAGTTTGGATTTTCCCCCAAACTCAGCTTCATGACTTTCCTCTGTATTCATATTTATCTGCCGTATTGTTTTGTCTTGTGAGTTTCTACACTGCCTTCCGTTTTCCCTGTTTTTGTTCAGTTTGTTTTTGCCATGTTTTTTATTTGTAATTTATTTCTAGACGGTTTCTGAATTTGTTTATTTCTGATATTGGTTCTTTGGGCTGGCAGCTGGTAGGCACCATTCCAGGTCTGTACTTTGCAGGGGCGTTGCCTGTCATACTGCCAGTCCAACTGCTCCCCTCTCGTTATCATCAGTTGATTCCAATTATTAATTGTTGTTCCCTTCTCCTGCTCAGGTTGACCCACACACCTGTGATCACTTGTCTTGTCATCACCCCACTCACTATTTAAGCACTGTCAGTTCTGGTTATTGTTGTCACTACTTCATGTATGTTTGAATCAATGTCCTTTCACTGAGTGTTCCTCGGGACATTAATCCTTTACCTGCCTGCCTCGTCTCCTCCTGAGCACACTGTTCAGGAGCGCTTCTTCCTGTAAGTTTTCTCTGTGTTTGCATTTTGAGTTTTGCACTTTTGGACTTTAGTTTCTTGTCACAATAATTTTCCATGTAAATAACGGTGTAGGTTGTTCTCTAACTGTTAAGTTATAAGGTTATGAAAATACGTAAATTAAAAAACTACAGATACATGGATGGAGCTTACATCACCTTTTCAAAGCACAGCCAGGGTGAAGTAATTGACAGTCCTCTGGATCTACTGCAGCTCTCTACAAAACAATACATTTGTGTTGTTTTCCCTCCTCTTTGGATTCTTCATTGGTCAGGAAGCAGGAGGTGAGGTTTTAGCAATCTCCCACCGTGATCATGTTTGGTGATGTGGGATGATGGGAGTTGTTGTCCGCTAATCGTTAAAACAAAAACTAAATATTACTCTGTTATTATACAACAGTCGACAACTTTAATTGCGTGGAAAATTATGTTTTGAATTGACAAACATCATATGTGTAACTCATGACAAAATTTGATCATGATCAAAAGATAATTTCACTCTTGTTATTCATTTCAGTGGAGAATTTTTCCAGTTTTAAGATCTCATATACAGAAGTAGAGGGAGTGTGACTTAGGCTCTCTATGTTTAAGCTTTACTTTCTTTTAGCATTTCTAAACAAATTTTCTTAAACTTTACACTATTTTACTTTTATGCTAACAATGTGCAAGGTTCGGACATTTTAGCCTTTACTCTAACATTTTTTTTTAGCTTTGGGTTTTATCTAGCATTTTTAAGCTAATTTTATTCAACTTAAAGTCATGTCACCACTTTAAATGAGTTTAGCATTTAAGATAGCATTAAAATCTAACTTTCCTCAGCGTAAGCTGTTTTCATTTTTATGTTAATCTTGTGCAAATTTACACCATTTTTGACTTTCAAACTAGCATTAATTAGTGTTATCTTAAATACAAGTTTAACTTTTTTCTATTTTAAGTTATTTCAGGTTTTAAGCTTACGGTGTTAAAGTATTTTTACTTTTAAACTAATTGTGGTCAATTTACAACTATTTCTTCTACTAAACTACAGATTAGCTTTAAGTTTTTTAAGATTTTAGGCTAATGATTCAACTTTAATCTTTTTTTCCCCCTTATCCTGTCAGGCAGCTAGGTGAGCAGAATAGAAATCTACTACCCTTATTATGCCAAAACAGATTCACTTTGCCAAAAGGAGCTTTATAGAGTACCTACTGTATCTATGTACTGTATATTGTTGTAAACTCCTCCTGTAATAACTTTTAATACTTTATTTGACTTCTGGCGCCACACGAGTCGGCTGCCTTTTGCAACAGCGGCTCAATTCTGAATCTTTTTTTTCTTCCTCTCTCTTCTGATCCGGTAACAACTCTCTGATCCGGCACACCTTTCACTCCATATATATCACGGACACACAGCTCGCCCCAAATGTCTCCCGAGCCGGTGGACGGAGCCACTGTTTATAGCAGGAGACGGTACAGCAGGGAAGAACTACTAGCACTCAACCGCCACCCGGTGCTACCGGAAAAACTCGACATACCGGGAGAACTGAAGTGAAAACGACGTGGGTGTCGTTCTGGAGTAAGGTGGAGGGCAAGAAATATAAGGTACAGACCCACCCTCCCATCCGTTGTCATATGGGGAATGTACGATCGTTACTGGGAAAGGTAGATGAGCTAGCAGCTATCTCCCACTATGATAGCATATACCGGGAGTGTAGCCTATTTCTATTCACAGACACTTGGCTAACTGAATTAGCAACAGATGCTAACATTGAACTGGAGGGTTTCCACGCGATACGGGCAGACCGAACATCAGACAGTGGCAAAGCAAGGGGCGGTGGAGTGATAATGTACAGTATGTTAACAACAACTGGTGCAGACCGGGACATATCACTGTTAAACAACAACACTGCAGCAAAGATATCGAGTTGCTAGCTGTTAGCATGCGGCCTACCTATCTCCCGAGGGAATACTCACACGTGATCTGCATTGTTATTTATGCAAATCTGACGGCGAACGCTGGGACAGCGCGTGACGTCATCCATTCAGTAACTGGCAGGCTGCAGACAGAACACCCAGATGCTCTTCTCCTCATCTCAGGCGATTTCAACCATGTTTCACTGTCTCCCATTCTACCCACATTTACCCAGTATGTCACATGCCACACTAGAGACAATAAAACACTGGACTTATTCTACACAAACACTAAGGAGGCATACACCTCATCACAACTCGCCCTACTCGGGAGATCGGATCACAACTTGGTTCATCTCCGGCCAGTGTACAAACCCCTAGTGCACAGACAACCTCCGGCCATGCGCACAGTGAAGTTATGGTCTGAGGAGGCAATGGACACTCTAAAGGGCTGTTTTGAAACCACCGCCTGGGAGCAGCTCTGCGATCCACATGGTGAGGACATCGATGGCCTCACTCACACCATCACGGACTACATCAGCTTCTGTGTGGACAACACCGTTCCCATCAAGACCATACAGTGTTGCTCAAACAACAAACCCTGGATCAACCCTGAGATAAAAACACTTCTGAGAGAGAAGAAGAGGATCTTCAGGTCAGGGAACAGGGAGATGCTGAAGTCCGTACAGAGGGAGCTGAGGAGAAAGATCAGAGAAGGCAAGGACAGCTTCAGGAAGAAGATGGAGGACAAGCTGCAACAGAGCGACATCAGCGGGGTCTGGAGAAACCTTAAAACCATCTCTGGGCTCCAGAATACCTCCCCCAGGCCACGGGGGGCAGGGAGTGGGCGAACAATCTGAATCTGTTTTTCAATCGGTTTGACCAACCACCCTCCCCCCTGACTGCACAACAACCACTGCTGCCTCTAAAGACATCAAGTCCTGCTGCCCACTCCCCACTCCACCAACACCCCCCCACTCCCAACACACAGCCCCCCAACCTGACCCTCACTAAGATCCAGGTGAGGACGGAGCTGAGGAAGATCAAGGCGAGGAAGGCCGCGGGACCGGACGGCATCAGCGCAAAGCTCCTCAAGTCCTGTGCAGACCAGCTGTGTGGGATTGTGGAGTACATCTTCAATCTGAGCCTGAAGCTGGGGAGGGTACCACAGCTGTGGAAAACATCTTGTGTGGTACCTGTACCAAAGACTTCCCACCCCAAAGATCTAAACAGCTACAGACCAATGGCCTTGACATCCCACATGATGAAGACCCTGGAGAGACTGCTCCTTGCTCACCTCCGCCCCCTGGTGGGACCAGCGATGGATCCACTCCAGTTCGCCTACCAGCATGGCATTGGGGTGGAGGATGCTGTGATCTTCCTCCTTCGCCGTTCTCTGTCCCACCTGGAGAAGCCCGGGAATGCGGTGAGGATCATGTTCTTTGACTTCTCCAGTGCTTTCAACACCATCCAACCGATGATCCTGAAGGACAAGCTGCTGTGCGCAGGGGTGGACCAGCACCTGTCATCATGGATCCTGGACTACCTCACAAACCGGCTTCAGTTTGTGAGAACCCGGGACTGTGTGTCCGACACGATCATCGGTAGCACGGGGGCCCCCCAGGGAACGGTTTTGGCTCCCTTCCTGTTCGCCCTTTATACTGCGGACTTCTCACACAACACAACACACTGCCATCTACAGAAGTTCTCTGACAACTCTGCGATCGTTGGCCTCATCTCCAACGGAGATGAAGCTGAGTACAGAGGGCTTATCCAGGACTTCGTGGACTGGTGCCATCGGAACTGCCTCCAGATCAACGCGAGGAAAACTAAGGAGCTGGTGGTGGACTGCCGCAGGCAAGGACAACCCCTCACAGCACCAGTAAATATACAGGGAACAGACATCGAGATGGTGACATCCTATAAGTACCTGGATGTTCATCTGAACAATAAACTAGACTGGTCACACAATACTGACGCACTCTACAAGAAGGGACAGCGCAGGCTGTTCCTACTGAGGAGACTCAGGTCTTTTGGTATACAAGGGGCGCTGCTGAAGACATTCTATGACACGGTGGTGGCATCAGCCATCACTTCTGGAGTGGTCTGCTGGGGCAGTGGCATTACAGCAGCCGATAGGAAGAGACTGAACAAACTGATCAAGAAAGCTAGCTCTGTCCTGGGGCAGCGCCTTGACCCAGTGGAGGAGATGGGAGAGAGAAGGATGGTGGCTCAACTGTCATCTCTGCTGGAGTCCGAGTTCCACCCTATGCAGGACATACTGAATGCACTGAGGAGCTCATTTAGCAGCAGACTACATCATCCTAGGTGCACAACCGAGAGGTTTCGCAGGTCCTTCCTACCTACGGCTGTCAGACTGTACAACCTAAGCAGGGCTGCTCGCAGAGATAGCAAAAAAGATGTGACAACCTAATAGTCTTGAATGCAAAAGACGCAATAGACTTACACAATGGTCCCCTCCGGTATACAACTCGGAAAATACCAGTCGCTATGGAGGGTGAGAATATGTATGGGTACATAATCATACCATGTAGGATAACTAAATAGACGGTTGTGCTGTTTCATTCCATCTAGCTACAATGCTCCGCACTGTGTGTGTTTATATATTTACATATTTATTCCATCTAGCTACAATGCTCTGCACTGTGTGTGTTTATATATATATTTACCTCCGCCAGGCCGAAAAGGCCAGGAGGAGGTTATGTTTTTGCCGGAGTTTGTGTGTTTGTCTGTCTGTCTGTCTGTTTGTCTGTCTGTCTGTTTGTCTGTTCGTTAGCAAGATAACTCAAAAAGTCTTGGACGGATTTCCATGAAACTTTCAGGCGTTGTTGGAAATGGTACAAGGAAGAACTGATTAAATTTTGGGGGTGATCCGGTTCACCGTCTGGATACAGGAATTTTTTAAAGCATTTTTCAACACTGTGACATACAGCCATTTTCAACATGTGCGCAGGCGCAATAGAGGGCGCTGGTCGACGTGTCTGATGAACACAAACTCCGCCTTCTTCAAAGTTTTAGGCACAAAAGCACACAGAAAACAGGGCTCGCCAGAGTGTCTGTGTTTGCACTACGCTGCAAAAGCTGACACGGGCAGCTGTCCGGCGTCGGATTATTTGGCAGAAATTCCCCGGCCAGCCATAGGGGCTGCGCAAAAACCAGCTCTCTGCCGGGGGAGGCTTCCAAATCCTCTTTTTTCCGCGGACCGCAAACCCAATAAAACCCACGGCAACCATTATCGCACCTTCTTTTGTCCAGCGGCTCCGGAACAGAGAGGAATCCCGGCGCCAGGAATGCTGCGCCTGATATGTCTCACTCTAATGCTAAAAGTGACTGCATCAGGGATTTACCACCTTGAATGAATGAATGAATGAATGAATGGCCTGGGCCCGCCGCAAAACCTCACACGGGCAACTGTCCGCCGACGGATTGTTTGGCAGAAATTCCCCGGCCAGCCATAGGAGCTGCGCATTTGGCACAAATTCACCGGCCAGCCATAGGCGCTGCGCAAAAACGAGCTCTCTGCCGGCGAAGCCTCTCAATTCTCGTTTGCCGCGGAGCGCAACCCCCCAAAAAATAATATTGTAGCGAACTCAATATGAGCACCCTACTTGGCTTGCCAAGTGGCTTGACCCTATTGGCGACACAGGTACAGTGCGGGACTCCGGAGCGTGAGTTCGAACCTCCCGGTGGGACGTCGCCATGTCGAGCAGCACGTTACAATATAATATAAAACCCACGGCAACCTGTCTACCCAATTTGCATCCGTCAGTGGAGGAGATGGACACAAAAGCAACACTTCAGTTTATTACCTCCGCCAAGGAGGCAATGCTTTTACTACTGAACCACTAATCCTATCACTATCAGATTGATTGTCATTGATTAATTGTGTGTTTATTGCACTGTCCCTGTCAAATAAACAAATAATCATTGTGAATCCAATTGCTAGTCATATGTTTACATGCTCAAGGAATCTGAAAACGTACACACAAACACTGTATGGGGGGAATTGTGGCGCTTGGCGGAGGTCTGCGCTCTCCGAGTGCTTTTCTAGTTATATATTTATTCCATCTAGCAACAATGCTCCACACTGTTTATATATTTACATCTTTATTCCATCTAACTACAATGCTCCGCACTGTGTTTATATATTTACATATTTATTCCATCTAGCTACAATGCTCCGCACTGTGTGTTTATATATATATTTATATATTTATTCCATCTGGCAACAATGCTCCACACTGTGTTTATATATTTACATCTTTATTCCATCTAGCTACAATGCTCCGCACTGTGTTTATATATTCATATATTTATTCCATCTAGCTACAATGCTCCGCACTGTGTGTTTATATATCTACATATTATTCCATCTAGCTACAATGCTCCACACTGTGTGTTTATATACTCATATAGTTATTCCATCCAGCTACAATGCTCCGCACTGTGTTTATATATTTATATACCTATCCCATCTAGCTACAATGCTCCGCACTGTGTATATATATATATACGTATATATACGTGTATATATATATATATATATATATATATATATATATTTATACACTACCGTGCAAAAGTTTGGGGTCACTTAGAAATGTCCTTATTTTTGAAAGAAAAGCACTTTTTTTCAATGAAGATAACTTTAAACTAATCAGAAATACACTCTATACATTGCTAATGTGATAAATGACTATTCTAGCTGCAAATGTCTGGTTTTTGGTGCAATATCTACATAGGTGTATAGAGGCCCATTTCCAGCAACTATCACTCCAGTGTTCTAATGGTACAATGTGTTTGCTCACTGTGTCAGAAGGCTAATGGATGATCAGAAAACCCTTGTGCAATCATGTTAGGTCTGCAATGCTGTAATTGCTGCAAATGGAGGATTCTTTGACGAAAGCAAAGTTTGAAGGAAAAAATTATTATTTCAAATACAAATCATTATTTCTAACCTTGTCAATGTCTTGACTATATTTTCTATTCATTTTACAACTCATGGTGGTAAATAAGTGTGACTTTTCATGGAAAACACAAAATAATTGTCTGGGTGACCCCAAACTTTTGAACGGTAGTGTATGTACACATGTATACTCGCTGCTCTTGTTTTTTTCTCTTGCCTTCTGATTGTTGCTCTGAGTGTTGCTATCCCTGTGCTGTTGCAATCCTGGAATTTCCCCATTGTGGGACTAATAAAGGCTTATCTTATCTTATTTAAATTATTTTACCCATGAAGGACCCGACAGGATGGAGAATTGGGAAAGGAAGTGTGGGAAGGGGGAAGGAAAGGAGAAAAGAACAGACAAAAAAGACAGACAAACCAACAACTAAAACAAACAGAAGAAAGACTGCTTCTTCCACAGAAGAGGTCTCAACACGAGTCCGGTATCCGCACCTGTTAAAGGGGAGACATTTGTGAGTGTGCGTCCGTGTGTGTGTATATGTGATTGCCCGCAAAATAAGTGTATCCATGTGAGTGGTTTGTCAGGAAACATACAAAGAGGGCAGCCAGTCGCAGCAACTCTTCCCCCCCACCCCACCCCGGAAACCCTGAGCAGGCAAGGCAGCGCCACCAACCCCCACAGGGCACAGATGCCTGAGGTCAACAAGCCCTAGGAAAGCCAGGCATCCACCAGTGGGCGCAAGCCCCCCCCAAGCACCCCCACAGTGGGCCTGCCCCCCAGCACCACCGCCACAGACCCCAGGGACCCCCACGCCCAAAGAAGCCCCCCCTTCCCGTGCAGGGGAGCCCACATAGCCGAGAGGCATTACCCACTCAATCCAGCACCTCCCAACTAGCAGACACACCCATTTCCACACATTCACACCCTCACGCTCTCATACGCACCCACATGTACTCACTCACTCTCGCTCACCCACTCCCCCAAACAGTCCCACATTTGCACTCCCAGACCCACCCATTCCCTCTCACTCCTGTACCCACTCAATCTCTCTCCCACTCGCCCTCAGGGTCACCCACACTCACTCACGTTCACCCATACACGCACTCTCACTCACACTCCGACCGACTCGCATCCATTCATGCTCTCCCCCACACACTCCCTCACCCTTGTTCACCCTTATTACTTAGGGCAACCACGATGCAGATCCAGCAAGTCTGAACATGCACCCGTGCCCGGCAGTGGCCGGGACACCGCCAGTGCAGGCCAGCAGCCACACCCCCATTGACCCTTCCCAGGGCAGCTGCGGCCACAAGAAGCAGACCCCCACCCCCAGTGCCCATCCAAGCGACTGATCAACAGACCAACCGCAGACGCCCCAAGATGCCACCCGGCACACAAAGCACCACACAAAACCGACCCACCACCATCTCCACTCATCACTCTCTCATTCTCGCTCACTCTCTTGTTCAACCTCTCTCTCACTCCCTTGCTCATATCTATTCATTTGGCAGCACCCAGGGGTTTTGACAACATGTCGGGTCCCAGGCTCCCCGCCAGATCCCCAGGCCCCCAGCAGAAGGAGGGCAACAAGGGTGGGGGAAGACCCCCCCACCCTCTCCCCCTTGCACAAATCATGATAGGTGTGTGTCAGTTGTATGATGTGGTTGTGTGCAGGTGTGTCAACAACCATAGTGCAGTTAAAATTGGGGGGAAGGTGGTTGGAGCACCTCTAGCCACTGCAATAGACACCGGGGCCCCCATCCCCTCAAGCCCTCAGTGTCTAAAATGTAATTAAAGTTGAGGTGAGGACAGCCCCACTGTGCAGCAGAGATTCCCCTTCACCGACACAGTGCGGCACACCCCCGCCCCAAAACCCTAAGTGTATCCAAGAAGATGTATGTTCCACCCAGAATCAGGGGGAGGGGGGCAGGAAATAAGACTGGGAGGGAGGCGGTCCAAAAGGGGATCCATCCCCCCCAGAAGCCACCTTAGTTCAGGAGGCTACCCACTGCCCCAAATCCAAACCCAGGGCAAAGGCCACCAGGCCGAGCAGCCCAGGAGCCACCAGTGCTGCGCCCCAGCACTCCCAGCACAACAAATATGATGGAGCAGCCACACCCATTCCCACTCATCTTGCACACACGAACATGCACAATAACAATAGTCACAATAGTGAACAATTGGGCCGGACCCATACGGTGCCCCACACGCCAAGCGACACCCCCGAGCGCCCACTGCAAGCCCACCAACCACCCACCCCAGACACACCCCGACAGCAGCAGGCCGCCCAGCAGCCACAGCCACCCCGGAGCAGTCCGACGGCAACACAGCCGCCAACAAGCGCCAACGGCCCCCCCGACCACCCCCAAGCACCCGCACACACCCGCCGCCAAAGACACCAGTGGCAATGCGACAAAGCACGCTGCTTATTTCAGGCTTTAAGCCTACAGTGTTTAAGCATTTTTAGCTTTTAAACTAATTTTGGTCAATTTTTAGCTATTTCTTCTACTAAACTACAGATTAGCTTTAAGCTTTTTAAGATTTTAAGCTAATTATTCAACTTTTAATCTACTTCAAGAAGAAGACTTAGCAGCCAGGGAGGATGAAAATATGACGACCAGAGAAAAGATTCATGGATGTAATGAAGGAGGACATGGAGAGGGTTGGTTTTACATAGGCAGAGGATCCACTGACCCATAAAGAGAAAAGCCGAAAGTAGAAGAAGAAGAAGAAGAAGAAGAAGAAAAGACAATGACCTCAAGTCAATATCTATTCTGCACACCTCTTGCACAATGTAACCATTGTCATGGATTTTCTTTATATTAATAAATGTCCCTTGTTGGTCTAGTGAATAAATAAAGTGCAGAGTCAAAGATGCCTTTTCTGGGTATTTATTTACATCTTGGCCAAGAAGGGAAAATGTCATGCAGCACCACACGCAGGCAGTGCAGCGGAAACTGTTCAAAGTCTCAGAACAGAGCAGAGTTTTAATACAGACCAAACAGATAAGCATTGTTTTGAGAACGTGAAGTGAGCAGTCTCTCAGAGCTACGTGTACATCTAAATGTTCTGTTAAAATGTTCAAGGCTACATTGGATTCTAGCTGTCTCGTGGGAGGACTGAGTGTAATTTTATTACACTGTGATTGTGATTGGTGATTGGTGCCTCTGGTGGTTGGCTGTCCTCTAACCACGGGGGTTCTCCTGTGGCAAACTGGAGCCGATGGCTTGGGCTGCTGTCCTGGGGTGGCTGTGCGTTGGAGCTGGTGGTGGGGGGGGGTGGCTGCGGTGTGTCTGGGGTGCTGGGGTGGACGCGAGTCCGCTTGGGGGGGGGGGGTGGTATTCCTTCCGGTGCCTGGGGCCCGGGCTGGCACTGGCCACCGCTTGGGGGTGGGGGGTGGGGGGCTGGCAGATGCTTGGCTGTCCTGAGGCTTTGTGGCTTTGGAACATTTGTGCTCTGAGGGGGCTGCAGCTGTGCCCCCAGGGTTTGGTGGCACTGTCTTGCTTGCTCGTGGTTTTGGGAGTGATTGCTGTGGCCTGCCACCCTCTTTTGTATGTTTCCTGGCAAACCACTCACATGAACGCACTCACTTTCTTGCGCACTTTCTCTCACACACACACATCTCTCTCTGTTATCTTACAGGTGTAGATATCAGGATCGTTATGAGACCTCTTCAGAAGTTGAAGTAGTTTTATGTTTGTTTGCTTGTTTGTTTGTTTCAGTTGTGATATTCTGTTTGTTTTCTTTGTTTCTTCCCAGTCCCAAAGAAGCCCGTCCCATCCAGCTACAATGATTACCAGCCCGTAGCACTGACCCTCATTATAATGAAGTGCTTCATGTGGCTAGTCATGCAGAATATCAAGTCCATCCTGCTTCCCTCCCACGATCCATCCCAGTTTGGATACAGGTCAAACAGATCCAAAGAAGATGTCATCAGTGCTGCTCTCCATCCAGCCCTCACCCACCTGGACTCAAAAAGCTCCTACGTGCGAATGCTGTTCTTGGACTTCAGTTCAGCATTCAACACAATCATCCCCCAGCACCTGATACAAAAACTCAGACACTTGGGACTCAAACCTCTCTGTTACTGGGTGGTGGACTTTCTCACAGGGAGGCCACAGAACGTGCAGGTTGGCAGCAACACCTCCAAGACCATCACACTGAGCACAGGGGCCCCACAAGGGTGCGTGCACAGCCTGCTGCTCCTCACTCTGCTAACCCATGACTGGATACCAGCCTGCAACACCAACCACATCATCAAGTTTGTGGACGACACGACGGTGGTGGGCCTCATCACCAATAACGAGGAGGGCAACTACAGAAATGAAGTGCACTAACTGGTCCAGTGGTGAAAAGACAATAGCCTCTTCCTGAACATGGGAAAGCCCAAGGAGATTGTGGTCGACTTCAGGAGGGGTCACACACAGCATCCCCCTCTGATCATCGGTGGTGCAGCTGTGGAGAGGGTGAGCAGCACCAAGTTCCTGGGGGTGCACATCTCTGAGGACCTTTCCTGGTCCAACACCACATCACTGACCAAGAAGGCTCAAACTCACCTCCATTTCCTCCGCAAACTGAGGAGAGCATGAGTCCCACCCCCATCATGCGTTCTTTCTACCGGAACACCACTGAGAGCATCCTCACCAGCTGCATCACAGTGTGGTATGGAAGCTGCAGTGCCTCCTGCCGGAAGACACTACAACGCACAGTGAAAGCAGGCAACAAGATCATCAGTGCTCCTCTGCCCCCCTCTCAGACATCTACCTCACCCACCTCACCCACAAAGCCATCAACATCGCAGGCGCCACCTCCCACCCCTCACACTCCCTCTTCAGCCCCCTGGCCTCGGGGAAAAGCCTCCGGGCCCGCTCCACAAGACTGCTTAGCAGCTTCGCTCATCAGGCCATCAGGGCCCTGAACTCTGTCCACTTCCTCCTGCCTGGATGGGAACACAATCACCCACACAATAACTACCTCAGCTGCTGGCACAGAAAGACTGGCACACCAACAGTAATACATTTGCTGCTATATGTCTCTGCACTTTAACAGCAACCATTTGCACAAATGCCATATCTGCTGCTGTCTGTCTTTCATTGCAATACTGATCATGTGCAGTCCGATCTGTTACTATCTGCACCTAAACTACCGCATTGAACTGCAGCTATGGGTATCACATCTCTAGTTGTCTGTATTTGGATTGCTGGGTTTTATCATCGTTAATCGTTTATCTCTATTTGCACTATGGGAGGTCTGTGTCTATCCTTTGTCGCCATTTGCACTATGGGTTGCATTACTGTACATTGACTGCTGTTGTTGTTTTCTTTTTTTTCCAGCCTTATTCCTTTTTCTTTTTAAATTATGCACACCACTGAAGAGAAAGAGAAATACCATTTCAATTCTCCTGTATGTCCTGTACGTATAGTAGTACTGACAAATAAAATCTTTGAATCTATGATCTTGAATCTTTCTTCTGTTTTTTTCCCCCTCCCCATCCCTTCACCCGCCAACCTACTTCCGACCACTTCCAGTCTTTTCAATTCCCTTCCCCATTCCCCCCTGTCAGGTCCAACATAAGTAAAACAATTTAAATAAAGTATTAAAGTTATTACAAGAAGAGTCTATAAATACTGTTTATATACAGTATATATCAAATATGAGCCAAGCTCCTTTTGGCAAAGTAAATCTGCTTGGCACAATAAGGGAAGCAGATATCTGTTCTGCTTACCCAGCTGCTAGATAGGACGGGGGAAAAAATAACAGTTTAAAAAAGTTTTCATTTACGATTACAGGAGACAGAATGGACAATGATAATTTAAAAAAAAAAAATCCATAACATCATGTTTCAGGAAATGCAAAAAAAATTAGCTCATTTTTTTTAACGCATATGATGCAACACATGAGGTTACTACAAGCCTGTTGAAATCTACAAAGCTTCAAGCTGACTGACAATGCCCTCAAGACTGAATATTTGGAAGTCACTTTCCATTCTTTATTTTTAACATGATACTTCCAACTTTTTCTTTTCCAATAAAGCAGAAAAAGTTTTTTTTCATCAAGCAAATTTAGGCCAGAGGAGCCGTCTGTTCTCCACAGATGAGAGCCTCTAGCTAATAGTAAAGCCGAGGCCATACGTGGTAAATATTAGCTTTTCTCTCCCGTGTTGACAGTGTGTGCTTTTCCACACACATAGAACAAAGGTCTGCCATGCTACACACCCACCTGGGAAGTTAGATTGGACAGAGTAGAGGTTGTGTTCATTGCTTAACACTGGCAGCTTTTCATTGTGTAACTTATGATTATGCAGTCGAAAGGCACTCTCTCACCAGATGTGTGATGTTGATTACAGGAAATGAAGGCTAATTCTGTTGTTGCTGTGGAGATAAACGGCCCAAAAATTTATTTATAAGGTACAGTGGGGCAAAAAAGTATGTAGTCAGCCACCAATTGTGCAAGTTCTCCCACTTAAAAGATAAGATAGGTCTCCGATTTTCATCATAGGTATACCTCAACTATGAGAGACAAAATGAGAAAAAAAAAATCCAGAAAATCACATTGAAGGATTTTTAAAGAATTTATTTGCAAATTATGGTGGAAAATAAGTATCTGGTCACCTACAAACAAGCAAGATTTCTGGCTCTCACAGACATGTAACTTCTTCTTTAAGAGGCTCCTCTGTCCTCCACTCGTTACCTGTATTAATGGCACCTGTTTGAACTCATTATCAGTATAAAAGACACCTGTCCACAACCTCAAACAGTTAAACTCCAAACTCCACTATGGCCAAGACCAAAGAGCTGTCAAAGGACACCAGAAACAAAATTGTAGACCTGCACCAGGCTGGGAAGACTGAATCTGCAATAGGTAAGCAGCTTGGTGTGAAGAAATCAACTGTGGGAGCAATTATTAAAAAATGGAAGACATACAAGACCACTGATAATCTCCCTCCATCTGGGGCTCCACACAAGATCTCACCCCGTGGGGTCAAAATGATCATGAGAACGGTGAGCAAAAATCCCAGAACCACACGGGGGAACCTAGTGAATGACCTGCAGAGAGCTGGGACCAAAGTAACAAAGGCTACCATCAGTAACACACTACCGTTACTGATGGCAGTGTCCCCCTGCTTAAGCCAGTACATGTCTAGGCCTGTCTGAAGTTTGCTAGAGAGCATTTGGATGATCCAGAAGAGGATTGGGAGAATGTCATATGGTCAGATGAAACCAAAATAGAACTTTTTGGTAAAAAATCAACTTGTCGTGTTTGGATGAGAAAGAACACCATACCTACTGTGAAGCATGGAGGTGGAAACATCATGCTTTGGGGCTGTTTTTCTGCAAAGGGACCAGGACGACTGATCCGTGTAAAGGAAAGAATGAATGGGGCCATGTATCATGAGATTTTCAGTGAAAACCTCCTTCCATCAGCAAGGGCATTGAAGATGAAACGTGGCTGGGTCTTTCAGCATGACAATGATCCCAAACACACCACCCGGGCAACGAAGGAGTGGCTTCATAAGAAGCATTTCAAGGTCCTGGAGCGGCCTAGCCAGTCTCCAGATCTCAACCCCATAGAAAATCTTTGGAGGGAGTTGAAAGTCTGTGTTGCCCAGCGACAGCCCCAAAACATCACTGCTCTAGAGGAGATCTGCATGGAGGAATGGGCCAAAATACCAGCAACAGTGTGTGAAAACCTTGTGAAGACTTACAGAAAACGTTTGACCTCTGTCATTGCCAACAAAGGGTATATAACAAAGTACTGAGATGAACTTTTGTTATTGACCAAATACTTATTTTTCACCATAATTTGCAAATAAATTCTTTAAAAATCCTTCAATGTGATTTTCTGGATTTTTTTTTTCTCATTTTGTCTCTCATAGTTGAAGTATACCTATGATGAAAATTGGAGACCTCTCTCATCTTTTAAGTGGGAGAACTTGCACAATTGGTGGCTGACTAAATACTTTTTTACCCCACTGTACATGTAAAGGGTGATTTTCAGAAGCTCTTTAGTGGTGCAATAGGTGTAAATCAAGGGGGGAGAGGGGAGAAATGCCCCCTCAACCTGGAAAAAAGAGAGGATTGTCTTCCACTATATCATCATAAACCTTTCTATATCATGGATAAAATGCATTTGAAGGACCAATGCTAAGCATAAATGCAAAAAGCTATTTTACTTTGCAACTTTTTGCTCACAAATTTACAATTTTTTACTTGTAAATTTGCAGCTTTTTTCATTAACTTGCAACTTTTCCTTGAAAATTTGCAACTTTTTTCTCATAAATTTGCAATTTTTTCCCCCATAAATTTATGAGAAAAACTAGGAAAATTTATGAGAAAAAAGTTAAAAATTTCAGGAAATAAAGTTGAAAATTTATCAGAAAAAAGTTGCAAATTTATGAGAAAAAAGTTACAAATTTTGAGAAAAAAGTTACAAATCTACAAGAAAAAAAGTTGGAAAAATGTTGCAGATTTAAAGGAAAAAACTTGTAAATTTACAAGAAAAAAGTTTCAGATTTACGAGAAAAAAGTTGCAAATTTACAGGAAAAAAGTGCAAATTTATAGAAAAAAGCCACAAATTTTGAGGAAAAAGTTGTATATTTTTGAGGAAAAACGTAGCAAATTTTGAGAAAAAAGTTGCAAATTTCAGAAAAAGTTGAAAATTGACAGGAAAAAAACTGCAAATTTATGCAGAAAAAAGATGCATATCTATAGGAAAAATTATAAAATTTTATAAGAAAAAAGTTGCAAATTTATAAAAAAAAAGTCACAAATTGTGAGACAAAAGTTGCATATCTACAAGACATCCATCCATCCATCTTCTTCTGCTTAATCCTTTCAGGTTGTGGGGGGCTGGAGCCTATCCCAGCACCTTTGGGCGAGAGGCAGGGTACACCCTGGACAGATCGCCAGTCCATCGCAGGGCCAACACAGAGAGACAGACAACCATTCACTCTCACAGTCATACCTCAGGACAATTTAGAATCCCCAGTTGATGCCAGTTAACCTAACTTGCATGTTTTTGGCCTGTGGGAGGAAATCGGAGAAATCCCGGAGTAAACCCACGCAGACACGGGAAGAACATGCAAACTCCACACAGATCACTGTTGGTCAGGATCTACAAGACAAAAGTTGTAAATTTACAGGAGAAAACTGAAAATTTAAAACAAAAATTTTTTGCAAATTTATGGAAAAAAATCACAAATTTACAAGAAAGTTTTTCAGTTTTATGAGGAAAAAAAGTTGAAAATTTACAGGAAAAACTGCAAATTTATAAGAAAAAAAAGGCACAAATTTTGAGAGAGCTACAAAAACAGTTGCAAATTTAGAGAAAACTGAAAATGTAAAACAACAAACAAAAAAATTTGCAAAAAAAAAACAAAATTTGCAGTTTTATATAAAAAAAGAAAAAGTTTGGAAATTTATGAGAAAAAAAGTCGAAAAGTTACAGGAAAAAAGTCACAAATTTTGAGGAAAAAAGTTGCAAATTTAGGAGGAAAACAGTTACAAATTTTAGAAAAACTTTAACGATTCACAGGAAAAAAGTTGCAAATTTATGAAAAAAAGAAAAATTTATAGGAAAAAAGTTGAAAATTTATGAGTAAAAAGGTTACAAATTTCAAGAAAAAAGTTGCAAATCTGCAGGAACAAAGTTGAAAATTTCAGAAAAAAGTTGGAAATTTAAAGGAAATTTTTGCAAATTTATGGGAACAAAGTTGGAAATTTCAGAAAAAAGTTGCAAATTTATGAGACAAAAGTTATAAATTCTTAAGAAAAAAGTTGTAAATTTACAGGAAAATACTGAAAATGTATAAGAAAAAATATTGCAAATTTTTCAGAAAAAAATCACAAATTTATGAAGAAAACTTTTCAGTTTCCATTAAAAATTTTGTAAATATACTGCTCAAAAAAATAAAGGGAACAATTTGAAAACACATCAGATTTTAATGGGAAAAAATAAGCTGAATATCGAAATTGTGGCAGGCTAGTCCAGCTTACTCGGATTAAAGGAACACTTTTTAATCTGAGTAAACTCGACTAGCCTGCCACAATTTCGATATCCAGCTTATTTTTTCCCATTAAAATCTGATGTGTTTTCAAAGTGTTCCCTTTATTTTTTTGAGCAGTATATATATAACAAAAAAGTCACAATTTTTTAAGAAAAAGGTTCAAATCTTCATCCATCCATCCATCCATCCATCCATCTTCTACCGCTTTTCCGGAGGTCCGGGTCGCGGAGGCAGCAGTTCAAGCAGAGAAGCCCAGACTTCCCTCTCCCCAGCCACCTGCTCCAGCTCTTCAGAGGGGATACCAAGGCGTTCCCAGACCAGCTGGGAGACATAGTCTCTCCACCGAGTCCTGGGTCTGCCCCGGGGTCTCCTCCCAGTGGGACGTGCCTGAAACACCTCAAGTGGGAGGCGTCCAGGAGGCATCCTAATCAGATGCCCATACCACCTCAACTGACTCCTTTCAATGTGGAGGAGCAGCGGTTCTACTCTGAGCCTCTCCCGGATGACTGAGCTCCTCACCCTATCTCTCAGGGTGAGTCCAGCAACCCTACGGAGAAAGCTCATTTCAGCCGCTTGTATCCGCGATCTCGTTCTTTCGGTCATTACCCAAAGCTCGTGACCATAGGTGAGAGTAGGAACGTAGATTGACTGGTAAATTGACAGCTTTGCCTTAGAACTAAGCTCCCTCTTCACCACAACAGACCGGTACAACGTCCGCATCACTGCAGATGCTGCTCCAATCCGTCTGTCGATCTCTCACTCCATTTTCCCCTCACTCGTGAACAAGACCCCAAGATACTTAAACTCCTCCACTTGGGGCAGGAGCCTGTCCCCAACCCGGAGAGGACAATCCACCTTTTTCCGGCTGAGGACCATGGACTCGGACTTGGAGGTGCTGATTCTCATCCCAGCCGCTTCACACTCAGCGGCAAACCGTCCCAGCAAGAGCTGTAGGTCATTGCTGGATGAAGCCAACAGGACAACATCATCTGCAAACAACAGAGATGAGATCCTGTGGTCACCAAGCATGACACCCTCCATTCCTTGGCTGCGCCTAGAAATCCTGTCCATAAAAATTGTGAACAGGATCGGTGACAAAGGGCAGCCCTGGCGGAGTCCAACTCTCACTGGGAATGACTCCGACCGAGTGTTGGCAATACGAACCAAACTCTCACAACGGTCGTACAGAGACCGAATAGCTCCTAACAACAAGCCCGATACCCCATACTCCCGAAGCACCCCCCAAAAAAAGTCCACGAGGGACGCGGTCAAATGCCTTCTCCAAGTCCACAAAACACATGTAAACTGGTTGGGCAAACTCCCACGAACCCTCAAGAATTCTCGAGAGGGTAAAGAGCTGGTCCGATGTGCCACGGCCAGGACGAAAACCACATTGCTCCTCCTGAATCCAAGGTTCGACCAACGGCCGGACTCTCCTCTCCAGTACCTTGGCATAGACCTTCCCAGGGAGGCTTAGGAGTGTGATCCCTCTAAAGTTGGAGCACACCCTCCGGTCCCCTTTTTTGAAGAGAGGAACCACCACCCCGGTTTGCCATGCCAAAGGCACTGCCCCCGACCTCCACGCAATGTTGCAGAGGCATGTCAACCATGACAACCCAACAACATCCAGGGCCTTGAGGTACTCAGGGCGAATCTCGTCCACCCCCGGGGCCCGGCCACCAAGGAGATTTTTAACCACCTTGGCGACCTCAGCCCCTGTGATAGGCAAGTCATCCCCCTCGTCCCCAAACCCTGCTTCCTCTGTGGAAGGCGTATCAGTGGGATTGAGGAGATCCTCGAAGTATTCCTTCCACCGTCCGACGATATCCCCAGTTGAAGTCAACAGTGTCCCATCCGCACCATACACAGTGTGGACGGGGAGCTGCTTTCCCCTCCTGAGCCGCCGAACAGTTTGCCAGAATCTCTTTGAAGCCGACCGAAAGTCTTGTTCCATGGCCTCACCGAACTCCTCCCATACCCGGGTTTTTGCTTCAGCAACCACCCGAGCTGCACTCCGCTTGGCCTGCCGGTACACCTCAGCTGCTTCGGGAGTCCCACAAGCCAACCAAGCTTGATAGGACTCCTTCTTCAGCTTAATGGCCCCCCTCACCACTGGTGTCCACAACTTGGTTCGGGGGGTTGCCACCACGAGATGCACCGACCACCTTGTGGCCGCAGCTCTGGGCCGCCGCTTCAACAACGGAGGTGGAGAACATGGCCCATTCAGACTCCATGTCTCCAGACTCCCTCGGAATGTGGTTGAAGTTCTTCCGGAGGTGGGAGTTGAAGACCTCCCGGACAGGGGCCTCAGCCAGACGCTCCCAGCACACCCTCACTATATGTTTGGGTCTACCAGGTCTGAATGGCTTCCTCCCCTGCCATCGGATCCAACTCACCACCAGGTGGTGATCAGTTGACAGCTCTGCACCTCTCTTTACTCGGGTGTCCAAGACATACGGTCGCAGGTCTGATGATACAATAACAAAATCGATAATCAACCTGCGACCTAGGGTGTCCTGGTGCCAGGTGCACATATGGACACCCTTATGCTTGAACATGGTGTTCGTTATGGACAGACTGTGGTTAGCACAGAAGTCCAATAACTGAACACCACTCGGGTTCAGATCGGGCAGGCCGTTCCTCCCAATCACCCCCCTCCAGGTTTCATTGTCGTTGCCCACGTGCGCATTGAAGTCCCCCAGTAGGACAATGGAGTCTCCAGGAGGAGCACCCTCCAGCACCCCAGTCACAGACTCCAAAAAGGGTGGGTACTCTGAAACATCATTTGGTGCATAGGCACAAATGATGGTCAGGACCTGTTTCCCAACCCGAAGGCGCAGGGAAGCAACCCTTTCGTCCACCGGGGAAAACTCCAATATAGAGGCAACAAGGTGGGGCGATACAAGAATACCACCCCTGCTCATCGCCTCTCGCCCGGGGCAACTCCAGAAAAGGCCAAGCTCCAGCCCCTCTCCAGGAGACTGGTTCCGGAACCGGAGCTGTGTGTTGAGGTGAGGCCGACTATATCTAGCCGGTATCGCTCAACCTCGTACACCAGCTCAGGCTCCTTCCCCACCAGAGAGGTGACATTCCACGTACCAAAAGCCAGTTTAGAAAGCTTGGGATCAGTCCGCCAAGGTCTCCGCCTTTGACCGCCACCTAATCCACATAGCACCGGACCCCCATGATCCCTCCTGCAGGTGGTGAACCCGCAGGAGGGATCATGGGGGTCCGGTGCTAGGTTCAAATCTTCAAGGAAAAAAATTGCAATTTATGAGGAAAAAAGTTTGGGGCTCAGGCGCAAGCCACACAAAATATAGTTATGTGTGTTTAGATCATCAAGTTCACCCCCCCCCCCCACTCGACCCATCTCAGTTTGCATACAGGTCAAACAGATCCACAGAAGACGCCATCTCTGCTGTTCTCCATCCAGGCCTCACCCACCTGGACTCAAAAAGCTCCTACGTGTGAATGCTGTTCTTGGGACTTCAGTTCAGCATTCAACACAATCATCCCAATGATGGTGGGCCTCGTCACCAACAATGAGGAGGGCAACTACAGAAATGAGGTGAGCCAACTGGTCCAGTAGTGTAAAGACAATAATCACTTCCTGAACGTGGGAAAAACCAAAGAGATTGTGGTCAACTTCAGGAGGGGACACACACAGCATCCCCCTCTGATCATCGATGGAGCAGCTGTGGAGAGGGTGAGCGGCACCAAGTTCCTAGGGATGCACATCTCTGAGGACCTCTCCTGGTCCAACAACACCACATCACTGGCCAAGAAGGCTCAAACTCGCCTCTAGTTCCTCCGCAAACTGAGGCGAGCACAAGTTCCACCCCCATCATGTGCTCATTCTACCAGGGCACCATTGAGAGCATCCTCACCAGCTGCATCACAGTGTGATATGGAAACTGCACTACCTCCTGCCGGAAGACACTACAACACACAGTGGAACCAGTCAACAAGATTATTGGTGCCCCTATGCCCCTCCTCTCAGACATCTACCTCATCTGCAGAGCCATCAACATTGCAGGCGACACCCCTCAAACTCCCTCTTCAGCCCTCTGCCCTCAGGGAAAAGGTACTGGAGCCTTCGGGCCCGCTCCACAAGACTGCTAAACAGCTTTGTTCACCAGGCCATCAGGACCTTGAACTCTGTCCACCACCTCCCCGCCCCCTTCCTTCCTGAACCGTAATGCACTCACCAGCACAAAAACTACCTCAGCTGTTGGTACAGAAAGACTGGCACACAAACAGTAATACATCTGCTGCTGTATGTCTCTGTACCTTACTGCAACAATTTGCACAAATGCCATATCTGCTGTCTGCTATTGCAATATCAATCATGTGCAGTCCAATCTGTCATTGTCTGCACCTATACTACTGTGTCAAACTTGCAACTACGAGTATTACTGCTCTAGTTTTTCTGTATATAGGATTGCTGTGTTTTATCGTTTATCTTTATTTGCACTATGGGATGTCTGGGTTTTATCTTTTGTCGCTATTTGCACTACAGGTAGCATTATTGTACATAGACTGCTGCTGTTGTTTTTCCAGCCTTATTCATTTTTTTATATTGCACACACCACTGAAGAGAGAGAGAGAAACGCCATTTCAATTCTCCTGTATGTCCTGTACATATAGTAGTATTGATAAATAAAATCTTTGAATCTTTGAATCTTATCAGACATTAACACACATTTGATAGACAAGTGGTGTCTCCGTGAGGGAAAATCAAAATCTATAATACCTTAAAAAAAGAAAATGGCACTTTGGGGGGCAGAGGGGCAGCTGTAGAGCTTTACTTCATGTCAATCTGTGCACGTGCCTGCCAAAGACCCACAGCTAATGCTGTTTTCAATACTTCCCCCTTCTTCTTTTTCTCTTTCTCCTCCATCTACCTAGCATAAGCTCCCCACTGTGCCCTTACACCTCCTCCCCACCTCCCCTCTTTTCCCTCTTTGGCCTGGCAATGTGGTTCGCCTTGGCTGACTGATAATAAGAGACACAAAAATCCTCTTACTCCACCCACCCCCCCCCACCACCCCTTTGTTGTTTTTCTCCACTGAAATACTGTAAGTCACTTCCTCGCTAGGGCCCCGGTTGCTGGACCTCTGCCAGGTAAGACCCTGCTATTTATTGCCGCGTTTCCACCCCATCAGAGGAGGGAGGAAAGGAAGGAATTTTTACCGACGTCCACACTTGCACCACAGGCAGCACACTCTTAATGGCTATAAAGCGGAGTACGCAAATGCTGCGGGCCTCCTCGCCCACTAGGGGACCCCAAACTACAAGTTCACCCTCAACATTTGTGGGGGAGAGTTAAAATGACTATTTCACTTTTTTCTCATAAATTTGCTACTTTTTCTTAAACAATTTCCATCTTTTTTTTTCCTAAAAAATTACCAACATTTTTTCTTGAATTTGCTAATTTAGTTTAATAAATTTTCATCTTTTTTCCTCATAAATTTGTAACTTTTTTCTTGTAAATTTGCTACTTTTTTCTAATGGTTGTGCAACTTTCCTCTCATAAATTTGTGATTGTTTGTCATGATCCTGGGCATGGGTGGGGGCCGTCTCCAGTTTGAGTTCAATCTTTTTCTGTTTGTTTGTTTCTTTATTTATCATGGTCTGTTGTATTTTATCTGTTTATTTTTGGAGTGTTTATATTCTTGGTTTTGTCCTTATTGTCTTGTCTATTTATTGTGTGTTATTTTGTATTTGTGGTATTAGTTACATCTTTTTGGGGTTGTGTTACCTTATTCTTGTGTCATCAATTAGTTTCCGGTCCATGCTTTTATTTTGACAGCACCTGCGCAGCTTCCACCTGTCAAACTGTTCGGCGGGATGTACAGCTGTCACTCGTTATTTGATTATTTTATCACTCATGTATCTACACCTGTGATGCATTTGTCATCTGTGCATTCTTCTATTGAAAGATACGGCAACGCTTCTCAGGTTGCCATGTCCTACTGTTTTCCTCCTCAGAAGTTGCAATCTATTCTGAGTGAGTTTGGGTTTGCCATCAAGTTGAAGGGGAGTGTTCCGACCAGGTTTATTTACCCTTTTACCGTTTCCTTCAGCCGTGAGCCCCGTGTCTCTTCGGGTGTGACTCCGGCTGAATAATCTCTTTTTCCCCTGCATGTCCGAGTGCCTCAGCCGGTTTTTCCCAGGCTTCTCTTCCCTCCTGGTCATGAGCCCCGCTCTCCTCCGGTGCCTTCATCATCTCTTTATTTGTAAGTTTAGTGTTTCATGTAGTGTTCGTCTTTTTGTTAATAAATGTTCAAACTCGCAGCGTGCGTTTGGTGATCCTTCTTAGCCCTTAACAAGGGCGGTTTGACACTGTTTTCCATAAATTTGTGCCTTTTTCCCACAAATTTGCAATTTTCCTTATAAATCTGAAACTTTCTTATAAATATGACTATTTTGTAAATTTACTTTACTCTCATACATTTGAAACTGTGCCTTCTTCAGCCACTATGGGGCCCCCAAGTTCACCCTCAAGGTTTTTGGGTTATAAATTTGTGACTTTTTTCTTGAAAATTTGAAACTTTTTTTCTCATAAATTTGCAGCTTTTTTTCACATAAATTTGTAATTACTTTTTTCCAAATTTGCCACCTCTCTCTAATAAATGTGCAAAATTTTTCTCATAAATGTTCAATCATTTTTAACCATTTGTAATGTTTTTGTTGTAAATTTACAGCTTTTTCCTCATGAATTTTTTTTCTCAAAGTTGCAACTTTTTTCCTCACAATTTGGTACTTTTGTAAATGTGCTACTTTTTTCTCATACATTTTCAGCCTTTTATCGTCATACATTTTTACTTGTAAATTGACTTTTTTTTCATTATAAATTTGTAACGTTTTGTAAATGTGCGACTTTTCCTTGTAAATTTGTTCATTTTTCTCATAAATTTGTAATTTCTTTTCTCTAAATTTGCTGCTACTCTCTTTGCAATATTTTTCTCATACATTTTGAACCCTTTTCTAAGAAGTTTGACTTTTTTCTTGTAAATTTGCAACTTTATTTCTCATAACTTTGCTACTTTTTCATCATGTATTTTCAACTTTTTTCTTATAAAAATGCAACTTTTTTCCCCTCAAAATTTGTTACTGTCTCACTATTTTCTCATAAATTTTCAGCTTTTTTTCCTCATAAATTTGTATTTTTTTAAAAAACAATTTGCTACTTCTCTCTTAGAAATGTGCAACATTTTTTCTCATCATTTTTCAACCATTTTCTCATAACGTTGTTACTTTTTCTTGTAAATTTTTAACTTTTTTTCTTGGAAATTTGTGACTTTTCTTGGAAATTGGTGAATTTTTAATTGTAAATTTGCAGCTTTTTTTTTTCTCAAATTTGCAAATTTTCCCTCATAAATTTGATCCTTTTTTCTCATAAAGTTGAAACTTTTTTCAAATTGATATTTTTATAAATGTACCTCTTTTTCTCATTATTTTGCATTTTTACCTAGTAAATTTGTATTTTTTTTCTCAAAATTTGCTACTTCTCTCTTATAAATTTGTAATATTTTTCTCATTACTTTTCAACAATTTTCTCATAAATTTGCAACTTTTTCCTCATGAATTTGATCCTTTCTTTTCTCATAGAGTTGCAACTTTTTTCTCAAAATTTGCTACTTTCATAAATGTGCTACTTTTTTCTTGTACAGTTTCAGCCTTTTTTCTTCATAGATTTGACATTTTTCTTGTGAATTGAGAACTTTTTTCTTCTTCTTCTTACTTTTCTTGTAATTTGTGAATTTTTGATTGTAAATTTGTAGCTTTTTTCTTCATCAATTTGCAGTCTTTTCCCTCAAACTTAACTACTTCTATAAATTTGTGACTTTTTTCTTATAAATTTTCAACTTTTTTCTCATAAATACTTTTTTTTTTTTTTAATATCGTCGTCGGCCTCCGTCGGTCTATGATGACCATAGAAGAGAATCCTAAATGTCTACTCTGCTGGAACAGCACCACCTGTGGCTGAACAGGCCGATGCGCACCGGTGTTCTACCTTCCAGCGTTGGGCGTTGGTAGGATTCAAGCCTGGGCAGGAAGATATGGAGGACAAGATGTTACCCATGCAGCATGTCCCCCCTCTCCACGTCACTGATGAATCCAAAGGAACAGCAGGGCTGCTGCAGTTTGGCACCAGCGCCGTCGCAGGAGCTGCCAGAACGATGTTGAGCACAACAGAGAACTGCCTTAGGGGCTCTGACTCCAGATTTTTCCTCAGGGTTGACTCCCGAAGCTTTTCCCGTGACCGGGTGTGCCGCAAGGCAGCGGAGGTTTGAAATCAGGGTTTACCTTCCCCTAGATGGGCTACCTTACCAGGTTGACGAGCCACCATCTACCTGAAGCATCTGGTTTTAAGGCGCCAGAGATCCGCCCTCGCCCCTTCTCCTATTAGTAAAAGCAGTTCCGCCGGGCTTAGAGACTAAACCACACGGGCAGGCTAGGAGTTGGACTTAGTTGTCAGAGGCTTTTCGAGACGCACGCCGTAAGGAGCATTTTATGAGCACTGGGAGCTTAACCCCAGTGCTGCTCCTGGCTATGACAACCTTGGAAAGAAAAAGTTGGCATAAACAGACTCAAACCCGCTTTTGTGGTGGCGGATGAGCAAGTGCTGTTGGCAAGGGCCCCGCAGCAAGGTAGACCCCCACGGGGGGCTTCACAGAGTAATGTTTCCCCAGAACACCCGCAGGGACTGACAAAGGGTTTCCACCCCCAGACGGCAAACCCCCAGCGTGACAGCACAGCGGAGACGTTGAATCCCAGCTACAGCAGATACGGCAGGAGACTGAAGCCTAGACAGCATGCGGACTGATGTGTATTGATTCTATCATGGCATGCATGTTGTTATTCTCTTGTTTGTCTAAAATGTTTGGGGGGGCTGGTGTGGTGGCCACACATATGACCTATTTTGTGACTCACATTTTAGATCAGAACAAAGACAGAGCTTCCTTGGAGATAACAGGAAGCTGCAAGGATGTTAGCTTTGGTATGCAGAGCTTGAGACTGTGGGGGTGTTATTAGAGGATTAAGGAGGAGATGCATGGTAGACTGTGGGGGTGATATCAGAGAGAGGAGATGCATTGTTACTGCCGATTATAATGCAATGTGATTTGTGATGCATGTGACTTGTGAACTGTGAGAGTCCTGGTACAGTGATCCCTCACTTATCGCGGTTAATGGGTTCCAGAACTGACCGCGAAAAGTGAAAAACCGCGAAGTAGCGTCACCCCTAATGACGTCATCCATAAATAATACGTACGTTCATTCTCTCACTCTCTCTCTCTCATATGATACGTGTGTGTGTGTGTGTGTGTGTGTGTACGTGTACATACATACGTAGATGTAAATAAAGTGTACATAAATATGTTTTTAGAACTCTTTTATTCTTATAACAAGATACGTAACTCAAGATGAAGATGATTTACTTCACAGGTTAATGAGAGCTTTACTGCTCCTCAGGTGACGCCTCATCGTCAGGTGCTAGAAGCGCAGGATCGTCGAGGGCAGCTTCCGATAGAGCTGGAGAAGCTGCAGGAGGCGGCGTAGTGGCTCGACGGGAAGACTATTTCGCACAAAATGGCACAAGAGAACAGCAAAAAGTTCCACGCTGCGAGACTACGTAACACGAGCGATAAAGAGCAATGAATGCGGTCTTTCTTCCCTTCATGGGCGCTCGGCAGGGAGAGGAGGTGGGTGAAACGTCTCGGCCAATCAGCTTGCGGGGTGAAACGTCTCGGCCAATCAGCTTGCGAGATTTCCGAGCCGAGCCAACATGAGAACAGCGAACAGAGAGGTGGATTTTTTGAGTTGTGCGGCTCTCCATGTTGATACCTGATGGTCTAATGTAGTCTCCCTGCCTTCTGCTAGCGCCCGCTCATTATTTCTCAATTTTGAATTTTTGATGAATATTTTTGAAAAATCCACGATGCACTGAGGGCGCGAAAGGTGAAGCGCGAAGTAGCGAGGGATCACTGTATTTAAGAACGAGAGTTCCCTGTAATGCTCTCTTTCTTCTTTGAGATGTTGGTGAATGTGAATAAAGCTGACTTGAGAGAACCCTGTCTCGTCATTTCCACATTCCCACAATATAAATGATATATGTAAAGTTTTGGAAAAGATGGATTTAATATTGTTTGCCGATGACATTAATTTATTATGCAGTGGAAGCAATTTGGAACTTGTGGATACACTCGGAAAGGAATCAGGAAAGCTTAAACTGTGGTTTGATTCAAACAAATTAACGCTCAATTTAAGTAAGACAAAATTTATAGTTTTTAACAACCATCACAACAACTCAGTATCTAAACTCAGTGTAAATGGTGTAGAGATTGAAAGGGTATCTGAAACTAAATTTCTTAGAGTAATAATTGATAATAAACTGTGTTGGAAGTCACATATTAATTATATTAAAGGTAGAATATCTAAATCAATTGCAATACAACACAGAGTGAAATATTTGCTGAATCAACCCACACTATATATTTTGTATCATTCATTAATACTCCCTTACATGACATATTGTACTGAAGTATGGGGAAATACATATAAAACAAACATATATCCAATCTTTATGCTACAGAAGAGAGCTATTAGAATAATAAACAAAGCTGCTTACAGGGAACCAACAAACCCACTTTTTCTTAAATTAAAAGCTCTCAAGTTGAAAGATCTGGTTGACTTTAAAACTGCAGTAATAATGTTTAAAGTGAAGAATCTATCACTGTCCGCAAATATCCAAAAGTTGTTCCAAGTAAGGGAGAAACAATATCATTTCAGAGGAACATGTATATTTCAAAAACCTTCAGTGAGAACTACCACCAAGCAACACTGTGTCTCAGTGCAAGGAGTTAGATTGTGGAATGCTTTTGGACCTGAATTAAAATCATGTACAACGCTTGGACAATTTAAACAAAAACTAAAGGAAGAAATACTCCAAACATATATACAAGATGACATGTAAAATCACATAAGGATTATCATATTCAGTCTGTGTTGTGTTGTTGCTTAGATTTTTGTCATGTTTTGTCTTAGCTTTGTTTTGAACTGTAATTTGTTTTTCTTTTGAATTCCTGGATGGAATATGGGTGGGCAATATAAGCTGCGGCTTCAGCCATCACTCATTTCGGATAACTTATGTTGAACTGTATAATCAGAGGAGTTATTGTTTAATTTGACCTTGTAAGATGTTTTTTTTTTCTTTCCCCTTTGTTGTATTATTCTGTTCCTTTCTTTTAATCTTTACTTTTAATCTATCCAGAATAAAAGATTCATTCATTCATTGGTTTGCTTGCTACCAGACAACCATGAAAACCGGTACTACCTGTCTCATGGGTTGGGCCATCGGCAACTCAACCGGCAACCCCTTCCGAAGGCATGGAGGGTGAAACTGGGCATCCTGGCAGAACTAAAAACAATATCTGTCACAGGTCTGTGGTGGACCACTCCCAGTTACACGGGGTGAGACTGGACATCCTGGCAGATCAGCACATCTGCCGCAAGGTCTGTGGTCGACTTTTGTCAGTCAGTGCATCGTGACATGCACTACACAAAGAGCAGAGATAGACAAACCTATCATCTGGTCAGTCACTGCATCAGATAATGGAGTCAGTTTGTCTTGGCCTGTCCTTGCTGCTGATAATACCTCTATCTGCCAAGAATGTGCCGCTAGTCCAGCAAAAGCTAGCGGTACTCAAATACTTTGTGAGCAGTTTCATGAAATGGCCAGTCAGAAAGCAACTCATACCGGCTCGGACGTCGCCTGGGTTGGCAGGGTCGGGAGTTCCTGGCAGAGGAGGGTGGGGGACGGAGCTGCATAGAGGAATCTGATCAGACCTAAATGAAACAGTCATTGTCGCCCCTGACAGACCGCTATGATGATGATGACAACGTAGAAATGGCCAACACCTGCAATTATGCAGGAGATGAAGTGCTGTCTTTTGTTTATTCACATCATTTGTGTTTTGTGGAATAATTATTTCAAAGAAGTATATGCCTGAAATATAATACTCCTTTGCTGTTGTGTGTGACCAAGAGGACAGGCAGTAAAGCCCATCTGGTGACATCTAGATGGGGGTTTGAACAGACAACCTCGCACACCAGAGTCCAGCACTCTACCTGTCTCACCAAGAGGGTTAACTCACTTGGTAAGCCAAGTAGGAATGCTTTTATCGACTCTGCTACGTATTCCCCCTCAGATTTTGACATCATCCCAATGTCAGAGGTGCATTTAAGTTTCAAGGATGTCCACCTTCTGACTATGTCACCACCAGTGAGTCCTACCAGCAACATCTCACCTCTTGTGGTTGGGACCAAGCACCACTTGCAGGACTAACATACTGGTGGAATACAACCAATACGCCACCACTAAGTCCTGCCAACAAATGCCAATTGTGACCAAGAGGACATATATATTTTTTAATATAAGCGGCTTCTAATTGTAATATTGTCTTGGATATCTTAATTTCCACAATGAGCCACTGTTTGAAAAGAGACCATCCTAAAAATCCAGACCTCAGTCACCTGGAAGTGCTGCCTTTGAACATCTGACTGTATATTTCATGTCTGTTACCAACAAAATAGACAAGTTAGAGTTGGATTTATTGTGCCCTATTTTGACGGTCATCAGCAGACTTTTGTGCCAGACTTTCTGCCATTTGCCAGTGTTTTTTTCAGTTTCTGTCAGCACACTTGGGTAGCATGGTGGTGCAGTGGTTAGCACTGTTGTCTAACAGCTAGAAGTTTCCAGGTTCGAATCCCCAGGTTGGCAGGGGTAGGAACCTTTCTGTGTGGAGTTTGCATGTTCTCCCTGTACTGCGTGGGTTTACTCCAGGGGCTCTGGTTTCCTCCCACAATCCAAAGACATGCATGTTAGGTTAATTGATTGTTCTAAATTGTCCCTAGATAGCTGTCTCCTATAGGCCCTTGGAATAGAGGGTTAGTACTAGTGAAGCGCTTTGAGTGGTCTTTGTGACTATATAAGTGCAGGCCCTTACATGTCTGTTTTTTACGCTTTGCATCACGCCATCTAATTACCAGTAGACAGAGCGCACGCTTTTTTTTGTTTGTTTTTACTTTTACTTTAATGGACAGAGTTGTAACAGTCATAATATCTGTCATTGTCAATAGCCTGCCATTTTATTTATATGATGATATATTAAATAGTTGTTTTTTTTTTAATTCCACCCACATTCTCATTTTAATTGCAGATTTACATTTGGAGCCAATACATTAAGCATTAAAGTATATTTTTTTTTTAGGGGAACAAATGAATGAACAGGGAGTGTGTGTGTGTTCTGGCTCGGATGTGGGGGAGAGGGTGGGATAGGTTACTCTCAGTCTGAAGATTTTAAACTACAGACCTCCTCTGTGAAAATGTTTTGTCCACCAATCTGTTTTGTGTTGCATCATATCACATCATCATATCTCGTGTCCGTTTGTGCTCGCATATCCCGATTAATACTGGACTGCTGTGGGACCAGTCTGCTCTACCTGCAGCTGCCACCATGACCCCGGAGAAGAGCAGGTATGTGCGCGCAAACCCAATATTCATTATCTAATGATGAGTTTTTACAGTTTTAACTTCATTCACTGTCATTCTTTTAGTGGCGGACCGTGTATTTTACAACTAGGTCTTCAGTGGTGATCTACCCGATTTAAATGCCATTCATACCATATGCCTATAGGGCCGTCCACACAAAGCATGTTAAAGACAACTTTAACTATAAAATTATAGTTTTAAAAATCTTTACCTTTTCATTGTAGAGCTCCATTTCCATGCAGCACTTGTTCATTGAGCTGCAGATCCACTGTTGTTTCCCCAATGGATTAAAAAGTACTGTTGCTTGCCAGCTGGCAGCTATGCTTTGGTGTCTTGCTGCTGCCTTGGTTAAGGCTCGGTCACACCTAGATGATTTAGGAAGTGTTTGCAAAACATATGGGGGGAAAAAATAAATAAATAAACTGGAGAATACGCTGGGGTACGTGAATCAGTTATGGCTAAGTTTTGTCTAAGTTAAGAGCAAGTTGAAGCATGCTGGTAATACGGCGTAGTTCACCCAGCTCCTCTGAAAAAATAAATTTTCAGCATGCTGAAA
Organism: Pholidichthys leucotaenia; assembly: GCA_020510985.1. Classification (NCBI taxonomy): domain Eukaryota; kingdom Metazoa; phylum Chordata; class Actinopteri; order Cichliformes; family Pholidichthyidae; genus Pholidichthys; species Pholidichthys leucotaenia. The sequence continues at coordinate 315,188,701 of CM035840.1, forward strand.
ATTTTCTGACATATCCAGCGTATGGCTGATGCGTCCTGCATTTGTGGAGCAAATGGCATATTTGCAGAGTTGGCTCACAGGAAAAACCCATACAGAGCTACCTGTCTGCAGTGCATACGTGTGCGCGCACACACACACAGAGCTAAACACACAGGACCTGTCGGGATTTTTCACATTTAACTGAAGTCTATATGATCATCTGTCCTGTGTTGTTCTGATAGATATGCCAAAATGTCAGAACACTGGAGGAGGAGGATTCAATCAGCTGATCGCCTGAAGCACAGAGTGCAGCTGTTTGCTGCTGGCTGCGCCTCCCAGCAAAAGCACACTCCATGTATTATCATGGTTTTATTTATTTTTTTCACTTTATTGAAAAATAACTTTTTTTTATTGCCATCAGTTCGCATGCCTTTGAGCCAGGTTATGACAACTGTCATCTGATGTTCCTGATGTGTCACATCAGCTGTTGTTCGGCGCAACTGACCTGACAGATTTGACAGTTCTGCCAGGTCAGTCACACGCCCCTCCGTGGTGTTTGGAGGGGAGAATCATCTGGGTTGAACAGAGATGATCTCTCCCAATACTAGGATTCATGGATTAGGAGGCAATGGCAGTTTGGCATGACTGTGTTATGCAGAAGTTAGACTATTGTTGCGCATAAGTTGTGAATGATGGCAACACGCTAAGTATTAGTTGGTTTAAGTTACTATTACTTTATTATATGTCCAAGTCGTTATGGATACACAATGCATACAGCCAAAAGTGAAAATTTTGGTGTATCCCAGCGTTTTGGACCAATTTTTATACGTTTGGCAAACGCTGCACAAATCGTCATGGTGTGACAGTAGACAGCTCAAGTTTTCAAACACTGTCTGGCTCCAAGTATCTACTCCATTAGCTGCAAACAACAGGCATTCCCAGCAAGATAATTACACTCCTCGGAGCCTGTAATCCAAGGATACCACTCGTTGCTAATATGGAAGTGACTAACAAATCCTTTCTCCAGCTGCGATGGGCCTGCTAGCTTCAGGGTTGGCTGACTTCTCTTCACAATGACCAGCTTTTCTTGAAAAGTCTGTCTGGAAAATTGATTTTTTTAAATATCAGCGACCAAATCATTTTCCTCTCCCCTGCCAGCCATTGTGGGTGGAAAAACAGCTATTATATTTAAACAGATGCAGTATATTGTAGCTGCTTAAGCAAGTCCTTACACTGGTGTTTTACTAGCTAGTATCCTCTGCATTGTGGGTGGAGGCGTCTAACCATCCAATCAAAAGACGTAAAAATGCAGACGTTCTCGGATGTCTTCTATGCGTACCCCTGGACGTACAGAAGATATCTGATTGGTTAAAGCAACAGGATAAGTTTTACAGTTAATTTAACCTACAGAGCCCGCACTGTTAATTCTTGAAGGCTCAAGGCAGATTTGCTTGACCCTGGCAACACAGGCTGAAATATGATTGGACAAAAAAAAACTCTAACGTGCATTACACTACTGGAAGGAGTGCAGCCAAGAGAAAAGCTACAAAATGAAGAGAATAGACTATTGGGAATAATTTAATACATCCACATGGAACAAATATGTTGTAAAGGTTGTAAATGTACCTCTGATAGTGTTTAGGCCAGCAGAGAAGGCTTTGCTGGCCCTGAGGGTCCACCACTGCATTCTTTTAAAATAATGATTCAAAATGAAAATATCCCGAGTTATTTCAGATTAAATCTACAATTTTGCATTCACCACAGTAGATTAATAGAGTTTATGCCAAGATGAGCAGCTTGCTCTTTTTTGGTTTAAAAGAGAAGTTCGGATGAACAATAATAAAACTAGGAATTTTACAACTGTCAAAATTATGGACAAAGAGAAAGATTGACATCATCTCTGAATTGTAGCTGACAGCTCTCATCCGTGGACAAGCAAGGCTGTGGAGTTAAAGCTCCTTTTCTGTTATAACCCACTCTCTGGGCCAAGACCATAACTGTCTGCTAATCATGGGATTGCCAAAGTCCATTTTGACCCTTAGTCAAGGTGGACAGACTTAAGTCATTTTTCACCCCACAGGCAAGGAAGACTCTTACACAAGGTAGACTTAACACCTTTGAAGTCTTTTTCACCCCTCAGCCAAGGTAGACTAACACCTAGTATCCTAGGCTGAGATCCAAACCCATGACACCGTGATCCTAAAACCTCTTACTCTACCACTGAGTCAGAGAGGAATTCCTCGCTAGCTCTTGGCTAGTAGCAGAGGTGTACTCTTAAGCCTGCTTCATGCTGCATTTCCCCTCTAGCCTGCCTTGGTCCGCATACAGTTTGGATGAGCCCGGCACGCACGCGGCGCTGTACATGCTAACTTTTTTCATCTACCCAGGCCAAGCAGTTGATACATGCGCACAACCATCATTTGTAGTTTCACTCCCGCTCAATAGGTAGTGCCAAGGCACTGATGCACCAGGATTTTCACCAATGAAGAAACGGCGGACTTCTTCACAAAGTTTCTCTTCAAAAATACAGTCTGTTTCTGCTGTTTGACTTCCCAGTTTTCCCTCCTTTTCTACGAAGATGCTGCTGCCACTGTGAAAGAACGTATGTCTGATTCATGTATATTTTTATTCTTGTTTTCCGCCTCCTTGTTGTCTTCTTCGTCTACTGATGTATGCTGTGTCGATATCGCCACCTAGTGAATGGGATGTTCAGTCTTGCGCATGCGCTTTTCAATGCATTCAGGTCATGGGCAGGTGGCGCAGTCACAAAATTTGAGCTGCACGCTGTCATCTGCGGTCAAGCACTCCAGACACTAGCGGAGTGGAGACGACAACGTAAATTTTGTCACACGAGGTTTCTAGTTACACGTACACAGACAGCAGAGGTGTAGCATGAAGCAGGCTTAAGGTGTCAGGGACTGCACCACTGACTAATTTTCTATGGAGGGGTGCATAACACCTCTCCCCTTAAGGAAGTGGTACAGGTGTCAAACATCCCAGAGAAGCCCCCTCTCTGGCTTGGTGGTAAGAGGTTTTGAGAACCAACACTTAGCTGGTTTGAGTCCTATTTAAAAGACAGGGACTATTTTGTGTCTACAGGTAACTACAAATAGATAACTACAAATCTGAGTGAACAAAAATAACCTGTGGAGTTCCCCAAGGTTCCATTTTGGGACCTTTGATTTTCAACATCTATATGCTCCCACTGCCTCAAATCATAAAAAAACAACAAAACATATTACCACAATTATGTAGATGATACACAAATCTACATAACCATCTCACCAGGAGACTATGGTCCAATTAAAATGCTGATCAAATGCATTGGTCAAATTAAAGAGTGGATGTGCCAGAATTTTCTTCAGTTAAATGAAGACAAAACTGAAATAATAGTTTTTGGAGTCAAAGACGAAAGACTCAAAGCTAGTACTCAGCTTCAATCAATGATGCCAAAAACCAACAGCCAAGCCAGAAATCTGGGTGTGGCTCTGGACTCAGACCTGAATTTTAACAGCCACATTAAGACAGCAGTGAAGCCAGCCTATTATAACTTAATGAACATAGCGAGAATTAAAGATCTGATGTTTCAGCAGGATCTAAAAAAAACTTGTCCATGTGGGGAGACTTGAATAACGAAACCGAATTGCATTTAATTCCAGTTTATTTCAAGTAATCATCCCACTGTCTGCTCTCATTCCTGAGCAGCGAACAAAGAGGATGAACACACCAAAGTTCTCCCTTTTAAACATTCTCACATTAAACCATTTCCCTCGCAGGGGAAATCACACATCTCTACCAAAATCCCTTTATTCACATTCATTAACCCTTTATTTACATAACTCCCCCTTCTCTCCTCTCGAGCCTCAGCGGTCAGGAAGTCTCTGTCCCCTGTCCTCCGCAGGGGGTCCAGGCTCTGCGGCTCCGCACCGCAGGGGACTGCAGCTCTGTGGCTCTCCTTCATCGTGAGGTTAAATCACATATGCAGTGTCCAACAATATACATGTCTAACAACACAGCCATATAACCCCCCCCCAAACGATGAAGAACAGACTATTTCCTAAAATTTAATAACACCTTACTCACTACTGAATAATCAACACCAACATTCAGTCTGTGCGCCGCTTGGGCTTCAGCCATCTGCCGAATCTGCTGTGAGTTGGCCCCGCCTTGCCTGCGGTGCCTTTCTGCTTCGGCTCTGTTGACTGAGGAAGAGAGTGATTATTTGCCCTTTGCGGGGGCCTGCCTCGTCGAGGCGCCACTGCGACCGGTACAGACACGTCCTTCATGACAAAAGCAGGTTTTAGTCTGTCAATACTGACTGTCTCTTTTCTGTCTCCAAAATCTAGCACAAATTGCTTATCACCTGCCTCCAGCACTCGAAATGGCCCTTCGTAAGGTGGTTTGAGCGTTGCTTTTAGGGCTTCGCGCCTGACAAAAACGAAGTCGGCATTTTTCAAAGCCTTGGGGACGAAAACTCGTGGAAAAGCGTGATGAACCGGACCCGGGAGCGTGTCTGCTCCCGTGCCAACTAACGATCCCAGAGCAGAGAGAGGTGGGGGCTCTGGGGGCTCTGGTAAAAACTCGCCTGGCAGCCTCAGAGTTTGTGCGAATACCAGCTCCGCTGGGGAGGCGTCTAAGTCCTCTTTAGGCGCAGAACGCAACCCTAATAAAACCCATGGCAGTTTATTTACCCAATCTGCATCCGTGAGCGACGCTCTGAGTGCTGCCTTCAAAGACCTATGAAAACGCTCGCATAAACCATTAGCCTGAGGGTGGTAAGCCGTAGTGCGGTGAATTTTGGCTCCTAAGCCGTTGGCCATCGCTGACCACAGCTCAGAGATGAATTGCGGTCCTCTATCGGACATAATGTCCGACGGAACCCCGAAGCGCGCCACCCAAGCCGTTAAAAAAACGCGAGCCACCTCCGCGGCCGTGGTCGTCGCAAGTGGGACAACTTCCGGCCAACGTGTGGTGCGGTCCACCATTGTCAAAAGATGCGTGAACCCCTGCGATGCCGGTAGGGGGCCCACAAGGTCGACGTGCACATGGTCGAACCTTCTGGCCGGAATGCAGAACGGTTCTAACGGGGCTCTTGTGTGCTTGTGAATTTTGGCCCGTTGACAGGAAATGCAGGTTTTTGCCCATTCCTTCACATGCTTGCGCAGGCACGGCCAAACAAACTTTTCCGCCACTAGTTTCACCGACGCACGCACCCCCGGGTGCGCCAGTGAGTGGACCGAGTCAAAAACACGGTGGCGCCACGTGGCCGGAACCACCGGACGCGGGCGCCCCGTCGACATGTCGCAGATCAGGGGGGGCATACCGGTTTGTAAACACTTGCTCTCCAGCCTTAACCCTGTTGGTCCAGACTGGAGCACGCGCACGTCTGCGTCCGCCCCCTGGTCCGCTGCCATGGCTGCGTAATCTATACCCACGTGCACCGGGGCTGCACGCGCCACCATGCCGCTCTCCTGCGGCGCGGTCACGGTGGCCCGTTCTGCCTCTGCGCGTGTTGGAGTCGTGAACGCGCGTGAGAGACAATCTGCTACTACATTGAATTTGCCCGCAACGTGCCTAATGTCAGTGGTAAATTCCGAGATTGCGGCCAGCTGCCTCTGCTGCCTGCCGGACCACGGGTCTGAAATTTTGGCCATGGCGTATGTGAGCGGCTTGTGGTCCACATAAGCGGTGAAGCACCGTCCTTCCAGCCAGAACTGGAAATGACGAATAGCCAAATGCAGCGCCAAACAGTTCTCTGTCGAACGCGCTGTATTTTTCGTTCAGCCGCGCTTAAAGATTTGCTAAAGAAAGCCAAAGGCTGCAAACTCCGGCTACCTGCTGCTCAATAACGGCCCCTATGGCTAAATCTGAAGCATCTGTCCGTCAGCGCGATACGTGCTGCAGGGTCTGGGTGGGCCAGGAGCGCAGCGTCAGCCAAGGCTTTTTTAACCTCATGTGAACGCGCGCTCCCGCTCCGGGGACCATTCGACCGCCTGGGTCGGTTTTTGTTTTTTGAGCGCGCATATAACGGTTGCATGATTTGAGCTGCGTGGGGCAGGAATCGGTTATAAAAATTCACCATCCCCAAGAATTCCTGTAGTGATTTGACCGGTTGTGGACGGGGAAAATCCGCTACCGCGCGTACTTTATCTGGTAACGGAACCGCTCCCTCCGGGGAGACGCGGTGACCCAAAAATCGATCCGCTCGACGCCGAACTGGCACTTGGCTGGGTTAACTATTAAGCCGTGCTCTCCCAGTCTCCTAAAAACTGCTGTGAGGTGCGTTTCGTGTTCGTCCTCTGAAGTACTCGCGACCAAAATGTCGTCGAGGTACACAAACACGAAAGGGAGATCGCGTAACACGGCATCCATCATCCGCTGAAATGTTTGCGCCGCCCCTTTGAGACCAAACGGCATGCGTAAAAATTCGAAAAGGCTGAACGGGGTTATTACCGCTGTTTTAGGAATGTCCTCCTGTTGACTGGGACATGGTGATAGCCCGCGAACCAGATCAATCTTTGAAAAAATGCGCGCCCCCCGCCAGGTGCACCGAAAAAATCCTGAATGTGCGGGATGGGATAACGATCGTGCGCCGTAGCGTTGTTTAGCCTGCGGTAATCCCCGCACGGTCTCCAGGAGCCATCGGCGTTCGGTACCATGTGCAGCGGCGAAGCCCACGGGCTCTTCGACCTACGAATGATGCCTAGCCTCTCCAGGCTGGCGAACTCCTCGCGCGCAATGGCGAGCTTAACTGCATCCAAGCGCCGAGCTTTTGCAAACACGGGAGGACCAGATGTGGGGATAAAGTGTTTCACCCCGTGCTTCGCGACCGTCGCTGAAAAAGTGGGCACAGTGAGCGCTGGAAATTGGGTGAGGAGTGTGTGAAACTTACCACCTGCTGTAGCGACGTGGGTCTGTACTGGTGGCGGGGACACTCGAGCTGAACAGGGGAGAGAGTAAAAAGAGAGTGCATTTACCAGCCGTCTATTAGCAAGATCAACTAACAGATTGTGTGAACACAAAAAATCCACGCCCAACATGTTGAAACTCACCGCCGCTATTACAAAAGTCCATTCATATGTGCGGCCATGTAAGCACAAAGGCAAGGTCCTTCTCCCGTAGGTGTTGATGTTTGAGCCATTTGCCGCCGTAGCTCCGCTACCCTGGGGTCCAGCCACCCGGTCCGCGTATGTTGGGGTGATGAAGCTCACTTGTGCTCCGGTGTCGATGAGGAACTCTCGTCCGGAGCGCGCATCCGTGATGTAGAGCAGCTTGCTGCGTTCTCCGAGGGTCGAAGCTGCTAGCGACCCCCGGTCTTGCCGTTTCCCGAACTCCTGAAGTTGCAGGGCGGCACACACCTGCGTGCCTTCTCTGCGAACCTCCGATGGTAAAAGCAGAGATCTTCTCCTCCGCTGTGTCGTGTCCGCGCCTCTGCCGCCGGACCATTGGCTCCACCTCGTCGCGGCCGTGCTGCCGCCGTCGTCGGCCAGTCTGGGTCTGCCGCCTCTGGCTCCCCACTGTCTCGGGTCGCCGCTGTGGTTGCTTGCCCGCCGCAGGCGTCCAGGATCCCATTTGCTTCCTGGGCCAGCTCCCGGAACTCCTCCAGGGTGTGACACTTTTTGCCGGCCAGCGTGCTTCTCACATGCGTCGGGAGGTTGGAGAGGAAGATGAACTGAAAAATGAAATCATCGTTGTCCAACCCTTTCAGCTGTATCATCTCCTCCATCAGGGCGCTTGGCCTGTGTCCTCCTTGGTCTAGCAAAGACAGGATCCTCCTCGCCCTCACTTCGGCCGAGGGGGTGAAAAACTTGATAAGGGTGGATTTCAGCTTGCCGTACCTGTCGGTCGCGGGTGGCTGCTCCACCAAGCTCTGCACGCACCGAGCTGTGCTGTTGTCCAGTTTAGCGATGACATGGTGGAACTTAGTGTCATCCACCGTTACTCCTGCGAGCGCGAACTGCGACTCTGCTTGAAGAAATCACGACTGTGGGTTATCCTGCCAGAAATCAGGCAGCTTAACGGCCACTGCGCTCGCCAGCTCTGAGCGCTGTGAGTCCGGGACCCTGAGACCTTCTTCATTCATTCTCAACGTCGTCAGTCACCAATGTGGGGAGACTTGAATAACGAAACCGAATTGCATTTAATTCCAGTTTATTTCAAGTAATCATCCCACTGTCTGCTCTCATTCCTGAGCAGCAAACAAAGAGGATGAACACACCAAAGTTCTCCCTTTTAAACATTCTCACATCAAACCATTTCCCTCGCAGGGGAAATCACACATCTCTACCAAAATCCCTTTATTCCCATTCATTAACCCTTTATTTACATAACTCCCCCTTCTCTCCTCTCGAGCCTCAGCGGTCAGGAAGTCTTCTGTCCCCTGTCCTCCGCAGGGGGTCCAGGCTCTGCGGCTCCGCACCGCAGGGGACTGCAGCTCTGTGGCTCTCCTTCATCGTGAGGTTAAATCACATATGCAGTGTCCAACATATACATGTCTAACAACACAGCCATAGTCCATGCGTTTATCTTCAGTAAATTGGACTACTGTAATGCTGTCCTCACAGGTCTCCCTAAAAAGTCCATCAGACAGCTGCAGTTGGTTCAGAACACTGCAGCTCAAGTCCTCACTAAGACCAAGAAAGTGGATCATATAACTCTCATTCATCAGATCTTTACACTGGCTTCCTGTCTGTCAAAGAATAGAATTTCAAAATACTGCTGTTGGTCCTATAAAGCTCTGAATGGTTAGGACCAAAATGCATTTCAGATCTCCTAGTCCATTATGAACCACCCAGAGCCCTCAGGTCATTAGGGTCAGCCCTACTATCTGTGCCCAGAGTTAGAACCAAACATGGTGAGGCAGCGTTTAGTTTTTATGCCCCTCACATATGGAACAAACTCCCAGAAAGCATCAGGGCTGCTGAAACTCTCAGCTGTTTTAAATCGAGGTTAAAAACTCTATTTTCCATGACCTGTCAGTAGCCTACAGTGTACTATAACTTTTACTTCCTGTCCTATTCTATTTTAGCTTGTTTTCGTTTCTCTTTAACTTTTTAGTTGCTTCTAAATTCTTGTTTTTGTTTCTCTTGAATTTACTTTATATTTGCTTTTAAATTATTATGTATTGCTTTTGCAACTTGCTGTAATGCTTTAATGTTTTTATGTAAAGCACTTTGAATTGTCTTGTACACATTTATTTATTTAGCGAATGCAAAGTCCTTAAGCCAAGCAGTTGCCTCCTGGTTTGCTGTATGGAGGGTGTGTAATCCTCCTTCCAGTCTTTGGAGCGGGCAAGCCTCTATGATGTGTTCCATGTTTGCTCCTCTCCACATGCGCACAGTGGCTAGGGCTACTGCCCCATCTGTAAAGGCTGGCCAAGCAGGGGCCATGGCCAGCCTGAAGCGATTGAGTGTAGACCACTGTCTCCTTGGGAGGTTGGTGCCCGGGACCTGTTGGTTGGGGTTTATCACCAGCTGTTTGTTTGGGACCTCCTTGGTCTCCCATTCCTCTTGCCAAGCTGTCTGGATGGTAAAGTCAGCTGGGGGAGGGTTTTTCCAAATCGGCCGTCTGGATGAAAGTCGGGCAGTGGGTGGAGTGTAGATATCTGCATGGATTGGTAAGTGAGGAGAATCTTTAACTTTTTGGAGCATCCTTTGAGTTAATGCTGCTCGCCGGATGTGTGGAGGGGCTATGTTTGACAGTACAGAGAGCCAGGGGGAGTGGTGTTGAGCGGATTGTTCCAGTTTATAGTTCTCATGGTTGTGTTGAGCTGGGTGTCTACATGGTGTGTGTAAGATGACCTGGACCAGACAGGGGCACAATATTCTGCTACAGAGTATGAAAGGGCCAGTGCTGAGGTGCGCAGGGTGGAGACTGCCGCCCCCCATTTTGCACCAGCGAGCTTGCAGAGCAGGTTGTTTCGTACCTTCACCTTAGCAGCCGTCCCCTTTAGATGTTCCTTGAAGGATAAGGTCCTATCAAGGGTCACTCCAAGATAAGTTGGATTTGGGGCATGCTTAAGCTTGAGTCCGCTCAGGTGGATGTTTAGTTACTCTGGCAGCTTTTGCATTGTGAGATGGAATACACCTGGAGACGGTTTTTTGCTGGGCTTGGTTTTAGGCGCCAGATTTTGCAGAACTGGTCCAGTTTTGGCAAGATCTTCCGTGAGCACCCGTACCAGGTGGTTCAAAGTCTGGGCTTGAATGCCAAACAGATGTCGTCTGCATAGGTGAATTTGCGGGATTTTGTAGTAGGCAGGTCGTTTATGTAGAGGTTGAAAGAGTTGGAGCTAGAACTGAGCCTTGTGGGAGTCCGTTTTTCTGCATTCTCCATGCACTTGTCTTCTGACTGAGGTGGACTCTGAACCTTCGGTTGGTCAGCAGGGGTTTTTATAATTGCTGTTGCCCAAGCAGGGATTGCCTTTATAAGTTTCAGGAGGAGGCCTTTGTGCCAGACCGTATCATAGGCGGCTGTAAGGTCGAGAAACACAGGCCCTGTCTTCAGTCTGCTCTCGAAGCCATTTTCGATGAAGGTGGTTAGGGCCAGTACTTGTTCTCTGTACTGCGGGTCCTTGCGGAAACCTGCTTGATCCACACTTAGAATATCCTCTACCTCTGGGGAAATGCGTTGCAGAATAGGCGCTCCATGATTTTGTAAGGAACGCTGAGTAGGGAGATTGGGCTGAAGCTTGCTGGTAATTTGTGGTCTTTGCCAGGTTTTGGATGGCAATGACCTTTGCTGTCCGCCATTTCTTTGGATCGAGTTTGTTTGTGTGATCCTTGTGTAGAATTGTGTCAACCAGGTTAGGGCTCGGGGGCCAAGATTTTTCATGAATTCTGGGAAGATGTGATCGTATCCTGCTGCCTTTCCACATTTCAGGCTCTGTAGACTTTCTCCAGTTCAGCAGCCTCGAAGGGTTCAGGGTTCGTTTCCTCTACAGGCATTTTTTGGTGTTTTTTTTAGCTCAGTTGTAACTGCTCTTTTGTGTCTTTGTCTTGGGGTGCTTTGGCGATAGTCAGTAGGTGGATGCAACTTGGTTGGGTGTGACGAATGCTCGGCTTTGGCTAGGGGGCTTCTGTGCAGCTCCTAGGCGACGGATGAGGCTCCAGCATTTCCTGCTAGAGTGGGTAAAGCTCCGGTCAGCAAACTGTCTCCTCCCATTTCTTTCGCCGAGCTGTATTTAGCGATTCAATGAGATGGTCTGCTATCTCTGGGGTCCCCAGATGGTTGATTAGGATTGTAGGAGGGCAGCACTTTCCTCCGTCCAAACATGGGACATAGAGGGGTCGGTAGCCTCGTGGGATTGCATGTATGGCAGCCTTGAAGGATTGCGCTGCAGAAGCGGTTGTATGCTTCATCTACAGTGATGGTGTGGAGTGGGATGGTAACAACGCTCCGGTCCAGAGTTTCACTGAATTTCTTCCAGTTGGCTTTGCGGAAGTTCCAGCGCATCTTCCTTGGGCTGTATATGACTGGAAGTTGTAGGCCAATGCCAGACTTATTTATTTTGTATAGCACATCTTGTAACACAAAATGTGCTATACAAATAAACGTGCCTTGCCTTGCCTTTGAGATCACGATGTCATGGGTTCAGATCTCAGCCTGGGATATTAAGTGTTAGTCTACCTCGCCTGAGGGGTGAAAAAGACTTAGTAGGTGTTAAGTCTAACTTGTGTAAGTGCAGAAAAAACTTACTAGGTGCTAGTCTTCCTTATCTGTGTGGTGAAAAATGACTTAGGTCTGTCCACCTTGGCTGAGGGTCAAAACGGACTTTGGCGATGCCAGAATTAGTAGGCAATTCTGGCCTTGGCTCAGAGAGCAGGTCATAACAGTAAAGCAACACACACACACACACACACACACACACACACCTTGGTGGGCAGTGGTAGCCTAATGGTTAGGGATGTGGACTGGTGAGTGGAGGGCTGTGGGTTCGATTCCCTGGACTGGCCAGATTAAATCTGGGTGGGACAGAAAACATAGGAGTGTTTTCCCCATCCTCCTTAACCCCACTGTGGTGCCCTTGAGCAAGGCCCTTAACCGAAGCTGCTCAGTGGCAACAGGTCAGTCTGTGGTTGTACTGGGCTGCTTCCAGGTGTGAATGTGAAGCGGGTGTCCTTAGAAAAGAAAGGTTGCCTCTCAGTGGAGCTACCTTATAAAATTAAAGGTTTAAAAAAAAAAGCTCATTGTTTTTTTAAATGCATTTTCAGTTTGTGAATGAGTCCACATTGTCCTTAGCACAAAATGGAATTGTCCTCTAAATGCTTTCGTATTGCATCTTGATCTCGTGCTGTTGTTTACAAACATCTGAATAATTAGAGCATTGGGGACAGGGTTTTTGGACTTCCCACCCGGCGGAAAATTTGGTTTAGGTCGACTGTGATAGCAAAATGAGCTTGGAAACGCCCATAAATGCATCCTGTGCCTCAGGCAACTGACTGCATCCTTGTAATATGGCCCATTGTCTCGATTAGCCAATCACAATACCTTTGTGGTGATAGACTTTTTGTTTCATCTGATAATACCAAGAAAAAGTGAGCAAAGTGTGCAGAAATTAATAAGGAAATGTGTTGAAGCTGTTAGCCTGTAAGCTTTATCAGCCTCAGCTCAACCGTTTACAGTGGAAGAATTGATGACAAAATGGACAAGCTGAAGTTGGATTTACCATCCCGATCAGAGATTCGTAATCCCTATGTGGTGATAACACAGCATAACAAAAATAATTTTTTTGTAAGTTGTCTGTTTTTTCAACTGATTTAAGACAATTTTGCACCGCTGAATCCGAAAATGACATCAGTTTCTCTCGATCAGGTCAGGTTTTTATGCTAAGTTGTAAGCAGTTGTACAGGTGTACTGTAAATTGAACAGTAGGCATTGATAAAGGTAAGTACATGTAAATTGAATGTTACGTCATCACTGATCAAAATTCAGAGAATTTCAAGAAATAAAAAAGAATTTTGCATCATATAAAGGGAAAATACCCGTACATGCAAACAAAAATGTAAAAAAACATGTGGCCGTAGTTCAAAAAGTTGACCTGATAGAGCAAAACCAATGTGATTTTTGGATTCAGCATATCAAAACTGTCCTAAATCAGCTAAAACAAACTTAGGCAATAAATTTGGTGGTGACCAGTGTAATATAATCATAGCTGCATAAAGAATTCCATCAATGCAGCTAACTAGCTGCTGTCGCAAGTCACATGACCCACAAAACCTACTCAGCAGGTAGATTGTATGCATATAAACACTGACTTCTACATTGGACAACATTTAATTTGTTTACATGTGTGTGACATGACCTATTCTACTCATTGAGGTGCTTAGAAACAGATAACTGGGTACATTCAAAAGTGATTATTTTTCTATTTTGTCCTGTATTGCTGTCATTTAATAAACTGTCCTTATGGAACCTTTGTGCAAAAACAATATTACACTCAAGGTCATGCAGTATCATGTACAGTGGATATAAAAAGTCTACACACCCCTGTTGAAATGCCAGGTTTTTGTGATGTAAAAAAATAAGACCAAGATAAATCATTTCAAAACTTTTTCCACCATTAATGTGACCTATAACCTATACAACCCAACTGAAAAACAGACTGAAATCTTTTAAAGAGAAGAATAAAAAATAAATAATTGGAGTGGTGGTCTAGTTGATGGAGCATCTGCCACACAACCGGGAGATTGGAGGTTCAAGTCCTAGCTGGGTCATACCAAAGCCCATATAAAAATTGTACTTCCTGCCTTCTAGCTTGGTGCTCAGCATACTAGAATGGGGGAAGGAGAAGTTGTTTGTGGCGATGCCTTGCATGGCAGTACCCCTCTAATTCTACATGTGATTAACTTTCTAGATAGGAGAAACGTAATTTTGTTCTACTGTACATGATTGGATGTATGGACTGAATGACAATAGAGCTGGCTTCTTCTTATAATAACCTGATTGCATAAATATACACACCCTGTTGTAACTAGGGATGTGGCTGTGTTCAGAATTAACCAATCACATTCAAACTCATGTTAAATGGGAGTCAGCACACACCTGCCACCATTTAAAGTGCCTCTGATTAACCCCAAATAAAGTTCAGCTGTTCTAGTAGGCTTTTCCTGACATTTTTGTAGTCACATCTTACAGCACAAGCTATAGTCCGTAGAGAGCTTCCAAAGCATCAGAGGGATCTCATTGTTCAAAGGTATCAGTCAGGTGAAGGGTACAAAAGAATTTCCAAGGCATTAAATATACCATGGAACACAGTGAAGACAGTCATCATCAAGTGGAGAAAATATGGCACAACAGTGACATTACCACGAACTGGACTGTTGTGTTTGTGGATTGAGACCAGTGGACATGTCCAGGTGTTGAGGGTAGCTTTATTGAACAAGCTAACATTTAATAACAAGCTAGCAATAGCCTAAGCTAGCAGAGAAGTGGCACAGGGCAGTTGGCAGTTGAAAGACGGAGCACCAAAAGAGGACGATTCCTGGCGTTAGTCCTCCTTCATAGTCACGGGGTGATGATGTCATCCCATGCATGTGTCCCAACATTTAGCCCCCCCCCCACCCCGGAAAACCAGAACTTTACACGGTGTTGGCTTAACCTTAGCTGGGTAACCATTGTGGCATTGTAGTGGCCTACAGCTAGCACAGAACATATACAACCAGACCCACATAATGTAAATTAGCACGGAGCTAGCTAACATACAAACATGGCCTGGCTACCAGCACGTGTTATTACTGTGTGGCGCATAGACGTGAGTGGACTAAGCTAGACAATCGACTTGGAACTCGTCTCATGTCAGGGTTGTAGCAAAGCCGAACACATATACTGTATATACAACAGTGTATTGTTACCAGTGCTGTGGCTAACATATGCATGGTGGTAAAGTACAATACTGCATACTGTTAAAGCGCACTGTTTACCTAATGTTTAAGGCATACATATTTGCTTGATGTTAAAAGCACAATATGGTAAATTAGCTTCTAACATCCAAAACCATAAATCCCTTAAGGTTCCATACACCATAACCATTATTTTGAACCTGGGTTACCGGGTGCACTGCTGGTAAAACCCTACATGATTGAGTGGATTATTCTGCCACTTATGAACCAACCATGCTCTGTTTAAACATATCAAAAACAGAGTAATTTTACAGTTCAACTTCAGGGGGCCTCTGGCGAGTCCGCGGCCCTGGTGGTGCTGACCACAGCTGACCTGGGTGCCATCTTGCTGGAATCACGGCCTGCTCATCAGCAAAGTTCCCGTCGGGGTCCCACACTGGCTGGGTTGGTTACAATGTCGTGTCTTGGTCCGGGGCAGCTGTTGGTCTTACTTTTCTCAGATGGCTGGTGTGCCATCGCGAACCATCAGCCATCAGGAATGTGGCTGGCCCCACTTTTGCGATGATCTGCATCTGCTGTGACAAGACCATCTGCAGGTTGTCAAGGCATTTGGATCGGCATACCCGAACCCCATCGAGCACTGTGAGCATTGACCTGTTGAGCTTCAGGTGGTGTTGCTGCTGCTGTCTCGTCTCATAGGTACCTGATGCTGAATGTTGCAGTGGCATGATGTTCTCGCCAGCAGCAAGACGAGCTCTGGGTTGGTGTTGTTCACCGGGGTCCTGTTTGGCCACAGACCCAATCTCCTACAGCTGTACGGCAGCTCAGTGAGGCTTATAAAAGCCTTTCTAAAGCCCATCCAGGGACAAGAGTTGCAAATTAGCTAATAGCTATACACTCTATGTGCAACACATCAGATTGATTGTCTTTGATTAATTGTCTATGTTTATTGCACGGTCCCTGTCAAATAAACTAATCTACTACTACTATGCCAAACAAGGATCTGAGTTGAGTCTGTGTTCTGCTCTCCACGCGGTGTGAAGCTTGAAGCAGCTGTACCCACATCTGGGTGAATCGTGCTCCAGCCATCATCGGTCAAACAAAGCCCTTGGTGGTCAATGATGGTGCAACCCAAATCTTGTAATTGTAAATTGTCGACCATTTTATCGGCCGAGGGAATTCACCAACGTGTTTGCAGCTGTTGTTTATATAGCTCCTAGTGCTAATGCTAAAGCTAATGTTAACGAGGCACTCGGAGAGTTGCACGATGCTATTAGTAAAATTCAAACTTCACACCCGAACAGTTTTGTGATGGTTGTGGGGGATTTTAACCACACCAGTTTAAAGACTGTGCTCCCCAAGTTTAAACAATGTGTAGACTTTAAGACCAGAGCAGAGAATATGTTGGACTTGGTGTACACAAACACAGATGCTTATAAGGCAACACCTCGCCCCCACCTCGGCCATTCTGACCACCTATCCGTGATGCTGGTGCCTGCCTACAAACTGAAGCGCAGCAGGCCAGTAGTGAAACAAATCAGGATTTGGCCAAAGAGTGCAACCTCAGCACTTAAAGACTGTTTTCTGCACACAGACTGGGAGGTCTTCAAAATAGCAGCCTCCCAGGAAGACAGGACAGATGTGGAGGACTATGCTGAAACGGTCACCAGCTACATTGCAAAGTGCACAGAGGATGTCACTATAGTGAAGACTATCACTGTACGGGGCAACTATAAGCCCTGGATGACTGCAGAGGTGTGCTCGCTGCTCACAGCCAGAGATGCAGCCTTCAGAGCGAAGGACAGGATCGCCCTCTGCTCAGCCAGGTCTGCACTCTCAATGGGAATTAAGAGGGCAAAGCGCGCCTATGCAGAGAAAATCCAGGGACACCTCTGTGACACAAGGAACACCAAACGGGCAGTACGGTGGCGCAGTGGTTAGCACTACGGCACCACAGCAACTCACCCTTGGCCATGGGATCCCTGGTTCGATCCCAGCCCCTGACCAACAGTGATCTGTGTGGAGTTTGCATGTTCTCCCCGTGTCTGCGTGGGTTTACTCCGGGAGTTCTCCGGTTTCCTCCCACATGCCAAAAAACATGCAGGTTAGGTTAATTGGAGACTCTAAAGTGGCCCTAGGTGTGAATGTGTGTGTGAATGGTAAAGGGATTGCGCCGTACTGTGGCTGCTTCATCCATCCAGGTGGATGCCCTCAATTTCCCCTCTGGGGATCAATAAAGTATACAAAATCAAAAATCAAATTAAAAAAAATGGATGTGGCAGGGAGTTCGGGCGCTGACGGACTATAAGTCTAGGCAGGGGGTCGATGATGACGACGCTTCACTTCCAGACAGGCTCAACAACTTCTTTGCACATTTTGAAGCATCAAACCCGACAATCAGAGGGAGGGCTGGCCCATCTCCACCATCAGTTGGGCCAGATATCACCATCAACGCAGCGTACACACGGAGGACCCTAACCAGAGTCAACCCATGTAAAGCTGAAGGTCCCGACAACATCCCGGGACGCGGCACTGGGGTTAAGCTCCCAGTGCTTATAAAATGCTCCATATGGCGTGCGTCTCGAAAAGCCTCTGACAACTAAGTCCAACTCCTAGCCTGTCCATGTGGTTTAGTCTCTAAGCCCGACGGAACTGCTTCTACTAATAGGAGAAGGGGTGAGGGCAGATCTCTGGCACCTTAAAACCAGATGCTTCGGGTAGATGGTGGCTCATCAACCTGGGAAGGTAGCCCATCTAGGGGAAGGTAAACCCTGATTTCAAACCTCTGCTGCCTTGCGGCACACCTGGTCACGGGAAAGGCTTCGGGAGTCAACCCTGAGGAAAAATCCGGAGTCGGAGTCCCTAAGGCAGTTCTCTGTTGTGCTCAACATCATTCTGGCAGCTCCTGCGACGGTGCTGGTGCCAAATTGTAGCAGCCCTGCTGTTCCTGTAGCAGCCCTGCTGTTCCTTTGGATTCATCAGTGACGTGGAGAGGGGGGACATGCTGCATGGGCAGCATCTTGTCCTCCATATCTTCCTGCCCAGGCTTGAATCCTACCAACGCCCAACGCTGGAAGGTAGAACACCGGATCACTGGAGAGGACACTCCAGCTTCGCCTTTGGCGTAGACAAAACACGGGGAATGACAGTTACCGGTTATAAGCCACCGCTCAATTGGCGTAGAGCGTGGCGCCAGGGGTTGTTCCCGACGGTGGGAGGGATCATCGGATCTCACTGGACAGCTACCTCCTGCCTCAAGCTGGGCAGCCCCCAGCCAATAAGGTGTTGTCCCGCCACAGCCTGCTTTCCTCATTGGGTGCATGGGGATGAGGAGAAGTCTGAATGGCAGGCTGACAACTTCCGCACCAGGCAAGACAAAAAAACAAAAGAGATCAACTCTAAATCTGGGAACTTGGAACGTCCACACTATGATGACAGGACTCGCTGCTAACCTCAAGGACATCAACGACACCAGGAAGACTGCCATCATCAATAATGAGCTGAAGAGACTGGAAGTGGATATCGCCACTCTCCAGGAAACACGGTTGGCTGACGCAGGCGCACTGAGAGAGAAGGACTACACGTTCTACTGGCAGGGAAAGAGCAGTGACGAACACAGGGAACACGGAGTGGCCTTCGCAGTGAAGAACACCTTGCTGAAGATGGTGGAACCGGGCAGCAATGGCTCTGCACGACTCCTCACCCTCCGCCTCAACACCACTCAAGGCCCAGTCACCCTCGTCAGTGTGTATGCCCCAACACTGACAGCCACACCAGAGGCAAAAGACGAGCTCTACGAGAATCTCGCAACAACTGTCAGGATCATCCCCAACTCTGAACAACTCATTCTCCTTGGAGACTTCAATGCCAGAGTGGGTGCTGACCACGACTCCTGGCCCTCCTGTCTTGGACCATTTGGCATGGGCAGAATGAACGACAACAGACAGCGGCTGCTCGAGTTCTGCACTTATCACGATCTGTGCATCACAAACTCGTTCTTCAAGACCAAGCCCCAACACAAGGTTTCCTGGCGACATCCGCGCTCAAAGCACTGGCACCAGCTGGACTTGATCCTGACCAGGTGCACCTCACTGAAGAACATGCTAATCACCCGTTCGTTCCAGAGTGCAGATTGCGACACAGACCATTCATTGGTTTGTTGCAAGGCCAAGCTGCAGCTGAAGAAATTCCATCATGCTAGACAGCCTGGAAAGGCACGGCTTGACACCAGCAAGATGGCCCAACCAGAACTTGTTGAGCGGTTTGCCTCCACCTTTGAGAAGGAACTTGGTGTACCACAAGAAGGAGAATCAGCAAAGAAGAAGTGGGAAGAGCTGCGAAACACCATCCACCGCACAGCCTTGGCTATCTTTGGGAGGAAGACCTCAAAGTCACAGGACTGGTTTGATGCCAAGTTGACCGAGATGACCCCCGTCATTGAAGCCAAGCGCTCAGCTCTTGCCGAGTACAAGAAGTACCCAAACGAGAAGAATCTCCAGATTCTCAGGGCTGCGAGAAGCAAAGTTCAGCAGACTGCTCGGCGCTGTGCCAACAAGTACTGGACTCAGCTCAGCCAAGACATTCAAACCGCTGCCATAACAGGGAACATCCGTGGTATGTACGATGGCATCAAGAAAGCACTTGGTCCGGCTCAGAGCAAGACGGCCCCCCTCAAATCCTCCACTGGGGAGATGATCACAGAAAAGAACAAGCAGATGGAGAGATGGGTGGAGCACTACTCCGACCTCTACTCCAGACAGAACACTGTGACACCGTCAGCCCTTGATGCCATCGATTGCCTGCCATCCATGGACGAACTTGACGCCGAGCCAACCATCGACGAACTCAGCAAGGCCATTGATAGCTTGGCCGCTGGCAAGGCACCCGGCATTGACGGCATACCCCCCCGACCTGATCAAGCACTGCAAGACTGCCCTACTGCTGCCATTGCATGACGTCCTCTGCCAGTGCTGAAAGGAAGGTGCCGTACCACAGGACATGAGGGACGCCAAGATCATCACCCTCTACTAAAACAAAGGGGAGAGAAGCGACTGCAACCACTACAGGGGCATCTCCCTCCTCAGCGTTTTTGGCAAAGTCTACGCACGAGTTGTTCTCGTTTGTCTACAGAAGCTTGCCGAACGTGTCTACCCCGAGTCTCAGTGTGGCTTCCGCGCTGAGCGATCGACGGTAGACATGATATTCTCCATCCGCCAACTCCAGGAGAAATGCAGAGAACAGAACATGCCCCTGTACGTCGCCTTCATTGACCTCACCAAAGCATTCGATCTGGTCAGCAGTGAGGGCCTTTTCAAGATCCTGCCAAAGATGGGATGCCCACCAAAGTTGCAAAGCCTCATTGAATCGTTTCACACCAACATGCAGGGGATAGTGCAGCACGACGGCAACATCTCAGAGCCATTCAACATACGCAGCGGAGTGAAACAGGCCTGTGTACTTGCGCCAACCCTCTTTGGGATTTTCTTTGCTATGCTCCTGAGGCATGCCTTCAGCACAGCAACAGAGGGAATCTACCTGCATACAAGATCTGATGGCAGGCTTTTCAACCTCGCCCGCCTGAAAGCCAGAACCAAAGTACGCAAGGCTCTAATCAGAGATATGCTGTTCGCAGACGATGCTGCAGTCGCAACCCACACACAGCAGTAGCTTCAGACCCTGATGGATCGCTTCTCCCAGGCATGCAAGGACTTCGGGCTTACCATCAGCCTGAAGAAGACTAACGTCTTGGCACAAGGCACGGAAGCACCACCAACCATCACCATCGACGACTACGAGCTGGAGGTCGTGAATCAGTTCACATACCTGGGGTCCACGATCAGCAGCAACCTCTCCCCTGATACAGAGATCGACAAGAGGATTGGAAAATCAGCCTCCACACTCGTTCGCCTCACCACACGAGTGTGGGAGAATCCCAAACTCTCTGTCAAGACGAAGATGGCAGTGTACAACGCCTGCGTCATCAGCACACTGCTCTATGGGAATGAGACGTGGACAACATACGCCCGGCAGGAAAAGAGACTGAACTCCTTCCACTTGCGCTGCATTCGCCGCATCCTGGACATATCCTGGCAGGACAAAGTGCCCAACACAGAAGTTCTGTCCCGCGCCGGCCTTCCATCCATGTTCACTCTACTCAGGCAGTGCAGGCTCCGCTGGCTAGGCCACATTCACCGTATGGAGGATGGCAGAATCCCCAAAGACGTCCTCTACGGAGAACTGGCGACTGGCAGGAGAGACGTTGGCCGCCCACAGCTGCGCTTTAGAGACATCTGCAAGAGAGACATGAAGGCCCTGGAGATCAACACAGAGCACTGGGAGGACCTTGCAACGGACCGCTCCAAATGGAGAGGCACCCTGACCAGACAGCTCAAGGCGGGTGAAGAGAGACTGACTGCTGCAGCAGATGAAAAAAGGACCCGCAGGAAGAACCGCCACAGCTCCAGCAGCACCGAGACCACCCACAATTGCGACCTGTGTGACAGGGACTGCCATTCACGCATCGGCCTGTTCAGTCACAGGCGGTGCTGTTCCAGCAGAGTAGACGTTTAGGATTCTCTTCCATGGTCATCATAGACCGACGGAGGCCGACGACGATTCCCCAGAGACTGATGGAGAAATTACTCCTTCTCGGTCTGAACACCGCCATATGTCTCTGGATCCTGGATTTCCTGACTGAGAGACCTCAGTCTGTCCGTGATGGAAACAACATCTCCAACTCTATCACGCTGAGCGCCGGATCCCCTCAAGGCTGCATACTCAGTCCACTGTTGTTTACACTTCTAACACATGATTGTGTATCCAGACACGAGGGGATCCAGATTAAGTTTGCAGACGACATCACTGTGGTGGGACTTATTCAGAGGGATGAAGAATCAATGTACAGGGAAGAAGTGAGAGACCTGGAGGGCTGGTGCAGGGAGAACAATCTGGTACTCAACGTGGACAAAATGAAAGAGATGATTATCGACTTCCGGAGGTCACAACCTGAACACGTCCCTCTCAGCATCGGCGGCCATTTAGTGAAGAGAATAGAGAGCATCAAGTTCCTCGGAGTGCAGATCTCGCAGGACCTGACCTGGAGCAAGAATTCCTTGGGGATCAGGAAGCGGGCCTAGCAGAGACTGCACTTCTTGAGGAAACTCAAACAGGCCTCTCTCCCCATCTGCATCCTCAGGACCTTCTACAGAGGTGTGGTGGAGAATGTTCTGACGTACTGCATTGCAACATGGTACTCCAACTGCAGTATGTCAGACAAAAAAGCCCTGCAAAGGATACTTAAGGGAGCTGAGAGGGTAATTGGAGTTTCCCTCCCCTCAGTCCAAGAACTTTTTCAGAACCATTGTAGGAGCAGGGCACTGAACATTGTCAAGGACCACTCTCCCCTTTGAACTTCTGCCATCTGGCAAACGATTCCGGAGCATCAGAGGCAGAACCACCAGACTGATTAACAGCTTCCTTTCACAAGCTGTTAGGATGCTGAACAGTTGATCCGGAATCTCTCATACATACTACTGCACCTATGGACATTATGTATATTATTTGTATATTATAGTTCTGGTTAGTTTTCAAGTACGTCTCAGGGACGTGTGAATGGCTGTGTTGGGGTGGGGGGTGAGGGTGTGTGTGAGTGTGTCTTAAATTATGTTCTTTTTATTTATATGGATGCCGAGAGAAACGCAATTTCATCTTGCCTGCACTACAGTTGTATGTACAGCAATATGACAATAAAGGTTGATTTGATTTTGATTTGATGAAAGAGGTCACACCCCACGATGTTGTCGCCATGCGTTGCTACCTGGAAGGTGAATGCTGGGAGGATTTTGGACCCGTAGCGAACTGTTAACGTGATGGTTTCTACAAGGCTGATTTTGGTGTGTCCGTATCCATAGAGCCCCACCATGTCCTGCTTGATTGGATGCCGAGGGAAGAACTTCCTCAATGTGACCCAGTTCATCAGCGACATCGTAGCAGTGGGGTCCAGTAGCAGCAGTAGACTGATATTGTTGAGCCTCACTGTGCACCACTTATATGCTGGCATATTGAAAATACCACAACAGACACCACGGATGTGGGGACGCACGCAAGGGATGACATCATCATAGCGTGACTATAGAGGAGGACTAACGGCGGGACTTGTCGTCTTTCTGCGCTCCGCCTTCTAACTCCCAACTGTCCAGTACCACCTCTCTGCTAGCTCAGGCTACTGTTAGCTTGTTATTATACTGTATGTTAGCTTGTCCAATAAAGCTACCCTCAACACGTGGATATGTTCGCTGGTTTCACTCCACAAATACAGACACAACATTGGCAACGAGGTAAACTGGTCTTCCGGAGAAGAATTAACTATTTTCCTGAAGATGGAAGCGTGTCTAGCACCCCTGCCATGGTTCCTCCCCACGCCAAGTGAGCTGCCCATTCCGTGGCCTCGTTGGTTTGAGTCTTTCGAAACGGGACATTTCCGCTAGTCTCAATCCACAAACACAGACACAACATAGACTTCCCTCCAAAACTGATGAAAAGGCAAGAAGTCAACTGGTCAGGGAGGCTGCAAAGAGGCTGACAGCAACATTGTAGGAGTTGCAGGAATTTCTGGCAAGTACTGGCTGCTTAATACATGTGACAACAATCTCCCATATTCTTCATATGTCGGGACTATGGAGTAAGATGATAAGGCGGAAGCCTTATCTTAGGAAGAAGAACATCCAAGCCTGGCTACATTTTGCAAAAACACATTTGTAATCTCCCAAACGCATGTGGGAAAATGTATTATGGTCCGATGAAACCAAGGTTGAACTCTTTGGCTATAATTCCAATTGGTATATTTGGCGCAAACGCAACACTGCTCATCATCAAAAGAACACCATACCTACAGTGAAGCATGGTGGTGGCAGAATCATGCTTTGAGGCTGTTTTTCTTCACCTGGAACTGGGGCTTTAGTCAAGGTGAAGGGAATTATGAACGGTTCCAAATACCAGTCAGTGTTGACACAAAATCTTCAGGCTTCTGTTAGAAAGCTGAAAATGAAGAGGAACTTCATCTTTCAGCACAACAATGACCCAAAGCACACATCCAAATCAACAAAAGAATGGCTTCACCTGAAGAAGATTAAGGTTTTGGAATGGCCCAGCCAGAGTCCACACCTGAATCCGATCAGACATCTGTGGGGTGATCTGAAGAAGGCTGTGCACAGGAGATGTCCTCACAATCTGACAGATTTGGAGCATTTTTGCAAAGAAGAGTAAGCAAATATTGCCACATCAAGATGTGCCACTTTGATAGACTCCTATCTAAAAAGATTGAGTGCCGTAATAAAAGCCAAAGGTGCTGCAACAAAGTATTTGTTTAAGGGTGTGCATATTTATGCAACCAGGTTCTTGTAAGTTTTTTTTATTTTTCCCCTTAAAAAATTTCAGTTTGTTTTTCAATTGGGTTGTACAGGTTATAGGTCACATTAATGGTGGAAAAAGTTTTGAAATGATTTATCTTGGTCTCATTTTTTTACATCACAAAAACCTGGCATTTGAACAGGGGTGTGTAACCTTTTTTTATCCACTGTATATATCACTGTGGTGATGTCTTCTACGATCAAATCACTGCAGTGATATATTTTGATACCATACTCCCTCTCGTGTAATATTGCTTAGTGTATTGCTCAGTAATCCTTTTATTCAGTGCATGTAAACACATGAAATCTGATTTTTTTTCTCTCTATCAGCTTTATGCATACATGATGAAATCATGCCCACTGTAGTTGTACTGTAGCTCCACCTGTTTTTATCATGAGAGTCTGTGCCTCCTCACAACATGGTGTTTGTTGTGTTGCACAAAAAACAAAAAAGTCAGGCCATCTGCTTTTGAAAAAAAAAAAAAAGTGGCACACGTAAATCTCCCCCAACTCCCAGTGGGACGTCATGGAAAACAGAGACCTTAAAGGCATCAGGGGGAGGAGGAACGCAACAGACTGTAGAATCCAGGGAGAACATGCTCTGGATCCTGTCGGATGCTTAAAACCAGGCCAGAGGGGAAGTGTGCTTGGCTTTTCTTTGAATGCACAGGGCCGCTTCTAGCTCCGAGTTTGTGTATGTGGACCCCATTTTTTGTAACGGGGAGTAGTTCAAACCCTTTAAAATGGAGGAAAAAAAATCTCTCCCCTGCCAACAAAAATATTAAAAAATAAACTTGGGTCATTGTCTAGATGAAAATAAATTACACAGAATAAACATTTTTACCAGCACCAATATGAACACTGGAAATTAGAAGAAAAAAGTTGCAAATTTATCAGAAAAAAGTAGCAAATTTATAAGTCACAAATTTACAAGAAAAAAAATCACAAATTTAAGAAAAAAGTAGTAAATTTATGAGAAACAATGTTGCAGATTTATGAGAAAAAAAATTGAAATGCATGAGAGAACAGTAGCAAGTTTGCAAGAAAAAAATTAATTTATGAGGAAAAGTTTCAAATTTGCATGGAAAAAAGTAACACATTTTTAAGAAAAAAGTTGTGAATTTATGAGAAAAAAATGTTGCAGGTTTATGAGAAAAAAAGGCTCAAATTCATGATGAAAAAGTTGTAAATTTACAAGAAAAACGCCACAAATGGTTGAAAATGGTTGGACATTTATGAGAAAAATTTTTGCAAATTAACAAGAGGGAAGTAGCAAATTTTGAAAAAACAAATTTCAAATTTGCGATTAAAAAAGCAGCAAATTTGACTTCCGGTTATGGCTGCCACGTAGGACGGACGTGTCTCGCTCTGCTCTGCTCCTGGAGAAAAAAAATCGGCAAATAACTCTCTCATTTGGGACAGAACGTATCCCAGCATTTGGGCGAGGATATGTCGGCGAAGCCTAAGGCTGGAAAACCAGGAAAAGGAAAAAGCGAGCCGCCGAAACAGTCCAAATTAACGGACTTTCAGGTCTGTGACGCAGCAAACAAGGCTCCATATATGGCGGAGGAGGCTGGCGGCGGTGCGATTTCTGCGGGGAATGGCGCAGATGCGCTGATGGCTGCCATGAGTTCAATGAGAGCGGACTTTTCCTCTAGATTTGATGGGATTATGACAGCGCTGGAAGGAATAAGAAAGGAATTGGGTGACTGTGTAGAACGAACGGCGCAGATGGAGCTCCGTCTCGCAAGTGCTGAAGATGACGTCACCCGTCTTCAATTAAAGGTGCGCACTTTGGAAAAAAAAAATAAATCTCTGGAAGATAATATTTTGGATTTGGAATCTCGGTCGAGACAGAATAATTTGAGGCTGGTGGGTCTTCCAGAGGAATCAGAAGGTCGGGACGTATGTTCCTTTCTGGAAAAGTGGATTCCGGAGGTGCTGGGCAGCGAGGAGTTGCAATCAGCAGTGGTTCTGGAAAAAGCACATCGTATTGGCCCACGGAGAGATAAGGGACCGCCGAGGACCTTAATTATGAAGTTTCTTAGCAACAGAGACAGGATGAAGATCTTCAACGCTGCACGTGCTAAAGGAGAGATTAAACACCAGGACCAGCAGGTGCGGTTCTACCCAGATTTGGCCACAGGAATCCAGCAATTGAGGAAGCAGTTTGATCCCGTACGTAAGGAGCTGCGCAACCTTGGGATTCGTCATGGTGTAATCTATCCTGCGAGACTGCTGACCACGTATGAGGGCAGAACCCACATCTTCAAGACCCCAGAGGAGGCGCAGGAGTTCATCAAGAAGATCAAAGAAGAAGAAGAGACTGGTGGGAGCTAAGCATGAACAAAATATAAGGTAGAATAATTAAGCATTTGCACAGGCATCTGACTGACTTGAAGTAAATAGTAAGTTTACAAAATATAGATTGTATTATATATTAAAAAAACAAAACAAAAACAAAACAAACAAACAAAAAAAAAAACTATGATGTACAAAGTTGTTAAAAATTTTGGAGTTAAGTTGGAAAACTACAGAGGAGAGTTAATGTTACGTCATTAAAAGCAGTAGAGTTAGGGTGATTGGGAGGATGAAGAAGGAGTGGCTTAGGCTGTTCCCCGTGGGTGTGGAACGGTCGATGGCTATATCGGGAGACAGAATTTTTCTTTTGATTTTGGGGGGTTTGCCACAAGTGTGGGAAGGGGAAATTTGTTTGTGTGTAGTTTGTAGGATGAATGTTCAACCACTCATGTTTTTGCTTCTCTGTATGAGCATGTTTACACTGCAAGGTAATCCCAAACTCTCTATTGATCATGGACCAAAGTGTTAACCTTAATTTAACTTCATGGAATTGCAGAGGTCTACAAAATTTAAAAAAACTTAAACAAGTTATGAATAAAATAAAGGACATGGGTTCAAGAATTGTGTTTTTACAAGAAACTCATCTGATAGAGGAGGATGTTAAAAGAATTAGGAGTAGATGGCAGGGAAGTGTATTCACCTCTTCATTTTCATCCCGAGCCAGGGGAGTTATGACTCTCATACATAAATCAGTTCCTTTTCAAGTGAAAAATGTAATTGGAGACAAATTTGGAAGATATGTAATCATTCAAGGTTCTTTGCTATTAGAAAATATAAATCTTGTGAACTTATATGGTCCCAATATAGATGATCAGAAGTTCTTTGCTAATTTATTTCTCATCTTATCATCACTTACAGGGCAACATATAATAGCAGGGGATTTTAATTGTACATTGAATCCAGGTGTGGATAGATCAACAGGACTGGATTGTACGCACATTGGATGTAGGATGACTATTAATCATTTTATGAAAGAATTGAGATTGTTAGATATATGGAGAGAAATGAAACCACAAGTTAAAGCCTATTCTTGTTATTCCAGTACCTACAAGACATTCTCACGTATTGATTATTTTTTGATTTCCACAGAATTAAGGTCCAAGATTCAAAACTGCTTTTATGATAACATCGTGATCTCTGATCATGCACCCTGTTGTCTAATATATGTAGATAAAAAATTGACAAAGGAATCAGGTAGATGGCAATTTCAGCATAAATGGCTTCAGGATGAGGAATTTGTCAAGTATATAGAAAAACAGATAGACGAGTTCTTTGACATCAATACTACACAAACATCAGCATGTATAAAGTGGGAGGCTTTCAAAGCTTTTATTAGGGGACATATTATTAGTTATACAGGATCAAAATCTAAGAAGACTCGAGAGGAGAGAGCTAAATTGGAACATAAAATAAAAAATCTTCAGGAAAAAGTGTATGCAGGAAGTGACCCAAGGTTGGAGAATGAATTACTGATTTTGAGAGCTGAATACGACAAAAAATCAGCGAATAGAGCTGCCTCGAGTCTTCTAAGATTGAAACAATCTTTTTATGAACAAGGTGAAAAATCGGGAAAATTATTAGCATGGCAGATTAAACAATTGGAAATTAAAACACCAATTACCAGTATTATAAGTAACGGACAGGTAGTTATAGATCCTTTAGAAATTAATAGAGCCTTTAGAGATTACTATGAAAAATTATATGATACCAAAAATGAACCTGATTTAACAAAACTAAATGGGTTTTTGAACGAACTATCTATACCGTGTATTCCAAATGAAAACAGGGAGATATTGGATTCTAAAATTAGTCAAGAAGAAGTTGGGCTAGCCATTGATAATATGAAATCAGGAAAAAGTGCAGGACCAGATGGTCTTCCAGTTGACCTTTATAAAAAATTTAAGAATAAATTAATAAAACCTTTTTTGGAAATGGTTTTAGAAGCATTTCAAAATAATAATTTACCATCATACATAAATAATGCCTTAATTATACTGCTGCCAAAACCAGGTAAGCCCTCTAATAAATGTGAAAATATGAGACCAATAAGCCTATTAAACGCCGACCTTAAGATAATCTGTAAAATTTTAGCAAGACGAATACAAGAAATTTTACCAAATATTATTAATCGAGATCAGAATGGCTTTATAAAGGGTAGACAAGGCTTCCATAATGTAAGAAGACTATTTAATATTATTTATTTTAATAAAGAAGCACCGGATACAGCTCTCCTATCATTGGACGCCGAAAAGGCCTTTGATAGAGTTGAATGGCCCTTTCTTTTTGAAGTCCTACAAAGGTTTGGACTTGGAAATAATTTCATAAAATGGGTTCAAATAATATACAATAATGCTACAGCAGAAATCCTAACAAATAACAATATTTCAAAACCAATAAAAATCAATAGAGGATGTCGACAAGGCTGTCCACTTTCACCTTTACTGTTTACTATGGCAATTGAACCTTTAGCGATAGCGATACGTTTACATTCACAAATATATGGAATTAAAGTTGGACCAACAGAACATAAAATCTCCCTGTACGCCGATGACATAATTTTGTTTATGTCGAATCTAAAAAAATCAATTCCAACCTTGTTGAATTTAATAAAGAATTTTGGGGAAATATCAGGATATAAAATAAATAAAACTAAATCTTCAATATTAATGCTAAATGAGACCCAGAGAAATTACCCAGCCCCTGAGATAAATCAATTCAATGTTGTAAATCAGTTTAAATATTTAGGAATCCAAATTATGCCTAAGCTAGAATCAGTCGCCAGTGTCAACTATGAAGCCTTAATGTCAGATATCAATGAGTTAACTCAGAGATGGATGTCACTACCAATGTCGATGATCGGGAGAATCAATATACTTAAAAGTAATATTTTACCTAAAATACTTTATTTATTTCAATACATTCCCTTATCACCACCTTTAGATCTATTCTCAAGAATAAAAAAAAAGTTAGTGGAATTTATATGGAACAACAGGAGGGCTAGATTACGTTTGTCTTTATTATATTTACCATTTGATCGTGGAGGTCTGAAATGTCCAAATTTTATGTTGTATTATTGGTCGGCACAACTGAGGTCTATGACATATTATTTTTCATCAAATGATCTCCCTCACTGGACTGAAATGGAATCATACAATTTACCTTTACCTCTTCCCATATTCATATACTCAGATTCGGCAAAAAAATTACAAAAACAAGTTAAAAATCCATTTGTAAAGCATATGATCAAAATATGGTGTGAAGCTAAAAACTATTTAAAAGAACCACAGTTATTGTCACAATTTAGTCCAATATGGGGTAATCAATATTTTAAACCAGGGAGAGCGGACGCTGTATTTAAAGTATGGAATTTAAAAGGGATACAAAAGATTCAGGATTTATATTTGCCATGTGCAGACAACATAATGTCTTTTGAAGAGCTGAGGATCAAATTTAATCTCAATAGAACACATTTTTTTAAATATCTTCAACTTAGAAACTTTATTCGATCAAATCAAAATAAAGCTCTCACTCGACCTATTTATTCATCCTTGGAAAAAATGATGATGAAAGATAGTAAAAGAAAGGGTATTATTTCAGAGTTTTATAACTCACTGACACTATCTTCAAGTGAAAATTCACTGAAAAGATTAAACTACTGGAAAGAAGATCTGCAAATTGAAATTTCAGAGGAACAATGGGAATTGGCTTGTACAGAAGCTCAAACCAAATCAATAAATGCACGCCTTAAATTGATACATTTCAAATGGTTAATGCGGATGTATGTTACACCGGAGGAGTTAAATAGATATAACAAAAATATACCAGATACATGCACAAAATGCATGGAAAGTAAAGGAACCCTATTTCATTGTTTATGGGAATGTAGATTAATAAGAATGTTTTGGGAAGAGGTGAGGGTAACAATTGAAAAAATAATCTCAAAACAAATCATATTGAATCCTAAACTGTTTTTGTTGGGTCTGTACCCAGAAAAGCATAATTTTAATAAAAGTGAAAGAACATTCATAGACCTCAGTTTGCTTAATGCCAAAAAATGTATTGCACTATTATGGAAAAAGACTCATAGACCAGATGTGACTCAGTGGTTAAGACAGATGTTAACAAACCTTCCATTAGAAAGAATAACATATATACTAAAATCAAAGGAAATTGTGTTTGAGAATATATGGAGACCTTTTATTGATTATGTAAAAAATTTAAACATAACTCTTGAAGAAGAAGGTGAATGATGTGTGTGGACCTTGTAAATTCCAAACTGGTGAACATAATATGTATACTTATGTATTGGATTGTCTAGACTAAACAGAGGAGCATTGTTGAAGACTTGATTTTGTTGGTGGTTGTTGGTGTTTTTAGTGCATTTTTTTTTTTTTTGTAGTACTTTAGTGTTAGTGTTTGATTGTTTGTATCATGTTTGTTAAAAAAAAAAAAAGGTTCAATAAAGATATTGTGGAAAAAAAAAAAAAAAGCAGCAAATTTATGTGAAAAAGCAGCAAATTTATGAGAGAAAAAAGTTGCAAATTTGCAAGAAAAAAAGTCACAAATTTACAACCCAAAAACATTGAGGATGAACTTGGGGGGCCGCATAGTGGCTGAGGGGGGCCATGGCATTTGTGACCCACCACACATAAGCCAGCAACAAGTCAGCCTGACGTGATTCCTAAAAAACACAGCAATACTTCTTTTTTTTTTTAAATTGAAATTTTCTTTTTCTTTTTTTTTTTTGCAAAATATGCTAGTTGAAATCATGAAGAAGCTACTCCATGCTTCAAATAACAGCGTGGGGGATTTTAAAACTGTAAACTTTGTATTTGAAATCGTTTCAGAGGGAAATATTAGGGAGACCGCTTCCTAGTTTGGGGGCCGTGGATACCACAGCTGATTTACATATCCGGTTTGTTTGGCTTTTCACACTGTCATTCATTTCGGCCAGTCAGCAGCACGTTCAGGTAGAAGCGCATGGCTACTTAAGCAGAGCTCCTTTTGATAAGCACTGTAAGCGAGCCGGGTTCATGCTAAGTCATGCAAATGACCAGCTTTTGTTACTACCCCACACCTGGCTCCCCTATGTAACATTCAGCACTCTTGCAGTGTATTTACATGTATGTAGCGCCGCATCTCAGCGCTAGAGGCGCACTGTGCACCCTCCTTCTTTTTCTCTTTTCTGTTTCTTCTCTCTTCCTTTCTGGTGACCGTGCGAGTCGGACGCATACAGAGGACTCTCCCACATGGGCGATAATTCTAATGTATTAAAAGAAGTTATGCATGGAGACTGTCACTCCTCGTGCTCATTTAATTAAATTGGCACCACTGGGAACCCTAAACCATTTGTGTTTGATGGTCTTTTTCCAGCTGTCCGAGCAAGCCGACTCCACGCGTTACACCTGGAAGGTGACAGTCCTTGGAAATTTTGAACCTGATTTTCTCAACAAAGTAGTTTGAGAGGTGCTAAGACTCAAATGGCCACATTTTCTTCAAACTTTTTCAGATTTCCATGTGGTAGACATCATTAGAAAGCTTAGATTCCACACTTTTAGAATCTGTAAATGACTCAAAATACCCTTACATACATAATACATATCCATGGTTGGTCACTTTTGCGTACGCCGCTTTACAGGCAGAAATGTCTCTGCTACTTGCTGTGTTTGCTGTTTCACATATACACTAACCAAGGGGTCAGTTCTTGTGTTCCTGCAGTGCTCATGCACAGATGCATGCACACATGCGGAGAGAGAGAGAGGGGGAGAGAGAGAGAGAGAGAGAGAGAGAGACTGACACACAGGATCTTCATGAATCCAAAACATTCCTTTCAGCTCAAGTTCAGACACATCCCCCTAATAGAGGGGTTTGCGTTTTATTCATAGGCCCTTCTTTGGAATATGACTGCTTTATAACTATCAGCCTAGAACTTGTTGAGCCTTTTTTTCCCTCCGCCGCACCACATTGTTCTCCTCAGCGCTGCCTTTGGAACGCGGAGGATTGTGATTTAAATGGCTTTTGAGTGCTTCCTAATCCACCGGAGGCACATAAATCACACAAAGGTAGCACCATAAGGCCGCGGTGAATTCCACCGAGCAAAGAGGAAGTCTTAAATCCCGAGCTTCGTTTAAATACCGCAGAGGTGACTTATGAATGGAGTGATTTTTGACTCGTGTATAGATGGGCCCTGATCGAGCGTGATGGGCTCAGGTGGTTGGAAGTAACACTAATGCAGCGTGACAAAGGATGAGGACAAACGGGAATTCTTTGCTGCTCTGTGCTATTGTCCAGAGAGAAAGATGAGGAAAGGTGTTTCCAGCCGTACAGTGGCGCTTTAGTGAAGATAAAGAAACACAGACATGTGTGTACACATCCAGGCTGTAATACACTGATAGGCATGTAAATAAAATGATTTATTTCCGATTTGTTTGTGGTGGGTTTAAATAGACAGTTGTGAAAAATTCATGATTAAAACATTTATTTGTATCAGCTACCTTGACTACTTACACTCAGGGGGAGATTTGTGATATTTTAACAATGGGGATTGTGTAGTCACACATTTAGCATAAGGTACAAGCGTATAGGGGGTGCCACAGGGGGTGCACAAGGCAGTGTACTCCTAGTGCTGGTCCCAAGCCCGGGTAAATGGAGAGGGTTGTGTCAGGAAGGGCACCCAACGTAAAACCTTTGCCAAATCAAACATGTGGATCATGACAAATGAGACTTTCATACCGGATCAGTCGAGGCTTGGGTTAACAATGACCACCACCGATGCTGTCAACCGACAGGGTGCTGGTGGAAATTGGGCTACTGTTGGTCAAAGATGGAGGAGGAGGAGAGGGGGAAGGTGTGTTAGGAGGGACAGAGAGAAAAGGAAAGATAGAAGTGTGGAGGTGAGAGGAGGGAAATTAAATGTAGGGACTATGACTGGTAAAGGCAGAGAGTTGGCTGGTATGATGGAGAGAATAGAAGATATACTGTGTGTTTAAGAAACCAGGCGGAAGGGAAGCAAGTCTAGGAGCATTGGAGGTGGATTTAAACTGTTCTACCATGATGTAGCTAGGAAGAGAAATGGAGTAGGAGTCATCTTGAAGGAAGAGTATGTGAAGAGTGTTCAGGAGGTAAAGAGGGAGTCAGATAGAATCATGAGTTTGAAGCTAGAAGTAAAAGCTGTGATGTTGAATGTTGTCAGTGTGTATGCCCCACAAGTTGGATGTGAGGTAGAAGAGAGAGGAATTCTGGAGTAAGTTGGATGAAGTGGTAGAGAGTGTTCCGGGGGGATGGGTGGGGGGGGGCAGATGTTATATGTCCTTTTTTTAGCCAAAGTCAAATTCCTTGTATGTGTTGTGCATACTTGGCCAATAAAGCTGATTCTGATTCTGATTCTAATAAGGGGAGATCTGAGCCATGTTGAACCGAGCAACTAACTGAACTTTATTCAGATTCACACTCAGTATACAAACTGGCCGTAGCCCGCCTGACATCACAGCGACTGCCTGGCATTGGCTACGGCAAGCCGCAAAGTTCAAATCCCTATACAACATTTCTCCCCCCCCCCTTACAAAACGAAAACGTGAAAGCACCATAGAGAACACATATATGTAAGATGGGAACCCCCCCCCCTTTAAATTTAGCAAGAAAACCCCTTAGAACACATGCAATATGGACAGTTTTTTTGTTTGGTTTTTTTTTTCGAACACACAGAACAACAAAGCTAGTCAGCTAAATGGGCAGGTGGGTACACTACCAGGGTACCCTCCCATGTTGGGGTGGATTGTTCTGCTGCCCATTCCCAACATGCATCAGCTAAAGCTACTTTCTAAACAAAGTCATCGAGGTGTTTGGGCCTCTGACATGTCCTAGCCGAGCACCTCACCGGAGGAGGACTTGCTCCAGGCTCCGTCGGCTGCACATGAGAGTCCCCAACACCCTCATCAGATAAGTCCCAATCCACATCAGTCCGCTCTGCCGCAGCTCCCAGACCCTGTGCAGGCAACAACTTCCTGAGTCGACTAGAATGCCACTGTGACCCGTCCGAGACCTTGAATGTGTCCTGGCCCCGCCATCTCACAATCTGTAGTGGCCCCATCCAGAAAGGTTGCAATTTATGTGTGCGGTTGGGATGCTTAATCCAGACCCAGTCCGACACATCCAGTCCATGGGCCTTCGCCCTGTGCTTCCTGTCGAAATGTCATTTCATCTTCTGCTGTTGAGCGACAACCCGATCTCATGGAGGGTCTGTGTTCCCCAGAGGGGAGGTCGTGGGGGTCCTCAGTTGGTCCAGGGGCAGGTGGAATTCACACCCCAGTTTGAGTTTCACCAGGGAGCACCCTGTCATGGCTTGGGCCGTTGCCTTGTAATGGAGGAATGTGCTCTGGAGGGAGTCAGGGAACGTGAAGCCGTCTGCCAAATGGGCTCTCAGACCGTTTTTCAAAGTCCTGTTGAAACGCTTCACACCCCCATTGGCTTGGGGATGGCAGAACCAACTGAGACTGGACGTCAGCAAAACCAGAGAGATGGTGATTGACTTCAGGAAGAAGGGGACCCCTTCACAGCCATTGCGGATTGGGAGGAGGATGTGGGGGTAGTGGAGGACTACAAATACCTGGGTGTCATGATCAGCAACGGACTGGACTGGAAATCTAACACAGATGCTGCGTACAAGAAGGGGATGAGCAGGCTCTACTTTCTGAGGAAGATGAGATCCTTCAATGTGTGCAGTGAGATGCTGGAGCTTTTCTACTAGACTGTTGTTGTTGCCAGTGCCATCTTCTCTGCTGCTGTTTGTTGGGGTAGCAGTACCAGAGCCAGCGACACCAACAGACTTCACAAGATTATCAAGAAGGCTGGCTCTGTAATTGGCCTCAGGCCAGAGACCTTTGAGACTGTGTTGGAGAGTAGGACACTGAACAAACTGCTAGCCAACCTACCCACTGCGATTTCTCTGCCCCTCCGCACTCCGAGAGCAAGCAAAGCCTCATCATATTTTCTATTCTTCTTGGCTTTTTTTGTTAATTATCATCCAGAATTTCTCTTTGGTCATCATTTTGATGGAGAAAGTTTTAAAAATTAGGTCATGATATAATTTTATCCATCTGTCCATCCATCCATCCATCCATCCATCCATCCATCCATCCATCTTCTGCTGCTTAATGCTTTTCATTGGTGGTGGGGTGGGGGGGACTGGAGCCTATCCCAGCATCTTTGGGCAAGAGGTAGGGTACAAGCTGGACAGATCGCCAATCCATTCCAGGGCAGATATAATTTTTTCCATAATTTTAATTCTAATATGATAAGACACTGAGTAGGTTTTATTTTCATTTGCATTTTCAGTTTTAATTGGGAAACTTTTGACTTTGCAGGAAATAATATAAAAATAATACCCCCCCTCCCCCCCACCCCCGCCCGGAAGGTTTACATGTAAATCTGGCCCAGTCTAGAAGTGAGGAAAAAATTTTGTGGCCCTCTCTACTACCAAAGTTGCCCATCCTTGGTTTAACTGATACCTCACATTTCACCTGCAGTTCATAATCCTTCTTTGTACAGTCGGTACTATCCATAGATTTATAAGGCTGGATCATCATCTATTCAACCTAGTAGTAGTCTATGTAGTATATAAAGTTATCTAAGCATTTGTACTTCCCTGGGTAACTCCTTTTCTATTATGCTGTATGTATTTCTGTTGGTTTGGGTCGTCTGCTGTCATGCTGCTGTTACACTGTAATTTCCCAGTTTGGGATCAATAAAGTACATCTATCTATCTATCAAGTTGTAATTTTGTGGAAAAAAAAAGTTACAAATGTATGACAAAAGAAATTGCAAACTCGTAAGAAAAAAATTGCAATAATTGCAAAAATTAACAAATATATGAGGGAAAAAAGCATGATTTATATGAAAAAAAAATGGAATTTACGAGAAAAACTTAGCATATTTATGAGAAAAAAACATAATTTATTAGAAAAAACCTGGAATTTATAAGAAAAAAAATGAGCAAATTTAAAAGTAAAAGACTAATTTATATGAAAAAAAAAAAGCTTGGAATGTTAGAAGAAGAAAGTAACAAATTTACTGGAAAAAAGCACAATTTCAAAGAAAAAAACTGGATTTACAAGAAAAAAAATGGAAGAAATTATAAGAAAAAAGCATTAATTTAAAAGAAAAAAACACTTGGAATTTATTAGAAAAAAGTGACAAATTTGCTGGAAATAAAATTCATGAGAAAAAATGGAATTTACAAGAAAACAGCAATAAATTTGAGAACAAGGCAATAATATGTGTGAAAATGTGCACACTCACAAGAAAAGAAGTGGGAAATTGATGAAAAAAAGTTGAAACTTTTTTTTAAAAAATGTTGCAAAAAGTTACTGATTTGTAAGGAACAAAAATATGCAAATTTATAAGAAAAAAGTTTAAAATTTGTCCCCAAAAAGTAAATAAATTTACAAGAAAAAAAGCTGCAAATTTGTGAGGAAAAAAAGTTGAGAACTTACACAAAAAGTTGAATTATGAGAAAAAAGATAAGATAACTTCATTCTCCTCGCCTAAAACTGTTGCCACTAGGGGACGGGTAGTATCTGCGTAATCTGCTTTAACTTGGGTTTAATCCAGCACAGGTGGAGCAACTAAAAAAACTTCTATAAGGTGATGTGTCTTCCAACGATTCACAAGTCAGTTAGGTTGTGCTTTACTGCACAAACCTGTTTTAGTAAGCATGCGCAAAAAATATTCTTTTTTTTTTTTTCTTGTTTCGGACTGCTCGGGTGCCCGATGGGTGCGGTTTCCTATAAACAAGCGGACAATGTTCTCAGTGTCAGGAAGTTTTTACAACAAAGCGAAAGCATTTGAACCTCAATGACAGCCTCACATGAATGATGTACTTGCTCACAATATCTGAACTGTCTTAAATAAACTCCACCCAGTGACTGAAGATGCACTGCAAAAACAAACATGTAAATTTAGCTCCATTAAGAATCACACCTATCATTATTTTCCCTGTCTTTAAGGCGTCAATCGTTACAAAACTTTGGGATGTACTGTGAAAGGAAACACTTCTTCAGCTCCTGAGAATACATCAGCAATTATGACAACTGGCCAAAACAATGAATATGTACAGTGTAAAAAAAAAGACGTTGTGCTAACCTTTCTTTTTATCATTTTGAAAGAGTTGTAGACACAGGCAGAAAATACAGTCCACACAGAACGGTCACCGCGGGCCAAGGGTGAGGTGACGGGGTTAACCACTGCACCACCGAATTGCCCAGCATGCAAACTGCAACTCCAAATCCAGCCAAAATGTATTCATTTATTGAACTGAAGAACAGAGACTGTGGGTCAGTACTGATACATGAAATAGATGCAGGGATACACCAGCGGCTGTGCATGTTTGTGCTTCTTTCTCCACTGCATCAGTCCCTCTTTTTTCACCCCCTTTATCAACAACATTACAACTATTTGACTGTTGAAAGCAGTGTTTCCTCAACCTTTTTGAGCCACGGAACTCTTAACATTGAAAAACATCCTCAGGAACCCCAAAAATCTAAAATGTTGTGAAATGACGCATTGCAGCCTCTATCTAATGACAATTTAGTCTTGTAATTTGTTTATACTCAGTGTGAAACATGGTGCTATTGCAAAGTCAGTGGAAAGATGTGAACACGTGCATTTGCTCCACACGACGCAAGTTGGATTTTGTTCAACTTGGGCCAGGAGTTTGATTGACGCTTTCAGCGTAGCAATTTGGCAGGAAAAAAGTAACATTTACAAGAGAAAAGCATTCATTCATGAGGAAAAAAAACTGCAATTTATAAGAAAAAAGTTGCAAATTTATTTTAAAAAAAAGCACAAATTCGTGACAAAAAACTTGGAATTTACAAGAAAAAAGTAACAAATTTACCAGAAAAAGCATTAATTTATAAGAAAAAAGTCTACGACTTACAAGAAAAAAAATTTGAAAGAAAAAAGCAGTAATTTATAAGAAAAAAAAACATTAATTGGTGCTGAAATTAGTTTGAAAATGAGACAGCCACTTTCCAGAGACGTCTCTTGTAAGACACCCGCTCCCACGAAGGGGGTTGCTTTCATAGCAGACGTCTTTTTCTCATCTCAGTGCGGGTGGACCCCCACATCCACTGTTTCTTTGGTGCTGGGGGCGGCTGACATCGGGATGTGGTTTCTGGGGGAGGTGGTGACGTTTTCCCCATCCGGATACTGTCGAGGGCTCAGCAGCTGAAAACCTGGGAGCCGGATGCCTTTCCCGATGCAACCCAGTCTATGTTTTAAGTTTTTTAAATCTGATTTTATATTTGAGGTAATTGTCTGTTATTTCACTTCCTGTAGTTATTTTCACACCCACTAGACGGTGCTTTTGTTAAAACATAGCTATAGGTCATAATACCTGCTGGTTTAAAAAAAAAAAAAAAGCATTATTGTTTCTTTTGGTTTTCCTTTAGGAGGCAGTCTCATAATGTCAAGTCATATGCTGCTGGACATGTTTTTTTGTAACATTTACAGACTGCATGTTGTCAGATACAGACGTTATAGTCTGCAGTTGAGTAACAACCAGGTTCCACATATTAATTAACTCCATCATTGGATGCAAGATCGGCTGAAAGAGTTCGCTGCTCAAATCTGAGCTTATAAAAGGCAGAACGGAAAACCTTAACATTCACACTGGCCCCCGTAATGTTCTTCAAGTGCTTAACAGCTCAATCTCTCTTAAAATAATTACTCCTGAAAGCCAGGGACCCATCACAACTGCCCCGGTCTGGAAATTGTCCTCAGATGGGCAAACACGCAGGCACACACAGTGAACATTTGTAAGCTATTATTAAAGGACTTACTTCCTCATTGCTTTCCATCTTTGCTTCCACTTCTTTCTCAAAGCTGTAGTTTGTGGATGGTGATGCAGGATGTGGTTGGTAAACACGAGACTGACAATGGTGAATACTGTCTGAGTAGGAATGTGTGTGTGTTTGTGTGTCTTGGACTGAAATTTATTCCACATAGAACTACAGAGCATTGGCACGTGATAAAGCAAACCAGGGTAAAAAAAAAAAAAAAAAAAGATCATCTTGGAGGTATTACACTCTTCACTACCTTCATCTTTATCTTGATCCAAGTTGATAAGGCCCTCTTGAGAAAAGTGCTGCCCAACCTACAGTTCAGATAATGTACTGCTGCAACCCCTTTCCACTATGGGCACGTTAATGTATAGCCATTCATCATAGCTATCCACATGATAAAAGCTGAGCACATAAGAAGGCTGGGGTGGTGGTGGAATAAGTCAGTGCAGGAGATCAAAGTTTGCCCTGCTTGTTGTTGGCTTCCATCCATCCATTTTGTAGCCACTTAAGATCATAGGGCTGCTGGAGGGCCATGGAAGCTAGGACTTACCTTGGTAGGACCTCATGAGCAGTGATGTGCACAGACATTTCAGGGGCAGGTGCACAACCAAAAAAAGGGGGGAGGGCACTCCTAAATACGGAAAAAGGTAAAGTTACATACAGTCAGTGGGTAAGGAGGGCATTCACCAATTTAGCATAAAGTACAAATGTACAAATAAAAATTAGGTACAAATTTGCAAGAATAAAGATGCAAAGATAAAAAGAAGCCAATTTAAAAAGTCACAAATTACAATAAATTATAATAATATAATAATTATAATATAATAATACATTAATTGTGCAGAATAAAAATTTAATCAGCAGCCAGATGGACATTGCAAATAATAAGGAAAGTCACAAATTTCTGAGAAAAATATTGGAAATCTACAAAAAAAAAGTTGCAAATTAATTGAAAAAAAATGAAAATTTTCAGAAAAAGCTGCAAATTTATGAGAAAAAAGTTACAAACTTCAGAAAAAAGTTGAACATTTACAGGAAAAAAAGGTGATAATTTAGGAGAAAAAAAGTCACAAATTAATGAGGAAAAAAAAATTCACAAATTTACGAGAAAAAAGTCACAAATAAATGAGAAAAAAGTCATATACACTACTCACGAAAACTTAGGGATATTCGGCTTTTGGGTGAAATTTCAGGATGCACTTAAAATGCACTATAACCTTAACAGGTGAACTTAATTTGACCTCCTCTAACTTTTTGAATTCACATCAATGTTTCAGTACTTTTTGCGTAACTTGCTGTTCTCTAACAAGGTGCTTAACAGCAAAATTCACAACAGGTGTTTGATCCATGAATCGACCAATAAATTTTCTGGTTCAATTAGAATTGGTATTTAAACAGTCCTCTTCATCATGCTGTTCACATTTTGACATCATGAGACCAAGACGACATTTAACAATTGTTCTGTCATGAACTTGGGTTTTGTGGTCCCAAACCCAGTTCTGACACTGTGGCTATTTTGTCTCTTTACATTGTATATTTTCCATCAGGCGCTTCAGAGAGCCCTTTGGGTCCTCTGCTCCTTGACAGCTCAGTCAGACCCCTTCCCTTTCAGTGTCAGCAGCTGTTCCTCATTACTGGGTTTTCTCTTACGCATGCACACATACACACACACACCTCCATTCTTCTCCATTCACATGCTCAGACACTCACTCATGCACACCTGTTTTCTATTCAGTCCAGCCCATGCACATTCACACCGGCGGTCTCTTTCCTCATTAGTATTGTCATTACTTAAGCTCTGTTTGAGTGGGAAGAGATCACCGGATCATTGCACAATATACACAGTCGCGTTTCCCCTCTGTGTATGTTAGCCTCCTGTCAAAAGCCTCCTCGTGCGCTTTTACGCAGCGCATGGAGGAGGGGAAGGATGAATGGATTTACGTGCAGGATTCACTACAGCACATTTATTGAACATAAAGATTGATAACAACAGTTCCCAAAAAGGTGAAGACTTACAAAAATACCCAGCGAACACATGGAGAGGAGACGTGTTAACAATGGTTGCACCCCAGAGCCGACATCGCTTCAAGGGCGCAACAGAACCACGGCTGTGTGGAGTGGCTAACACGTTGTGATAGTGCTGACAACAAATGCTGGCTAACAACATGGCAGATGATGCAAACAAAACATGGATAACTTGGGGTTGACGTAGAGTGCACCAGGACGCTCTACTGAAGCTGGAGGAGGGAACTGGACTACGCTAAACAGTTCGTACTCACCGCACAGGAGCAGTCCAAAAAGTCCAAGACACCAACGAACATACACCAATAACAGCTACACTGAGGGGAATGGCAACAGTGCAGCTTTCCCTCAAAGACAGTTCAACTGTGCGGCGATTAACATCCGCATGGCGATGCACAATGGTCCAGCAGTGTTTGAGTGGCAAGAGCCGCATAAGTACAAACACTGCTGGAAACACAAATTGGACACACCTGGGTGAGGAGCGGGAAAGATAATTACCGGGGTGAATCAGCTGGCTGTC
Source organism: Pholidichthys leucotaenia (assembly GCA_020510985.1). Lineage (NCBI taxonomy): Eukaryota > Metazoa > Chordata > Actinopteri > Cichliformes > Pholidichthyidae > Pholidichthys > Pholidichthys leucotaenia. The sequence goes on from CM035840.1 coordinate 315,230,669, forward strand.
AAAGAGAGAGGGGGCGTGGTCGGACCAGAGAATGTTAGACAGCGCCCACCAGAAAGTGGGTCAAAAGAGGCTGCCTGACAATTGCCATGCAGACCGGTGGCTACAGGCATGGAAAACAAAAACAACACAGACATCAAAACAACAAGAACTCAAAAGGTAACAATACATAATAACCCCAATGCCCAAGCCACAGGAAACGGTCAGAACTGAGCCTACAGAAAAACACCTGCTCGGTTCAAGACAGAGCCCCACCTACTAGGGGTGGATTCTAGACACCCACGGTAACATCACAAGGAGAGAAAACCCCTGCCCCCCCACCAATCCCAACAGGAACAACAACACAAACCCGGGTGGGAGGTAGGCGGGACAGGAAAGGAGGGAACACAATACCCCACCCAGGGTTCACAATTAACCCCCATCCCCCCAAGTCCAAAGAAGTGGAGGCTCAAGAGGCCGCCCAGAGTCCCAGGCCCAGCAGGTAGTCCAATGAACAAAGTCCGGTGGCCTGCCGGAAAACACGGGCCATCTGGCCCAGAGACTCAGTTCCTCCGGCGGTCAGCCAGTGCTGTACAGCCACCAGGGCCGGCGGCATGACGTAGGAGGCAGCCTGCCCACTGGGAGGCTCGCTGGTGGGTGACCGGACCAAAGGGAGGGAACCCCCACAGCGTCGGACAGGGAGGAGAAGAAGGCTACGGCGTCCTTAGGCTGACCCGCAGTGTCCTTGGTGGTCCCAACTTGGGACACAGCTGCAACCGCGGTGGACCCCGACCGGGCCAATGCTGCACCCGCAGCGGCATCCCGCTGGAGCTCTACAGCACCCGCGGTGGCTCCCGGCTGGAGCTCTGCAGCACCCACAGTGGACTCCAGCTGGAGTTCAGCAGCACCTGCAGTGGGCCCCAACCAAGCCAATGCTGCACCCATGGTGAGCAGGCCAACCCACCGAAGCACCAAGCTGAGGAGGCAATCGATGGGGGGAGCCCTGACGATCCTAGCAGGAGGAGCTGAAACAGCAGTATCCTCCATTGGTCGGACCGGACCCACAGCAACCTCTGGTGATGGCACACCCTCTCTGGCAGCCCTAGATGAAGGCTCAGAGATGGCAGGAGACGAAAGATGGTTAGGGTCGCCAGCAGTGGTGGAGCCCGGCAAAGTGAGTTCAGATGCGGCCAAGGGCTGCATCTGACTCCCGTCACCTAGAGCCAGGCAAGATCTTTCCAATACTGACATGAGAAAAATAAGAGAAAGAACTTGCCTGAGCTGGAGCTCCACCGCCATCAAGGACTCCATCGAACTTGACGATGACATCCCAGGTCCGGCCTCGAGGAGGTCCATCTCGGGCTCCCACTCCGCTGCAGAAGCCTCCACAGCAGGCAAGATGGTCATGACAATCCTCATGTCCTCAGGTGAAGTAACCCCCACTGGAGATGGATCCGGCAAGGGGACTGAGGGCTGGCTCAGATACCTGGCACGGATAGCCCTGGCAGTTCTCATGGCAGCTGGAGGGGAAATGGCTGCCGAGTACGAAGGGGGCTTCTCCCGGTGTCTGCCCGCCGGACGACGCTGTCTGCCGGATGCTGGAACTGGTTTGGCTGGAGCGGGAGTGAGCACAGTACTCTGGTGTGAAGCAGGAATGCTGGGGGCCCAGGAGCGCTTCCCTTTCAACGCAAGCCTGGTCTTACTCTGGGACTTCCTCTCCCTCCCACCATTCTCACGCCATAATGCTGCAAACAAGTTGATCCTCTCAATACCCTCAGCGTGTTCAGAAAGCTGCGGGCATTGCTGGACCTCTGCCTCCGCCAGATCCATGTACCACAAAATGTCCTCCAGGGCAGAGTATTCGCTAGCTGAGGAGATGAGCCCATAATGTTCATCAAGGCTCGACAGCATACCCACCCCAAACTCAAAGGATATCTTTGGCTTGTGGCCTCCATGACCACTCCAGCACAGACGGGTAGAAAAAAGAAAAAAACAGTTCAAAAAGAAAAAACAGATGTGAGGGTGAATCCACTAAATCCCGGACCATTCTGTCATAAGCCTCCTCATGCACTTTTACGCAGCGCACAGAGGAGAGGAAGGATGAATGGATTTACGTGCAGGATTCACCACAGCACATTTATTGAACATAAAGATTGATCACAACAGTTCTGTTAGAATAATTTTGAGCTTAACCTCTTGCACTCCGGGATACCGCGGGCGGTCACGTCTCTGCATCCTAGTGCGTCCTCGTGCGCACTAGGACACACACTGTGTGTCCTAGTGCGCACTGAAAAAAAAAAGCTGCATTTCCGTTCTTCCACTACAGACACAGCCGCGAACAGAAAGCCAAAGGAGTGCTTTGATTGGTTTAGATTTGATTGACCTCTCATTCGACTAATAAGAGCCTTGAATTGGGTTTCTGAAACCTTGACGAACCAATGACTGAAAACCTAGCAAGAAGGACCCGCCTACCAACGGCTGCGAATACAGCTAGCCAATTGAAGCAGAGAAGTTCGACGATTGAAAGCGTGCGTCCCGTGCGTAAAATCTGTTTTGTGTAAGCCGCTGTGTGTAAGGGTAGCGTTTGCCAGTCTTTTTATTACTACTGTTCTTATTAGTTTTGAAAAATCGTTTGCCAAAACCGCAATCATGGAAGCGCAAAATCGCAATAATGGAATCATGGTTTGACTGGGTCACGTGACCAGAACCACGAGTCGTAACAAGCGGACCAGCGTCATGTTTGTTTGACAATGAGGAAGAGATGTTCGCCAGCGACACTGCTGTTGTGGACAGGTAAGTGTTATAAGCTAAATTATTCTTTATCACTGAAAATAGGAATAAAAATGACTTTTGACCGCACGGACCGGACCGTGTCTCACATGATGGACCGCGGCGCACGGTCCTCTGTAGCGGGGGGGCGGGAGTTGTTATCCTCTACATTGCAGATATTTTAGTATAATTTTTATTGCACTGTAGGTTATTTTTTCTTGTAAAAAAAGCCACACATTTTTTACGTGGCATGCTTCTTTGTGTGTGGGGGGGCTTGTCTGTTCATTCATTCATTTATGAATGAATAAACAACCCCCCACACACACACACACAGCCCTGAGTGTCACCTTTCATTAGAGCACAAGATCAAGCTTCTATATTGAATCATTCAAAAGTTATAGACGTTTTTCCAAACTGTGCCATTTGGCACAATTTGGCACAGTTTGGCACAAAACGCCTGGGAACAACCTGAGAAGAAAGCTGTGTAATATATTCATTTTTTGTGGTATTGTTACAAAATTTTGACCTCAGCTGGATAACACTTGGTTCTACATTTCTGTTGCATTTTCCAGCCCGTATATGACAGCTGTGTGTTATTTGCAAGCATTTGTATCTAAATAAACACCAAGGCAAACTTTATTTTCTTCAAGTTCAGTATGTTTAGATGACTGTTACTCAGTGGCAGGAGCACTTAGAGAGATTATGACTGTTTTGCCAAAAAATTCAAAGTGTTTTCTTTTAAATGAGACCAACCCCATGAAGATGCTGCAAAGGGTTGAAGAACAGCTTTTGATTTACTTTGGGTACGTTATTTTTAGGCGTTTTTAGGGAAATTGACCAGAGTGCAAGGGGTTAAATTATTCAAAGTCAAAAATCAGGCAGAAAGTTGGATTTATGTACATTCATTCATTCATCTTCTTCCGCTTAATCCTTTTCGGGTCGCGGGGGGGGGGGGGGCTGGAGCCTATCCCAGCATCATTTATTACAAAAATATATAAGGTGTCACCCCAATGGCCACTTTGGTGGAGAGATTACAAAGCATGGCATTACATACCTAGAATCTTTAAAGGATGCATTTATTTAGGTCTGATATACAGACGTGGACAAAATTGTTGGTACCCCTCTGTTAATAAAAGAAAAACCCGCAATGGTCACAGAAATAACTTGAATCTGACAAAAGTTGTAATAAATAAAAATTCTATGAAAATTAACCAATGAAAATCAGACAATGCTTTTGAATTGTGGTTCAACAGAATTATTTTAAAAAACAAACTCATGAAACAGGCCTGGACAGAAATGATGGTACCTCTAGAAAAGATTGAAAATAATGTGACCATAGGGACATGTTCAACCAAGATGTGTCCTCTAATTAACATTACAGGTGTCTACAAACTTGTAATCAGTCAGTCGGCCTATTTATAGGGTGACAAGTAGTCACTGTGCTGTTTGTTGACATGGTGTGTACCACACTAAACATGGACCAGAGGAAGCAAAGGAGAGAGTTGTCTCAGGAGATTAGAAAGAAAATTATAGACAAGCATGTTAAAGATAAAGGCTATAAGACCATCTCCAAGCAGCTTGATGTTCCTGTGACTACAGTTGCACATCCATTCATCCATCTTCTTCCGCTTAGTCCTTTTCGGGTCGTGGGGAGGGGGGGGGGGAAGGCTGGAGCCTATCCCAGTATCTTCGCAGGGCTAACACAGAGAGACAGACAACCATTCACTCTCACAGTCATACCTAAGGACAATTTAGAATCCCCAGTTTGATACCAATTAACCTAACTTGCATGTTTTTGGCATGTGGGAGGAAACCGGAGAAATCCCGGAGTAAACCCACGCAGACACAAGGAGAACATGCAAACTCCACACAGATCACTGTTGGTCGGGGGCTGGGATTGAACCCAGGATCCCCCGACCAAGGGTGAGTTGCTGTGCTGCCGCAGTGCTAACCACTCCGCCACCACGCTGCCCTACAGTTGCACATATTATTCAGAAATTTAAGATCCACGGGACTGTAACCAACCTCCCTGGACGTGGCCACAGGAGGAGATGGATAATACGAATGGTAACAAAAGAGCCCTGAACAACCTCTAAACACATTCATGGTGAGCTCCAAGGTCAAGGTACATCAGTGTTAGATCGCACCATCCATCATTGTTTGAGCCAAAGTGGACTTCATGAGAGACGACCAAGGAGGACACCACTGTTGAAAACAAATCATAAAAAAGCCAGACTGGAATTTGCCAAACTGCATGTTAACAAGCCACAAAGCTTCTGAGAGAATGTCCTATGGACAGACGAGACAAAACTGCAACTTTTTGGCAAGGCACATCAGCTCTATGTTCACAGATGCAAAAATGAAGCATACCAAGAAAAGAACACTGTCCCTACTGTGAAACATGGAGGAGGTTCTGTTTTGTTCTGGGGCTGCTTTGCTGCATCTGGCACAGGGTGTCTTGAAGCTGTGCAGGGTACAATGAAATCTCAAGACTATCAAGGTATTCTAGAGAGAAATGTGCTGCCCAGTGTCAGACAGCTTGGTCTCAGTTGCAGGTCATGGGTCTTGCAACAGGATAATAATCCAAAACGCACAGCTAAAAACACCCAAGAATGGCTAAGAGCGAAACATTGGACTATTCTAAAGTGACCTTCTATGAGCCCTGATCTAAATCCTATTGAACATCTGTGGAAGGAGCTGAAACATGCCGTCTGGAGAAGGCACCCTTCAAACCTGAGACAACTGGAGCAGTTTGCTCATAAGGAGTGGGCCAAAATACCTGCTGAGAGGTGCAGAAGTCTCATTGACAGTTACAGAAATCGTATGATTGCAGTGATTGCCTCAAAAGGTTGTGCAACAAAATATTAAGTTAAGGGTACCATCATTTTTGTTCAGGCCTGTTTCATGAGTTTGTTTTTTAAAATAATTCTGTTGAACCACAATTCAAAAGCATTGTCTGATTTTCATTGGTTAATTTTCATAGATTTTTTTATTTATTACCACTTTTGTCAGATTCAAGTTATTTCTGTGACCATTGTGGGTTTTTCTTTCATTAACAGAGGGGTACCAACAATTTTGCCCACGTCTGTATATAGGTAGGAGAAAGGAGAGGAAGGATGAGGATAAGGGAAGGGACAGAACGGGACAGTCCTGATAATCAAAGCTTATCCAGGCAGACGTCACAGACACCCTGGAGACAAGAATGTAAATCTAATAGAACATCCATAAAACACTAATCTATATAAGCTGAGGAGTTCCTGTGCATTCTTGTGACCCGAAACAGGACATGTCAAAGAGATTATAAAAAGTTGCTTAGATCATTGCTTACGCATGTACTGATCCTGTACTGATTCTGTACTGATCTTCAGTCTGAACTCTCTGAAATTGCTCACAGAAATATGCCAAGAATATATGAACTTATTCCACATGGCATGCACATATAAACATTAAACATGGCATATGAAAGGTATGATACTTCTCAAATATAATAATACATTATTAAAATAATAATGTAGATAACTTGGAATTCATATTCATTCATTCATTCATATTCCCCCTTGATGCTTAATAAAGCATCAGGATTAAAAGAAAAATAACAAAAGTGGTAGTGAATGAATTAATATAAGGATATGTGTAAGAATTTACATGCTGCTATGTGTCCTTGCAAGTTAAAAACATGTATAGAATATGTCATTAAGAGTGAACATGTGCAGTGATTAAAATTAATTTTAGACTGTGTCAAATAAGAACATACTGTAGAAAATAATATGAAACAGCCTTAAAAACAGCCTTAAATTATATTGCAACCTTCAAAAACATCCTCATCATATTAAGGACTCACACAAAAAAAATCTGAAGTTATAAAAATCATTACCAAGTTTATGATGAGACTTCTCCATTAAGAGAAACACTAACTTCTATGAGTATCTGAGGTATTAATTTGACCATTTGCATCATTTTCATGGATAGAAGTAAAACAATAATCTCCTATAATAGGACCTACACCCCTACGGGTGGTAATTAGTCGATCAAGTACCATTCTATCCTTTGTTATAATTTTGTAAATAATTGTAGTCTACAATTAAGTGTTTTAATCCCTAAGGTATTTTGTTTCCACTCTCACTCAAAGAAACAATGAACAAAAACCTCACTCCTGTACTTTCCATATGAAATTGCATTCATGCTTCAAAAATGGCATCATGTGGTAGAAAAGCATCTCTCTTCACCCTGCCCACCTGCCCTGCCGACATGATGAGGGTACAGTCAGTTTCCAAAATGGGGTACACAGATCTGCCCAGTGTCGAGGCCAAAAGCGAATACGCCCAATGACTCAATGACCTTTGACAATGTAGATCCTTGGTATAACACTTGCTCGCGTCATTGGTCAAGCAGGGTAACAGAACAGGGGAGAGAAGCACTGTAAGCCATTGCATACTCAGAGAGTGTTAAGCTGTTGGAAAGGGGACATCACCACTTCAAAAAGAGGAGTTCCCTGATGAAATTAACCTTGCATTCGCAGAGTAAGGAGTGTCATCATGTTTTTAATCAGTGAAGTGATGTGTTGTGTCAGGTGTGATTCAAAATGAAGTTTGCTATGTTATTTCTGTATATAGCCTCTCTTAAAAACCAAACAGCCTGTAGTAGCTGCATTATTTTAGCAATAAAGATATTTTGCCTAACTGTTAATGTTATTAAGGAGCAAACATAACAATTCTCTACAGTGTATAAGCAATGGAACAACTTAATAACCAATGTTAAGTATTACTAGAGGATGATGAGGATGATAAGGTAACAACACTAACCACACTTTTCCTTCCCTTGTATTTTTTCCCTTGTCATGATAAACAAACAGCCTGTTTCTCTATTAGCAGAGGTCGTTACTGGACACCAAGTCATCAGCTGACACTTGCATAGAGAAACAGTTAAACAGTCATTTGTTGTTGTTGTTGTTGTTGTTGTTGTTTTCAAATAAGTATACTATATATACAGTATATATTAAGCAGTCTCTTGCTGAGGGTTTCAGGTGGGGTAAAGCATTAGATGCACCCAAGTGTCACGTCCTTTTCTTTCCATGGCTGTTCAGGTCAGCAGGATAACCTTTGTGCTGTCATTGCCAGGGAGTTTTGGTCCAGTTTCCTTTGATGACCAGGTCCCCTGGTTTGCTCAAGAGATGGGTGCACCTACCATGGTTGCTTCATCACATGGTCCCTCCTGGGAAGGGCAGTATGGATGACATCGCTGTCAGTTGTCATTCTTTGCATATAATCACTCAGAAACCCTTCCTCATCACCTAAGTTAAATGGCTTCAATAATAGGGTTTGTCATTCACAATTTCCCTATTTTTCTTATTTGTATATTATACTAACCTTGTAGATTGTTGATGGTAAGCTAAATGGTTTCCTAGGTAAATGTTTGGTACTAATAATTTAGGAACTGCATTTAAATGTGACATGATTTGATTTACAAAGTGTATTCCATTTCCATTATCTAAGTAAATCATTTCAGCTATTTTAAATCTTGATATTGTTTCAGTTAAGGGTTTCAGTGTCACCATAGCAATATTTAAATTAGTGTAGGGGAAAGCCTTTGTATATTCAATAGGTGTGTAAATAATTTCTAAACATTCTTACCTTCACTCTTATTTAGCTCAATGAGATTCATGCAAAGGTTTTGAAAAGACTAAGTTTATGCAGGGAAGATCAAATTATTTCGTTTTGAGCTCCCTAAAGCATTGCTCCCTTTATTGAGCAAGAATCTGTATTGTCTTTGTAGTAGATTCTAAATTAAGTCCCACAGTAAACATAAATTCAGCACAGGTTGGACTTTTCTTAGACATTTGGAACTTTTCTCATATATTTGCATGGTTTTCTTCCTTATCAGTTTACCTTGTTTCTTAAAAACATGATATTTCTTTTACAATAATCTGCAGATATTTTCTTAAATAACTGAAAATTTATTGATGTAACTTTTAACTTCTCCTATTGAATGTTGTGATTTCATTACTAAACGGTTTCATTTATATTTTTCTCTTCATTATTGATCATCTATTGATAATTTTTATGTATTATCTATTTTTTCTGAGGATTGATAATTATTTTTGCTAATTTTCTTTAGTACCCCCCTTTTGAAGCATGGAGACGCACATGCAGCAAAGTTACAGGGTATTTGCTTGATGGGTAGTGCCTTTTTACTAGAAGGAAGCGAGTTACCACTTTTTATGTGTTACAGTTAATTTAGATGAAAATTTGTGAGTAGTATAGCGCCTTCAAAATGAGATTTCAATAGTCATAGCTTCGTCTGTGCGTGTCGTCTCTTGACTTAGTCTAAAAAGTAATATACTGTAGCTGTCTGTGCAGATTTGATGTGATTTAGCATTTAGAGCAACCATTCTGAGTTAGTCACTTAGATCACATCTGTCTGTCCAATTGAACACAGACAGGTTGAATTTGTGTAAGTGAATCCTTGTGAAAGGTTGTGTCACACTACTTCAGTGAATGGAAAGGTGGACATATTGCCTAATTAGAATTTGGCTTAATTTTGTACAAGGAATGCCTCATTTTATATATTCCTTGGCAAATTATGGGGTGGACTGTAGTCCCGAGGTCTAGCTCGGCCACAGCTAAACACCGAGAGCACAGAAAACACATTTCTTATTACTGTCATATTTCTGAAATGTGATATTGTCACACCATTATGTGGTGTGTCATGAGATGTATCTTGCAGTGTGAAGTCATATGAACACTACATTTTTAAAGTCAAAGTCATTTAAATTTTTATTCTTTGTCATTTGCAATGTCATTTGTTCTACTTAGCTTCAAAAAATGCTTGTCAACTGAGAGGTCCTTTCTCCTGTGGCCACTGTCGCCAATGAGCCTGTCACCCACACACTGTCCAGCCTCCTCCCATCTCCCACAAAGATCAAATGTCATTGCCATCCTGCAAAGAAAAATTTGGGGAAACCTCACAGCTTCCCCGTCCTTACATCAGTATTTACATCAACGGGAGTGCAAATTTTAACACCTCATAAATTGATTTTACTAATGTTCCAGTTATCATCATTAGTTTTGTGTCCCTTAAATGTTTATACCAGTTGTTTGTTCCACTGTTTATTATAACGTGTAATGTTAAGAAACACAAGTGAATTATTGTTTTTTATTATTTTATTACATATTGCATATGTCACCAAGGATTTATTAAATTGAAAGGTAATGGTGATGTTATGATCCCTTGTTAATTTGGCAAATCTAATTCCTGGTGAAAGCTAAAACAAAAAAAATGTGAATGCTTTCCCTTTCCTGTTGAAAAACGAAGATTGAAGAATAGCAGAAAAGCCCTTAAATTACGCCTAAAGCTTCCACAATTTGAATGTGTTTTTGCTATTCACAGCAAGTATTCGCTAAATATTCTGTGAATCAGTAAATGTTTTACCAACTGACATGGGTAATCACTAGTTTAGGATTCTGTTTAAACAAAACAGTGTCATATATTAGAAGCCTTAAACCAATGCAGCATTTAGAATAATCTGTTTCCAGGAATTTATGGCACAGGACCACAATCTGTGTTTTATATATATGTGTGTGTGTGTGTGTGTGTGTGTGTGTGTGTGTGTGTGTGTGTGTGTGTGTGTGTGTGTGTGTGTGTGTGTGTGTGTGTGTGTCCTAAAACCCCTCAGACCTTGACTGCCCTTCTTTTTATTACAAACATCTGAGTCCTTTGGCTGATTCTGTCTGTTTATCGTTGCCTTATCTAGGTCAGTCTGACACAAGCTATATTTTTTTTTCTTCTACATGGACAGACTGAGGATCAAAATATAAATAAGATTGCATATGCCACTTATTAAAAAAGTGAGTTTAGTGTTATTGAAACAAAGCAACAATATGACATAGAATTACCAAAACCTGTGTTTGATAGTCAGTAGACTCTGGCAAATTACATGCACAAACACAGTAATCATCAACCTCTTCTGTGCTTTGAATCATGTAATATAATGTGTACACAAAGCCTTCAGTGATTAGGCATTATTAAAGGGTACCTGTGGTGGTTATCTAAACACATTCAACTTGAAAACATTAGGCAAAGTATTCGTTATTTGGTTAAATAATTATTGCCAGCCATATATCACCAGAGAAATATGCAAATACGACCGCAGGCATGGCCAGCCAATGAAAACTCTGCGCGCAGCCATGACACATGCGGATGTGACGTCAATTCGTTGATACTGAAAAGTCAATACTCCATCTGTATGAGCGACTAGGGTGCTGTTGTGAGTGTTTTTATTCTATTATGGCTGAATTGTCAGACTCTGAGGAAGAATTCATCCAACATGGCTACAGGTTTGAGCCAGAAAGTGACATAATGCACGGCTCAGGAGACACACACGCAGGCTCAGAGTAGCTCAAATAGCTTTATCAACAACAAGGGTGTATGAATGTGTGTCTGCGAGATGTAAATGTGTTGGTGGTGGCGTCTGCTTCGGGCACGGAGGCAGGAGACCGTACAGCCGGACAACCCTATGGGAAAAGCACAGGGAGAAGGGTGACGGGCAAACACCAACACAGGAGATGTAAAAGTTGGAGAGGAGCTTACTTGGAGTGAACAGGTGGCTGGCACAGCAAGGACGAGGTTCGGTAGACAGCAACCTGGAGAGCCCGGTGCAGCAGCGAGGGAATGGAAACGGAGAGGAAAGGTCCACCGCCGGGAAATCCACCTGTGCACAGGGGAGCAGACTTGAACGGGAAAAAGGTAAGGGTTTCTTACCGCGATGCTTGCTGGGGAGTAAAAGGTAACTCACAGCAATCCAGCGAGTGAAGTCTGACGGCTTCAGGCCGAAGCCCAGGGCGAGGCGGCTTAAATCCCTCGCCGCTGATGATGTGCAGGTGTGTGTGGAGCTGGCGCCGCTGATGAGCGGCGCGGCGTGACAGAAAGGTCTTCTGAGGGTGAAAGTGACGAAGTGGTCCTCACACACAACGCAATTTCGTCTGAAAGGAAACGTCTGTGCCCTGTTCCGAGATTGCGCAATCACTTTTCCGCTACGATCTTCTGACAAGGTGAGCTGGGTTTGGGTACACAAAAGAAGTGTTTATCTTTGTTTTTTCGCTTATTATTGAGACATCCAAAGGCTTTACATTTCGCCATGTTGCAATATCCATATCGCATTGTATGTTTTTGTTGTTATAAGAGTGTCTGCTGCTCTGTAGAATCATCGGCCGTCTGGCGGCCGTTACGACCTCAGATCAGACGAGACGACCCGCTGAATTTAAGCATTTATTTATTTATTTTCTACTCGTTTTAGTTCTGCATTTAATATGAACCCTGAGTTTGAAATAAACGTTTGAATTTGAATTTGAATATCCCGAAAGCCACTGCTCATCCAGGCACTCCAGGCTCAGCCAATATTGATCCAGATCGCGGTATCCACGCTACTACGTCACAGGAAGCGTCCTGGCAGGCCATGTAGCCGCTAGTATGGCTGCACCCATGTTTTGCTGACATAGCTGAACCAGCACATCAGCAATGGATTTATATTACATTGCTTTGAACTTGAACTTAAACTTGAACTAGAACGTGAGACAGGGGCTCAATATAATATCTTTTTTTTCACGACCACCACAGGTACACTTTAAGTGACAGCATGATATTGTAATATTCAGTTAATTTCATCATTGTTATGCTGGTAGCAGCGATTAAGATGCAAGCAATTGTACTTAACTTAGCTGTTTTATGTGCCTGTAGTCCCGACAAGGGAGGCACGGACAGTGGCGAGAGGCCAGGTCCCAGATGCTGGTCGTTAGTCCTGTGTCCTTTTTTCCCTGTAAAGTTCACTGTTATGCTTCAGTCAGAGAAATAAGGCATTTGAGTCAATAAAAGTCAGTGAGACATCAAAAAATTGAATAAAAATATCTCAATGTTTTTCATTTTCCAAAGAAAAACTGGAGGAAATGAAAATTTTGGCTTTAAAAATATGTAAATGGTTTATCATGTATGCAACATTAGAGTCAAAACCCACAAAGTTAGACTGAAAAAAAAAGTAAAACCCCAAAACTTTGCAAAAAATACCCATACATAGATTTTTTTTCTTCTCACTCCTCTTTTCTCTTCTTCTCACTCACTCACTGTTAAACACAAGGGCCCACACACACACACACACACACACACACACACACACACACACATAGAGACACACACAGGGCCCACACAGAAATGCTCTCTTTTTACGTTATCTCCACAAAGTCAGATCTGTTCACACAATAAGGACTTTTAGGTTTATGCCAAAAACCAAAACAGCATGAAAATTACTTCAATTAAGCTCCAAAACTGGCAACTTTTAGCGGAAAACATGCACATGTGGCAACCTCACACCGCCACTGCAGCATGAAGCTCCTCTTTTTCCTTTTTTTTATACCGCCGTGAAAACACAACACTAGTCAACTCCTTTTGCTCAAGGCTACTATTTTCAAATACCTATAATCTTAAACACTTCTCAAAAGGATATCAATTAACTAATCAATCCTTTTATGCTCCACAAATATCAGAAAAAATCACAAACAACAATTTTACAACCTGCTTTTTCCGCCTCCGTAGTGAACTCTCACTTTTTCACACCGAAGCAGATTACACAGAGACAAAACAAACCAGACTGCTGTAACTTTTATCCAGCGCTTCAACAAATTCTCAAAATAAAATCTACCAGTATTTCAACAGTCACGTAACCCCTCCGCTGTGTGCCGAAAGCCCCAGTATGACTTCCTCCCCCGGTCTCACCGTAGTGGGGGGAGCTGCATGGGTGATAAGTAGACACGGTAAGGGCACGAATCTTCCGTGAAAATCTACTTTTCTGGGATCACGTAAACTCTTCCACAAGATGTCGAGAGCCTAGTTATTTAGACAATAAAATGTCTGTGGTTAAAACAGCACAAATCTTTCCCTTTTTTTTTTTTTCTTTGCATGCAACTTCTGGCACCTCCACCGCACTGACAAGATGCAGTGGACAGCAGACCCCTGGGAGCCTCCCCGGGTCTTGCGATAACGCTCACTGTTTGCAGAGGAAAATCTCATTCCTCCCAAGAGATTATTGCAGTATCGCTCACCGTGGGCAGGAATGACCCAGAGATCAAGCCATAATAATGCATCCAAACAGCATTTGCGATGTTCAATCAGTCCGGGTAATCTCACCATCTTTTATCCATAAACAACAACGACAAATGTACTTACATCCAAGCCGCCTGTAGGATTCTCAGATCCGTCACCAAGTCAGTTCCAGCGACCCGGTCTGAAATGCCTTCACTGCAGTAACATTGAGCCTTTTTTTTTTTTCACACAGCCTGCGAAGGTCTTTTTATCAGCTGTGCACTTGCTGAAATCAAGCAGAGGTGCCGGAAAGATGGAGATATGTAGATCCACTGTTCGGAGCGCCAAAATGTTAGAATAATTTTGAGCTTAAATTATTCAAAGTCAAAATTCAGGCAGAAAGTTGGATTTATGTAAATTTATTACAAAAATATATAAGGTGTCTGCGGGGGAGAGATTACAAAGCATGGCATTACACACCTAGAATCTCTAAAGGATCCATTTCTTTAGGTCTGATTGATATATATAGGTAGGAGAAAGGAGAGGAAGGATGAGGATAAGGGAAGGGTATGAAGGGACAGTCCCGATAATCAAAGCTTATCCGGGCAGACGTCACAGACACTCTGAAGACAAGAATGTAGAAGACAAGAATGTAAATCTAGCAGAATGTCCATAAAACACTAATTCATATAAACTGAGGACTTCCTGTGCATTCCTGTGACCTGAAACAGGACATGTCAAAGAGATTATAAAAAGTGGCTTAGATCATTCCTTACGCATGTACTGATCTTGTACTGATCCTGTACTGATCTTCAGTTTGAACTCTCTGAAACTGCTCACAGAAATATGCCAAGAATATATGAACATATTCCACATGGAATGCACATATAAACATTAAACATGGCATATGAAAGGTATAATACTTCTCAAATATAATAATACATTATTAAAATAATAATGTAGATAACATGGAATTTTTCTATCAAGTTCCCAAAAAGGTGAAGACTTACAAAAATAAACAAACACTTACAGTTGACGTTCAGGGCCGACATCGCCCAGCGAACACATGGAGAGGAGACGTGTTAACAATGGTTGCACCCCAGAGCCGACATTGCTTCAAGGGCGCAACAGAACTACGGCTGTGTGGAGTGGCTAACACGTTGTGATAGTGTTGACAATAAATGCTGGCCGACAACACGGCAGATGATGCAAACAAAACATGGATAACTCAGGGTTGACTTAGAGTACACCAGTACGCTCTACTGAAGCTGGAGGAGGGAACTGGGCTACGCTAAACAGTTTATACTCACTGCACAGGAGCAGTCCAAAAAGTCCAAGTCACCAACGAACATACACCAATAACAGCTACACTGAGGGGAATGGCGACACTGTGCGGCGATTAACGTCCGCATGGCAATGCACAATGGTCTAGCAGTGTTTGACCGGCAAGAGCTGCCTAAGTACAAACACTGCTGGAAACACAAATTGGACACACCTGGGCGAGGTGTGGAAAAGATAATTACCGGGGCGAATCAGCTGGCTGTCAAAGAGAGAGGGGGCATGGTCGGACCAGAGAATGTTAGACAGCACCCACCAGAAAGTGGGTCAAAAGAGGCTGCTTGACAACCGCCGGCTAGAGCAGTGGCTACAGGCATGGAAAAGAAAAAGAACACAGACATCAAAACAACAAGAACTCAAAAGGTAACAATACATTATAACCCCAATGCCCGAGCCACAGGAAACGGTCAGAACCGAGCCTACAGAAAAACACCGGCTCAGTTCGTGACACCTCCACTCCCTACGTTCTACTTTCAGCCTGGCTGTTTAGTCTTCTCTAACGCTACCTGATTTTCGTTGGTTACCTGGTGTTAGCGGCTGTTCCTGCTTTGCCTGCTCTCATCGTACAGCACGGACTGCC
Organism: Pholidichthys leucotaenia; assembly: GCA_020510985.1. Lineage (NCBI taxonomy): Eukaryota > Metazoa > Chordata > Actinopteri > Cichliformes > Pholidichthyidae > Pholidichthys > Pholidichthys leucotaenia. Next base: position 315,246,399 of record CM035840.1, read on the forward strand.
TCGTACTGCTCCAGCCCGTAAGTTTATGTTTGCCTTTCTCCTTGCGGCATTCAGCTGTTCTGCGGCACTAGACATCCCCTCCCTCAGGCTGTTGAGCGTCCAAGAGGCGTCTCTGTTTTCCTGGTGTCCTCCATGACTATAATCTCATCCCTCTGTTTGATATTGTGACTGTTTGCTGGACTAAACCTTATTTGTTGTTCAATGAAGTGCACGCTACTACTTCTGCACATTGGTTTTAATTCCTTCCTCCGTGCACTGCATAATGAATGGCGCACGGGAAATTATAACATGTTCAACAGTACCTCGCCATTGCGAGGCTTCAAACAGGATGTTCTCAGAGGGAAGTGGTCACTGAGCTTAGAGTGTCACAGAGTGTCATCAGCAGGTTGCAACAGAGATACAGAGAGACTGGGAGAGCCACAGAAAGGCATAGAAGTGGACGTCCATCCTTTGGCCACATCCCACGCTGATGACCGCTTCATTGTGAACGGTGCCCTGCAGAATTGGATGATGAATGCCACTCAACTCCAGGCACGTTTAACGGAGGTGAGAGGCACCCAAGTGTCACATCAGACCATTTGGAACTGTTTACATCAGCGTAGTAGTGGGACGATTATTGATAGTAATTTAAAGTTTGAAGAGAACTGTGAAAGGGTGTGCAAAAAGGGTCAGCAACATTTGCATTGCTTGAGAAAACTTGCACGCTTCCAAGTTGACGAACCATAATGACAATGTTTTATCGGCTTTTATTGAATCTGTTTTATCCTTTTCTTTAGTGTCATGGTTTGGTCAGATAAAACTGAAACAGAGGAAATCCTTGGATCAGGTAGTTAGATGGTCCAGTCTTTTTCTTGGTGAGCCACAGCTGAGCATGACACCCCTGTACACCAGACAAGTACAGAGGATTGCTACCTCCATTTTAAATGATGACTCCCACCCTTTGCACTGCAACTTTCAGCTTCTTCCCTCAAGACGGAGGTTTGCTGTCCCAAAAAGTAGAACCCAACGCTACAAAAACAGCTTTTTCCCTGCTGCTGTCAAAGAGTTGAACAAGCTGTAAAAATATATTGCACATAATTTAGGTACCTATTTATTAACTCCATTTTATATTTACTTATTTTTGTAGGATGTCACTTGGGTTCTAAATATTTTATTGGGTTTTAGACCTCTGAGTTTTTAACCTCTTTGACTAGTTTTTAACTTTTAATATGACCCTTCTCTCTTACCTCTGGTTTTTCTCCCATCTCTTTGTCTTTTTATACCCTGATTGATGGAGCCTTGAGTATTTTTATCATGTTTATAGTCAGCTTCATGTGTGCCTGTGTTTGTGTCTATGTTGAATGTAATTTGTGGCTTATATATATGGATGTCACCAGACTGCAAAACAAATCTACCTATGGGTACAAATAAAGTAACCTGAACCTGAACCTGAACCTAGTCTGCGTGCTAGACGACCTGCAAGGGTGCCTGACCACACCACCATGCACAGGCGTCATCGTCTTGCATGGGCCAGGGAGCATTTACATTGAAAAAGGGACCAGTGGACCTCAGTGCTGTTCTCCAATTCACGTTGAGCAGAAATGATGGCTGCCAATGATGTGGAGACGTCAAGGAGAGCGCTATGCATCAGCCACTGTTGTCACCATGTTACAGTCTGGGCAGGTGTGTCTAGTCAATACAGAATTGCCCTACACCTTGTAAATGATACAGTGACAAGCCAATACTACCTAAATAACATAATTAATCCAGTCATTGTGCCCCTGCATGAACAACACAGGTCTAATTCCGTCTTCATGGATGACAAAGCTTCAGCTCATCAAGGTTGCATCATTAGGGAACGGCTGCTGGAGGCTGGGGTACCTCAAATGGAGTGGCCTGCACTTTCTCCAGACCTGTATCCCATAGAAAACCTATGGGATCAGCTGAGTCACAGTGTAGAGGCTCGTAACCCTGCATCCTACAACCTCAATGATCTGAGGGCCGCCCTTCAAGAAGAGTGGAATGCCATGCCTCAGCAGACAATAAGTCGATTTGTGAACAGGATGAGAATGTCGCTGTCAAGCTGTAATTGATGCTCAAGGGCACATGACAAGTTATTGAGACATCGGCATTTTTTGTTGTGGTATACCCACTACTGTTGTTGGCTTTTGTTTTAATAAATTGAGATGAGGAAATCACTATTGCATGTGTCTACTTAAATGCCCTGTTTTCATGATATAATATCACTGTAATGTGACCTTTTTACATTTTCCATAAATTTCACCTGAAAGTCAAATATCCCTTACTTTTTGAGTAGTGTATTTTAAGGAAAAAATTTGAAAATTTATGAGAAATAATTTGAAAATTTCAACAAAAGTTGCAAATTTAAAGAAAAAAGTTGCAAATTTAAAGGAAAAAAATTGCAAATTTAAAAGAAAAAAGTTGAAAATTTTTGAGAAAAAACACAAATTTATGAGGAAAAAATTGCTAATTTACAAGAAAAATTTTGCAAATTTATGAGAAAAAAGTTACTAATTTTTAAGAAAAAGTTGCAAATCTACAAGAAAAAAGTTGCAATTTATCAGGAAAAAAATTCGAGGCTCATGCATAGGTCACACAAAATAGAGTTATCAGACAACACATTTGGGGGCAGACTTACTAAGGCAGTGCAAATTAGTGAGTGCGCAAATTAGACAGAGCGCCTCAGGGAGTGGCCAATTTTTGTCAGTGATCTACTAACAATGTGCAAAATTATGAACACAGACACAGTCACTTCATTTCAATAATGCCCATCCATCCACCAAGCGCACCACAAAATTGCACACAGGCACACCTGATGTGAAACAAAGGCACAGCCAGTTCGGTGAAGCATAATATCATTTTTAAGCCTTTTTTGAGGCTTGTGTTTAGCACAAACCCCAGTAAAATAGTTTATATTTGTTCTGCATATATCAAAGTTTTGATTTTTATTTCCCATGGCAGACTCCTTTTGTTTAATATGTATAAATTAAGGACTACTCATGAATAAATTGATTATTGACCAGTGTGTTTACTTTATTAACACAAGAACCATCAAGATGGTCTAATGGAGATTCTGGGGTTTTATTATGTGAATAACTTTGTTTTAACGCAATCTACAGGTCTCCCAGTCCATGACTTTTCATAAATACTGTATGCGTGTTTTATCTTGACTGAAGTCTGGAACATAATAAAATTAAACACACAGGATCCCGTCATGGATGGTCACCTTATCGTGGTGGGGGGTTTGTGTGCCCTAGTGATCCTAGGAGCTATGTTGTCCGCAGCAAGTTGCCTCTGGTAGGGTCACCCAAGATAAACTGGTCCTGGGTGAAGGGCCAGACTAATGACGATCCAACAGACTCATGATGAATGTGAGAACAAGGATTGAGTGTACCCCGCCCGGTATGGGGGTTACCGGGGCCCCACCCTGGAGCCAGGCCTGGGGGAGGGGCTTGATGGCTAGCACCTGGTGGCCAAGTTTCTTCTCATGGGACCCTGCCAGGCTCAGCTCGAAGGAGTTACATGGGTCCACCTTCCAGTGGGCTCACCACCTGCAGGAGGGACCATGGGGGTCCGGTGCTATGTGGATCAGGTGACCGTTGAAGATGGAGACCTTGGCGGTCTGATCCCAAGCTTCCTAAATTGGCTTTTGGGATGTGGAATGTCACCTCTCTGGTGGGGAAGGAGTCTGAGCTGGTGCATGAGGTTGAGAGATACCGGCTAGATATAGTTGGCCTCACCTCAACACACAGCTCCAGTTCCAGAACCAGTCTCCTGGAGAGGGACTGGAGCTTGGCCTGCTCTGGAGTTGCCCCAGGCGAGAGGCGACGAGCAGGGGTGGGTATTCTTGTATCCCACCTACACTACCGTTCAAAAGTTTGGGGTCACCCAGACAATTATTTTGTGTTTTCCATGAAAAGTCACACTTATTTACCACCATGAGTTGTAAAATGAATAGAAAATATAGTCAAGACATTGACAAGGTTAGAAATAATGATTTGTATTTGAAATAATAATTTTTTCCAGATACTCAACCTGCTCAAAGGAAGGTCAGTTTTATAGCTTCTCTAACCAGCTAAACTGTTTTCAGCTGTGCTAACATGATTGCACAAGGGTTTTCTAATCATCCATTAGCCTTCTGATGCAATGAGCAAACACATTGTACCATTAGAACACTGGAGTGATAGTTGCTGGAAATGGGCCTCTATACACCAATGTAGATATTACACCAAAAACCAGACATTTGCAGCTAGAATAGTCATTTACCACATTAGCAATGTATATTAGATATTAGAGTGTATTTCTGATTAGTTTAAAGTTATCTTCATTGAAAAAAACAGTGCTTTTCTTTGAAAAATAAGGAAATTTCTAAGTGACCCCAAACTTTTGAACGGTAGTGTACCTTGCTGCTTCTATATTGAAGTTTTCCCCGATGGATGAAAGGGTTTTTTCCCTGTGCTTTCAGGTTGGGAAACGGGTCCTGACCATCATTTGTGCCTATGCACAAAATGATGGTTCAGCTTACCCACCCTTTTTGGAGTCTCTGACTGTGGGGACTTCAATGTGCACGTGGGCAACGACAGTGAAACCTGGAGGGGGGTGATTGGGAGGAACGGCCTGCCCGATCTGAACCCAAAAGGTGTTCAGTCATTGGACTTCTGTGCCAACTACAGTTTGTCCATAACGAACACTATGTTCAAGCATAAGGGTGTCCATATGTGCACCTGGCATGAGGACACCCTAGGTCGCAGGTCGATGATCAGTTTTGTTATTGTGTCATCAGACCTGCGACCATATGTCTTGAACACTCGGGTAAAGAGAGGTGCAAAGCTCTCAACTGATCACCACCTGGTGGTGAGTTGGATCCGATGGCAGGGGAGGATGCCATTCAGACCTGGTAGACCTCAACATATAGTGAGGGTGTGCTGGGAACATCTGGCTGAGGCCCCTGTCCGGGAGGTCTTCAACTTCCACCTCCGGAAGAACTTCAACCACATTCCGAGGGAGTCTGGAGACATGGAGTCTGAATGGGCCATGTTCTCCATCTCCATTGTTGAAGCAGCTGCCCAGAGCTGCGGCCGCAAGGTCATCGGTGCATCTCGTCGTGGCAACCCCCAAACCAAGTGGTGGACACCAGTGGTGAGGGGGGCCATTAAGCTGAAGAAGGAGTCCTATCAAGCTTGGTTTGCTTGTGGGACTCCCAAAGCAGTTGAGGTGTACCAGCAGGCCAAGCAGAGTGCACCTCGGGTGGTTGCTGAAGCAAAAACTCGGGTGTGGAAGGAGTTCAGTGAGGCCATGGAACAAGACTTTCAGTAGGCGTCAAAGAGATTCTGGCAAACTGCTTGGTGGCTCAGAAGGGGGAAGCAGCTCCCTGTCCACACTGTGTATGGTGCAGATGGGGCACTGCTGACTTCGACTGGGAATATCATTGGGTGGTGGGAGGAATATTTTGAGGATCTCCTCAATCCCACTGACAAGCTTTCAACAGAGGAAGCAGGGCTTGTGGACGAGGGGGATGACTCACCTATCACAGGGGCTGAGGTCGCCAAAGTGGTTAAAAAACTCTTTGGTGGCCAGGCCCCAGGGGTGGATGAGATTTGACCCGAGTACCTCAAGGCCTTGGATGTTGTAGGGCTGTCATGGTTGACACACCTCTGCAACATTGCGTGGAGGTCTGGGACAGTGCCTTTGGCATGGCAAACCGGGGTGGTGGTTCCTCTCTTCAAGAAAGGGGACCGGAGGGTGTGCTCCAACTTTAGAGGGATCACACTGCTCAGCCTCTCTGGGAAGGTCTATGCCAAGGTACTGGAGAGGAGAGTCCGGCCGTTGGTTGAACCTCGGATTCAGGAGAAACAATGTGGTTTTCGTCCTGGCCGTGGCACATTGGACCAGCTCTTTACCCTTTCGAGAATCCTTGAGGATTCGAGGGAGTTTGCCCAATCAGTTTACATGTGTTTTGTGGACTTGGAGAAGGCATTCGGCCGTGTCCCTCATGGTTTTTTGTGGGGGCTGCTTCGGGAGTATGAAATATCAGGCTTGTTATTACGAGCTATCCGGTCTCTATACGACCATTGTGAGAGTTTGGCTCGTATTGTCAACACTCAGTCATACTCATTCACAGTGAGAGTTGGACTCCGCCAGGGCTGCCCTTTGTCACCGATCCTGTTCATAATTTTTATGGACAGGATTTCTAGGCACAGCCAGGGAGTGGAGGATATCATGCTCGGTGACCACAGGATCTCATCTCTGTTGTTTGCGGATGATGTTGTCCTGTTGGCTTCATCTACCAATGACCTACAGGCCTTACTGGGATAGTTTGCTGCTGAGTGTGAAGCGGCTGGGATGAGAATCAGCACCTCCAAGTCTGAGTCCATGGTCCTCAGCCGGAAAAAGGTGGATTGTCCTCTCCGGGTTGGGGACAAGCTTCTGCTCCAAGTGGAGTTTAAATATCTCGGGGTCTTATTCATGAGTGAGGGGAGAATGGAGCGAGAGATTGACAGACGGATCACAGCAGCATCTGCAGTGATGTGGATGTTGTACTGGTCTGTTGTAGTGAAGAGGGAGCTAAGCTCTAAGGCAAAGCTGTCACCTTACCAGTCAGTCTATGTTCCTACCCTCACCTATGTTCATGAGCTTTGGGTAATGACTGAAAGAATGAGATTGCGAATACAAGCAACTGAAATGAGCTTTCTTCGTAGGATTGCTGGACTCACCCTTAGAGATAGAATGAGGAGCTCAGTCATCCAGGAGAGGCTCAGAGTAGAACCGCTGCTCCTCCACATTGAAAGGAGCCAGTTGAGGTGGTATGGGCATCTGATCAGGATGCCTCCTTGACGCCTCCCACTTGAGGTGTTTCGGGCACGTCCCACTGGGAGGAGACCCTGGGGCAGACCCAGGACTCACTGGAGAGACTACATCTCCCAGCTGGCCTGGGAACACCTTGAAATCCTCTTTGAAGAGGTGGAGCAGGTGGCTGGGAAGAGGGAAGTCTGGGCTTCTCTGCTTGAAGTGCTGCCTCCGTGACCTGGACCTCCGGAAAAGCGGTAGAAGATGGATGGATGAATGGATGGATGGATGGATGGATGGATGGAACACACAGGATTTCACTTATTCCTCAGACAGCCACAGCAGAGACTGCTGTCATTGAGTTACCATGATGTTGCAATGTCGGGGGACATACAGTATATGGATCTGTGCTCCTTTTGTCCACTCCGGGTAGGAAGGGCTGTCCTATTTTATGGATACGAATTCATTGTTTAGGAAAGCTTTTTCATTTTATTTATTTTATTTATTTGACCTTTATTTTACCAGGTAAAATATTTGAGAGCATTTCTCACCAGGGATGTCCTGGTGTGTCATCATATGTACTTAATATTTGCTTTTATTGTTGTTCTTAATCCTATTTGTGTAGAGATTTTGCCCCGAGATGTAAAGTGTGTTATAGATGAAAAAAATATTATTGTTGTTGTTGTTGTTGTTGTTAGGCTATATGTAAACAAATGAAATGTAAAAAAATCATCTGCCGGCTGATGTCCAGTTCAGCACAACACCAGTCTCTGTGAGATCGTTTCTGTTCTCTGTTCATATTAATCTGTTCTGTCATGCCAAATCAAGTCACGCACAGGGAGAAGCTTCTCTCTCTCTCTGGCCACATGGCCTCGGTTCTCGCTGATGTCTCGGCACCGGCGATCGTTGTCATCAGTTGCAGATGAATTAAGACAAGCTCTTTTTTGGGCGTTAAATCCTGGCACATTTACCAGGAGATTGACAACCGCAAACCTTAGTAAATCACCTTGCGCCAATCATTTAAATACTCCCCTACCTCATATTTGCATTTTGACATGACAACTCCCACAAATACATATGCAATGAGGCCAGGTGTAAAATTTACATAGTCCACACCTTTCCACTGCTAATTTTGTCCTGCGCCCTTTAGTAAATCTCAACAGTAGTTTTTTAACGCCAAAACAGTAGTTTTGCGATGGCACAGCATATTAGTAAGTCTGCCCCTTGGTAGGCAATTCGTGTCTCAGTGGGGAAAAATTAAAATCTATGATAGCTTAAAGAAAAGAAAAAAAGCTCTCCAAAAGAGCACCTTAGGGGGCAAGGGGCAAAGGGTTGTTTATTCGAGTTTCACTTCACATCAATCTGTGCACGTGCCTGCTCGTGAAGTTAGCTTTTATTCATTTTTTTCTGTGTGCATCCTGCTTTTTGATTATCATCAATTGTAAATTATTTCCCAACTTCTGACACTTCTCCATTACAGTGAAAGAGTAGCCACTAAACTGTTCTAAAAGTATGCAGATCACTCGTGTTGTAGTCAAGACCTCATCAAGACTAGAAGGTCACCCCAGAGAAGACCAAGACTAGGGGTCAAGACCAAGTCAAAACCAAGATCTTCATACACAGTGGTATGGGTAAGTAATAAAGCCTGATACCTGGCAGATACCAGTCAATCCTTAATTTTTCAACCACTCATTTTAAATTTAGGACTATGTTGGAGTCCTTTACCTTGCTCTATGTAACTGTCAGACCTTGGGCCCTATTTTCAGCTGTCTAAAACGTGCTTTTGCACCTTCCGCTGGTGCTCTCTTTAGTTTCTGTCAGCACAGTGCCTGTTTTTCCACTGTGTGCCCTTGTCATCTAATTAGGAAATGACTGTGCAAGTGCATTGCACTTGTTGGATGGGACTGATTTAAAGTGGGTGAGGCTCTGTGCAAGGTTACAGCACATTGGTATTATGGTGCATTCTCTGTCAATGCAGCTTTGATTATTAGAGATCAGGTCTGAAATCAACAATGCATTATCAGCCACTATTTCAGCAGCGTATTTAGACATCATGAACCACATGTATGCCTTTCTAAGTGTCCGTGGTTTGATGGACTGATTATATTAAAAAAATCATTTATAATCCTCTACTTGATGTCTCATTCATTCATTTGGTGAATCTGTAAAGGGTGTGTCCTGCCTCTTGCCCAAAGATGTTATGACATGCTCCAGCCACTCTCATTCGGCGAACCAAAATTGTGGGTCACTGTTTCTTTTTTTTTTTCTTCTTAAATGTAACTACAAAGATTTCTGTGCTGTCACGCACCAGTGGCACGCACCTGTCTGCCCTACACTAGGAAAAGAGATGTCACTGCGCCCCGGGAGAAGAGCTGTCAGGTGCATGCAAAACAAAATCTATCATCATCTAATTTATGAAAGGTTTTTTTTTTAAAGTTTTTAAACCTAGATTCCCTGTCATTCTTGTACAGAATGATTCAAAACGAATGTATCCAAACAGGTGCTTTGAGTTAAAACACAACAATTTGGCATTTAGTCAGAGGACAGAACATTACACAGACCTCAGGCCGAGATGAACAGATCATTCCTCTCTTTGTTTAAAAGACAAGTTTGGATGAGTTCGTAAGTAATATATACAAGGAATTTTTACAACTCTGGTCAAATCATGACAAAGAGAAAGACTGGCATAATCTCTGAATTGAACAGCTCTCATCCATGCATAAATTAGTAATTAAGTCTCCCCAGTTTGAGCAGGGCTATTGAGAAGCTTAAAATGCTCCTTTTAAGCTCCTTGCCCTTAAATGCATTTTCACTTAGTGAATGAGCCCACATTGTACTCAGTGCAAAACGGATTTGTCATCCCATTTGAATGCTGTCCCATTAGTATTACGTCTTTGATCTTGCTCCCCGTTTATTAAAGCGACATGGGAGGCAAAGACAGTGATTGGTTTATTTCACATTATGCCCAAAACACACCTCTGAATAATAAAGAGCTTTAAGACAGCCTCTTCGGCACTTTGCACCCAGTGCAAAATTCATTTTTGTGCTGTTGTAATAGTGAAATGGACTTGGACACACCTAAAAATGCAGCCATGTGGCTGAGACATAGACTGTTGACTAGACCACTGTAATATAGCCCATAGAGGTTGAGATGTGTAGTGCATCATGTAGACAGTATCAACCATATTTCATTTATAGGGGGATCAAAACTGCTCTTGAGCCCAGGGCCTCAAGCCTCATTAATCTGAACCAGGCTGCTGGAACCAAGATTTTCTAAAGGTTCAAGGGCAGATCACTGAACGGACATTTGGTCAGTTCAAGTGCAGCTCAACACAGAAAACTTGCTCGCATCACACCAGTGGCTAGTTTCAGACTCAAAACTTACCATGCATGTATTCTACTGAGGGAAGAAAACCAGACCAAATGGAACAAGGCACTCCAGGTGCATGGAGACCACACAAACTCCAATGTTGACAATAATCACCAGGCTCATGAATACTTACCAGACTGACTACAGATTAAAGCTCACCACAGTGTGTGAAGTCAGTCTTCAAATAAAGCTGTCACATATGTGATAAATTACAGGATTTTTTTGACAATATTAGCTATTAACAATCATCATAAGCAAACAACTGACCGTAACAGCTGTCTCATTCTTGTCATGAATTGCCTCTCTGGCAGAGAAAATGAGACCCATGCACTGAACTGCCGTTAGTGGAATTTATTACAAACAAAAGGCAACACAAGTCCAGAGGGTGCACAAAAACAAAGGTCAAACACTGAGGAACAAACTTACAAGCGAAGAAGATTAGAGATTAAACCTCACCATGAGCAGAAAAGGGCTCTGGTGGCAGGTGCGCGCTGCATGAGCGGGCAGATGACCTAATTAAAGAACAACTCACAGCTGAGATGGCAAGGGAGGCAGGCAGTGAAGACAATGAACAGGGGGGGAGTGTCTGGAAGAAGGAAGTAGAGGCAGTCATAGTCAGTGAAGAACAAAAATTATAAATCCTAGAACTACAGGAACTGACAAAATAATTACTGATACTAAGACATAGAAACCTATCAGAATAATAGCGCCACTAAGGAGACATCATAACACAATACACAGGAAAACAACACAAGGCAAGAAAAAATACAGAAATGTTCAGAAATAATTAAGAGCCTGAGCCCGGTGAAAAACCATGCTCAGCCTCATGACAGAGCCCCCCCTTCCTTAAGGAGTGAATTCCAGAAATCCCAAGGTAACATCCAAAGAGAAAAAAAAGCCCCCGTCCCTTGGAAAAAGTAAAACATAAACCACCTCAGGTGGGAGGTGGGGGTAACAGCTTAGGAGGGAACAAAAAAAAACACAGACCCCGCTCATGACCCGCCCCCAAGCAATATCAGACCGCCCCTTAGGCCACAGAACTAAGCAGTTCGGGCAGCCGGCCAAGTCCCAGACCTGACAGACGACCACCAGGTGGCCGACCAGAGTTCTTTAGCCACCAGAATAGGAGGGGTGGCCCAGGAGGGCGCTCCCCCACGGGGAAGCCCAGAGAAGGGAAGGAGAGCTGAGGAGGAGGAGCCCCGTCGGCATCGGCACTGGAGGAGGAACTACGACGGTGTCCTGGCAAAGGAGGGGGAACCGCTACGGCCCTTGGACTGGCCAGCAGCACCCTCGGTGGTCCCGGACAGGGATATAGTACACCGCGGTGGCTCCAGACTGGAGCGAGGTAGCACCCGTGGCGTCCCGGACTGGGACAAATGCAGCGCCCTCGGTGGCTCTGGGGCTGGAGCAATGCAGCAACACTGCGGTGGCTTCCAGGCTGGAGCAACGCTGCACCCCTCAGTGGGCCGGACCTGGACCAAGGCTGGCATCCTCGGTGGGCCCAGACTGGGCCAAGGCCGCACCCCTCGATGGATCTGGACAGGGCCAAAGCTGCACCAACGGTAGCCCCTGGGCTGGGGCATAACGCCCATGATGGACCCGGACTGGAGCAACAGCACCAAGTTGGTCTTAGGCTGGGGCGCAGCACCCACGAGGTCCCTGACTGGGACACAAACACCTGGAGACCCGGACTAAAGGGAGCTGCACCCATGGAGGGTCCCAGCCTGGGACAGAGCACCTGCAAAGACCTCAACCGGAGGGGGAGCAGCACCCACGGAGGACCTGTGCTGGGTGAAACTGCACCCACGGAGGTCCCGGGCTGGGACAGAGCATCCTTGATGACCTCAATGGGGGGAGCCTGGACCCACGGCAATCCTCGAGCGGCGAGCCTGGACCCATGGAGACATCTGGCAAGGGTGGCCATATCCTCGGTGATGCTGGAAGAAAGACTCGGAGCAAAACAGGCAGGAAAACAAGGTCAGGGTCACCAGCAGCAACGGAGCCCGGCAAGGTGAACTCAGGTGCAGTTGACGGCTGCACCCGGCTCGCCTCACCAAGAGCTAAGCAAGATTTCTCCAACACAGACACAAGAAAAACGAGGGACAGCACTTGCCTGAGCTCGAGCTCCATCTCTGTCCAGGACTCTGTCGATCCAGACAATGGTGCCGCAGATCCGGCCCTCTGGAGATCCAGCTCCAATTCTGCTGCGGCAGCCCCTGTAGCAGGCATGGTGGTCGGTACAGTCCTGGGACCTCTCATTATGTGACCCACGCAAGTGGCTCGCCCTGCGTGGCAACCAGAGGTCAGCTCCCTGCTGGCACTGCTTCCTGCTTAGCTGAAGCCCAGGAACTCTCCTTAATTGGCTCAGGCATCAGCTTGGGTTCAGTGCTTTCCCTCCATCCATAGTGTGGCTGCGGGGCTGGAACCAGGTCCTCTAGAGCCGCAGGCTCCTCCATCGTCCAGCGGTTGGGTTCCGGGGCCGACGAACACTCAGGGGAACTCAGGGGACTGCACAGCCTGAGCCTCACCTCCAGGAATCAGACAAGGTAATTCATGTTTAAAGGATTGAGAATGAAAAAAACACTTGCCTGTTTTCCCGGGGCGTGATGTTTTCTGCTGCAACTAGTTTGCAGTCATCCCTCTCTGTGGCTACGGTGAACATGGGCCCCAGAGGATCGTGGAGGAGCCACCCCTGCAGGCACGGAGGCATGCGGAGCCGGGGGAGAAATGGCCAAACCCTCAACAGCGGGAAAGAACGCTGAGGAGAAGGGGGAGGCAGCAGCTGCGAAAAAAGTAGATGCTGGCGAGGCAGCCAGAGGGGAAAATGGCACAGAGGGCACTGCTGCAGAGGTCTTCTCCCTCGGTGAAGGAGGGGCTGCTGACAGGGAGGCAGAGACATTCTTCCGGCGGCCTGGGGCTGGATGACGGCGTCTCAGAGCTGGCGACGTGGGAGTTGGAGGCGAAGCTGGCGAACAGGGAGGGGAGAAGAAACGTCTGCCGTGGAGAGGACCTCCTCATCAGCTTCGGCTCCGTTGGAGACGGCCCCCATTGTCAGCCCGGGAAACGACCGCTGAAGGGCGTAAACCGTGAACAACAGTTCCGCGTATTGGGAATATTTCCACAGGCTGGGGTGTGCCTCCAGGATCACCACTGCACCATTCACACTCTTCCAGGTCCTTTTGGGTCTGTGGGCGGCGAGAGCTTCATCCACAAAACTCTGGATGAAGTCGGCAGCCCACTCCTCCTCCAGGCTCAGGGACCCCACTGCCGATCTCCCTTTAGTTGGTGGAGGCCGGCACGCCGGGGACATAATGAGCTCCAGGTGAGTGAAACACAAAAAAAAAATAAAAACTGCAAAAAGCAAAATCCACTAACAGCAGCAGCTGGGTCTCAACTGGTGGCAGTCTTCTGTCATGAATTGCCTCTCTGGGCAGAGAAATGAGACCCATGCACTGAACTGCCGTTAGTGGAATTTATTACAAACAAAAGGCAACACAAGTCCCAGAGGTGCACAAAAACAAAGTTCAAACACTGAGGAAAAACTTACAAGCGAAGAAGATTCGAGATAAACTCACCAGAGCAGAAATGGGCTCTGGTAACGATGAGGAAAACAAGACTGCCGCAGTGAGAGGACAAACGGACAGTCTTTAAATAGTTGAGGAAGATGATGAAACAATGGGTGGCACGTGCGAGCTGCATGAGTGGGCAGATGACCTAATTAAACAACTCACAGCTGAGCTAGGAAGGGAACAGGCAGTGAGACAATGACAGGGTGGGAGTGTCTGGAAGAGGAGGTAAGGCAGTCGTGTCATGAAGAACAAAATATAAATCCTGAACTACAGGAGCTGACAAAATAATACTGATACTAAAGACATAGATAACTAACAGAATAATAGGCCACTAAGGAGACATCATAACACAATACACAGGAAAACATCACGAGGCAGGGAAAAATACAGTAAAGTGTCAGGAATAAATTAGAGCCTGGAGCCCGGTGAAAACCGCTCTAAGCCTCATGACAAATCTCCATTGTTATCCCTTCACTCCACAGATTAAATTTTTGGCTGAGTGACCATTATTTCGCCTATCCTCCTCTGCTCCTGGCTCGATGATGTGATACATTTTCATAATTATCTTATCATGTATTTCTATGAGTATAGACTTATATTTTCCATCCTCTTCAGAGGCTAAACTACTACAGATATACATTACCTGCAGTGACCAGGTGATCTATAAAATACCTCTGGTGATGTCACAGCCTAGGCTGTATGTTTATCAGAAGGGGCTGCCACTCTGCTTAAAAAGTTGTTCTAATGCTTAGACAACCAATTTTCCCATGATATCTGTGAATACCTTTTCAACACATTGATTGATGGGTGTGATTAACCTTGGAATTGCGCTTTTATTTTCTAACATTAAAAGTTGATTAAAAAATGATTATTAATCACCACAACATAAGACTATACAGAATCTATGAGGTTTGAGCATCCACAATGTGTCCATTGTGTGTAGGTCTATTCAAAGCTGTGTTTTCTACAAGGTGAATATTACAGTATGTCCTTTAATTCCAAGGAGCTATACTGTAAGTTTCTGTGGGTTTCAGCCTCAAAACGTCAGAAATATCCTCCACCGGAAGAAGCAAATTCATACAAAACTCAGCAAACATAGTATGCCCCTGTTGATGGTAGCTGCTCCTGTAAAAGTGAAGCATTTCAAGTGCACGGTCAAGCCCAAAGAATTACAGTCCAAAGTCAGGTTGTTGTGAAGGCCTGTGTTACAGGAGGTCAGTTATGTTTACCAACCCAGAAAATATGTAATAGCAGACTTCCCCCTAAATAACTGTTCCAGAATGCAGACCACAGCCCTCCTCCTGTAACATTATTATTATCTACAGCCGCCAGCACTGGCTCCTTCTCTGCACAAACACACATACAGTTTGCTCAGTAACTCACAAATACATCTTACAATATGTAGATGGACACCAACTAAACTAAAAACATGTTCAATAAGCCCAGGGCTGTTTCTAGCTTTTTGGGGGCTCTATGCAAAGACTGCGTTTTGGGGGGCCCCTGGTTTTGTAATGCAGAAGACTTCAGATGCTTTAAAATGGGGAAGAATCTCTCCCATATCAGCGAAAACATTAAAAATAAACTTGGGTCATTATCAAGATGGACAACAAAAGAAAAAAAAATAAACCAATACTTGAAATAAAAATGTAACTATGAATCATAAGCATTGCTATTTTTCACAAAAAATCACACTTTTATGGAGGAAAAAAAGGTGAAAATTTACAAGTAAAAAGGTGCGAATTTACAAGAAAAAAAAGTAGAAAATCTATTCAGAAAAAAAAAACAGCAAATTTAAGAGAAAAAAGTTGAAGCCGTAATTTTAAATCTCCCTCTGAAAAATGGTGACTGTGTAATTTCTGTTTATGCCTCAGATGAATTTTTTCTTTTGTAAGAGGGTGAACAATAAAACAAATTCCTGCCTTTTCTCCATAGAAATGTACATTTCGCAGATGTGTGTTTTCCATGATAACATGACCATTTCTTAAACACGGGCTTATGACTTCCATCCAGCAGTACAGGAAGAATGTTTAATATTCAGGTCAGATGAAAAAGTAAGCCCATGTTCCGGCCCACAGCTGTAATTTTTAGGCGGCAAAGCAACGCTGAATGTCCCATTTGAGGCTGAGGTTGACTTACATCACTTACATTCATGATACTGTCTCTAACATATCTTTAAAAGACCATTTAATGCGGAATTATTTTATTTTTAAATTCAGCTGGAGTTTTGGGGTTGCAAACAAAGCTGGCTGCTTATTTTGCCTCCATTTTTTGGAGGCTTATAGTTCCCTGTTCTGGTTTCCTTGTTATTAAGCTTAGGCTGCTGTGTCTGTACATTTTGATACAGGGAGACAAATTCCATCGCCTCCATCTTGGGAACCTTGCAAATTTGCCACCACATCTATTACTGGGGTTTTTTTTAAGGTGTAACATGTCCATCTCTATGTTACGGTACAACCCTGAGAAAGACTTTAGTAGCTACATATGATTGAAATACTGTTTATTTTTTACCATTAAAAATGCTTAGTGCTACTTGTTTTAGGATTATCATTCAAGCTTGAAATATCCTACATCATGGATAACACTGCACAACATTTCCAGTTCATCAAATACAAGCATCTTATGTATGGATTGGATAAAGAATAGATAGGCTACCAAGAGAGGAACTGTGGTATTGTATGAGGAAGACAGGACTGGCAGAGAAGCCTGGCATGGTTGTGCAGAACATGTAGAGACGGTGGTGAGGGGTGCTGCAGGAATGGCAGATGGATTGAAGGTGGGGTGAGATTACATCCGGCTCGAAGACCCTTCTTCTTTTCCTTGGTGATGGACAGGTTGACAGACAACATCAGGCAGGAGTCTGTGATGTCTGCAGATGACAGTGTGATCTGTAGTGAGAGTAGGAAGCAGATGGAAGAGAACCTCGGGAGGTGAAGACAATGCATTGGCGAGAAGAGGGATGAAAGTCAGTAGAAGCAAAACAGAATACATGTGTGTGAATGAGAGGGGGTAGGTGTAATGGTGAAGATGGAAAGAGTAGAGGAAGTGAAGGTAGATGAGTTTAAATACCTGGGGTCAACCATCAAAAGCAATGGAAAATGGGCAAAGAGAGGTGAAGAAGAGAGTGCAGGCAGGGTGGAGTGGGTGGAGATCGAGTGTCAGGGAGTGATGTGTGACAGAAAGGGAGCAGCAAGAGTATAAGGTAATATCTGCAAGATTGAAGTGAGACCTGCTATGATGTATGTTTTTGAGACAGGCCACTGACAAAAAGACAGCGCGGCAGAGTTGGTGGTGGAGTTGAAGATGCAAAGCTTCTCACTGGGAGTGACTAGGAGGGACAGGATTAAAAATGAGTATATCAGAGGGACAACTCAGGTTGAGCAGTTTGGAGACAAAAGTAAGAGAGTCAAGGCTGAGATGGTTTGGACCTGTGCAGAGGGAGGGATAGTGGATATATTGGACAAAGGATGTTGGAGATGGAGCTGCCAGGCAGGAGGAAAAGAGCAAGACCACAGAGAAGATTTATGGATGTAGTTAAGGAGGACATGGAGAGGGTTGGTGTCGCAAGAAGGGGATGGTAAGGACCAGAGCGAGATGGAGGCAGATGATCCATTGTGGAGACTCCAAAAGAGAGAGCAGCCAAAAGGAGGAGAAGAGGAAGAAGGTATTAGGAGTACTTTAGCATTTGTGCATGACAACAATTATATCTGCGCACACAGTGTTTAGGTTTAGTCAGAGCGTCACTGATCCTACATGGTGGAAACCGTCTGAAATGAATCGAAAATCCTTCTGTATAGTTTCTTTGGAAGAAGAAAGCTCTATCTTTACTGCTTGCTATACAAAAAACAATGTGGGCAGTACAAAACAAGACTGGGGAACACTGTTGTACAGAATAAGATGTAAAACCAAGTCCGCTGGTGATGCTTAAGCCAAATCCAGAAAGTGGAGCTGGGTTTAGAAGTGTTTTCTTGTTTTCTCCCTGTGGGAAAAAAGAGGGTCAGGAAACCTGGCATCCCTCTGAACAGTGAAAGGGGGCGGATGGTGACGGAGGCAGTGGTGTGGTGCATTTTCTTTATTTTTCTCCCACTCCCCTTTTCCCTCTAACTCCCCCACTGCCTCGCTGCCCTCAGCTCCACCCCGTCCGTGAGCCAGGAGGTTGATTGTGAAGTGTGTGTGTGTTGTGAGTGGAAAGTGGCGGGTGGGGGCTCCTATTGAAACTGAACAGAGTGGAACCTTTGGCATTGTCCCCCCTCCACCCCCACTGCCGCACTCCTCGTCTCCCTCTTTCTTTCTCCAGGGACAAAGAATGTCCTGAATGCCTTGCGTCTCCTGCAGTGTCAAATAACTACAGGATATAGGTGGAGTGGAGCGAGAACTGAGGGAAGAGGAACAAGATGAACCAGAAGTTACACTTGACTTGATTATCTGTTAGCTTGTGCTGAGACTTTTTTTAAGAATATATCCTTCCAAAGGTCATGGCAAAATTTTGTCACTGAATATCAAGACAACTCAGTGATAAATGTTTTTTACTACAGCAACTGAAGCCCCACAACTATTACTTTTGACCTTTAAGACCTCAACTTGAGCATTTTGGTAGTCTATGGTGAAAATTATTCAGCCACACTATGAAGATATGGAAAAGAATTGCTGAAAGCCAGGTTAAGAAGAGAGGTGACGATCAGGGGCCAGCAGTAGAGTAGTATCAGGAAAGAGGTCAGTGTTGATGGAGAAGTATGGAGAAGGTCAGAAGGAGTTGCACTGTGTCTTTGTGGATCAAGGGAAAGCATATGATAGGGTTCCAAGAGAGGAAGTGTGGTAATGTATGAGGAAGTCAGGAGTGGCTGAGAAGTATGTAGGGTGGTGCAATGACCTTGGTTATAGGTGGATCAGCTGAAGGGACAGGTCCTGTGCAGGTCTTTCTTGGATTTCAGATAGTGTTCAATCTGTTAAAGATACAGTAGTTTCTTAGGGGGGCATGCACAAACAACAACGTTTTTTTTTACGCCAAACTGGAAAACTTACTTTACAGTTTAGCTGTCCTTCCATATGATGCTGGGATTTGAGAGGTGTGAAAGTTTAAAAGTTTGAAACCATTCTCAAGCATGGACAGGCTGTGCTGGGACATTTGTTCCTCCTCCATGTGCATGGAGTAAAAACAGTAATGGTCACGGCAGCATGGTGCTGTAGTGGTTAATGTTACTGCCTCACAGTAGGAGAGTGTGGGGTTCAAAATCGACCAGCTAGCAGGGCCTCTTTGTGTGGAGTCTTCATGTTCTCCCCATGCTTGCATGGGTTTACTCCAGGTGCTCCGGTTTCCTCCCACATTCCAAAAACAGGCAAGTTAAGTTAATTGGAGACTCTTAAGCGGCCCGGAGGTGTGGATTGTGAAGGAATTGGCGCTTCATCCAGGTGCATGCCCTTGAATTTCCCTCTGAGATTAATAAAGTATACAAAACAAGCAGCTCACAACACACGTTACAGTTTTACTTGAATGTGCATGCTCCTGCCGTCTCACCAGTTGGGTACCGCTGTATGAAACGCCTCCCAGATATCATTGTATTTGCTTTGGTATGACTCCCAGTCAGTGCTTTCTTGGTATGCTGTTGTTTTATAATCCAGTCACTCTGAGTAAAAGTTCCACTTCGCCGTGGTCCAGACAGAACTTTCACGTGCTTTCGCCATCACTTCTTTTTCCATTTTGATCACGCGTGATTGACAAGAAATCGTTAATATGCAGGAACATGGTGTGCTGTGGTGCTGCTGTGAAAAAAAAAAATCACACTGCCACCGACTGGCCTGACAGAGTTACAACAGCAGTTTTCACACAAGGTGGATCTGTGTGCCATTGTTTCTGTGATGTTTGACATGTGCACACAGATAAGTTTTTCCAGTTTCAATTTAAAACATGTGCACAGCCCCTTAGGGTTGACATTCTTTTGTTCTCATTGGTTCAGTTTCCTCGAAAGAAAGAAAGAAAGAAAGAAAGAAAGAAAGAAAGAAAGAAAGAAAGAAAGAAATTGAGGAAACTAGACATTGTTCTGGTAAGAGAGACTTTGAAAGACCTTCAGAATCCCTGAAAAACTATTGCTCATGACCCTCGGCTCCTTGGAAGCAAAATACAAAGAAATGACGGGGTGCCTAGGACTTCTGCACAGTACTCTATAATAACAAAAAATGCAGACAGAAGAGATTCACTGCACATCCATTAATAGGTTGTGAGTGCAAACAATATCACTTGACCATCAGTTAAAGTTAAGAAAAATATCCCAAAAGCCACAGACACTACAGAGGTGGTCACTGGGTCCAGTCTGTAAGCAGCTGCATGTTTCAGCATTTACCTGCAACCTAAGCAGCAATTCACCTCAGCAATGCATGATTTTAAGGCTTTAAAACTCAATTAGATTGTTTTTATAAATGTAAAGAATGTCAGAAAGCTTTTCCATTTCACCGGAGACAGTAATCCATTTTGGGTTTTTGGAATGCATTTGCTTCATGATGGTACCATTAGTGAATTGTTCTTCTCCTTCGGTTTGCATTTTAAAGAGTGGAAGTGAAGTAATTGTCTTTTGGTTTGATTGATTATGGGAGTGAATGGTTCCATTCCTTTAAACTAACGCAATACACAGAAATCCAATAATTCACGCTGGGCTGTTTGTTTCCTGCACTGAAGAGCGCTGAATTGTTTACTGGCAGCACTTTAATGCATATTTAACAAGTCACTTATAACATTTGCCAAAGCAGACTTATGAAACTACGAGTGTGGTTTTAAAATTATGTGCTGTGAGGTTCTCGCTCACATCTACAAGCATACACTTACTCCTTTTCTCCTGCGCACACCCACTCAGGCCAACGGCAGGCCGATCATACGGTGAATGCAGTGGGTGACTGTACTAATTGCTGTAGCACTCCAAAGCAACGGGAGCGGCTTGGCCTCATAACCACATGAAATCCTTTTATTCCACAAGCAGTGCATACTACAAAAAAGGGCCATCCATCAAGCTGTCATTGTAACCTCACACTCTCTTCCCAAAGGTAGAAAGTTAAACTCGCTCTCTGACAAACTGAAGAATGACTTAATTTTTCGCAGCATGCCATCCATTATGGGCTGCTGCTAAGAGAGCACAACGTCAAGCTTCGCCCATATAAATAAGGTTACTAGTGCTTTTTGAATATGCCCACGTGGAAAAGATTGCTCCACTTGGAGCTGGTTGAACAGTGGTCCACAGGTGCTGCAGGCAAGGATAAATGTCACTTTATGATCAGCTCGGATTTAAAGGTATATGAGATAATACTTTCATGAAAACAAACCTTGAAAAAATAGACCAACAAAGTGTTTAGAAAGGTACAGAATTAAAGTCTTTATATTTTTTTTAGAAAACAATATATTGACAAAAAAAAAAAACTTTTGTGTTAGTTGGTCCAAAAAACATTCATATTGACATCTGAGCTGTGGGATGATGAGGACTATGGTATACCTGGTAGGATGTCACAGCCAGTCATGGCCAATAACATAATTAGGTTGATGTTATCTGTCTTTATCAACCAGTTGGGTGCTTGAGATACTCCTGCATCAATGGTAAGTGTGACACCATCTGCCTAGGAGGTCAGAATGTTGTCTCTGTCACCTTTAATTTTTAATGTGAAAAATTCACCAGTTTCAGAATGCATGTTAATTGCATCTTGAGTAGAAGCTTTAACGGAAACAAACTTCATTGAAACACAAAAGATAAACATCTGAAGCAGAGACTGAAATACAGTGGAGATCAAAATTAGAGAACAATGTATTAATACTTGATTTATTCTGACATATGTTATTCTTCATTGTTCAAAATTTAACAGAATATCACATCTGGTTATACCACTACTGTACTAGCATGTTTTTTTTTGTTTTGTTTTGTTTTAAATAACAAAGGCACTTCAACATAAACATTTATTTTATAAAAAAAAAATACAGTGAGCAAAATTAGAGGACAGTGACCACTGTGTCCTGTGGGTGCAGATGTGCTGAAGTCATTCAAAGGAAAGGCCTCTACACTTCATATTAATTTTTTAACCCTATAACCCTAAGAAAACATTGTTTAAATCCGCTCTTCTGACACAGTGGTCACTGTTCTCTAATTTGCTCAGTGTCCTCCTTCATGACATGAATCTGCTCCGTGGTCTTCCTCTTTTCTTCCTGCCTGGCAGCTCCATCTTCAACATCCTTTGTCCAATATGTCCACTATCCCTCCTCTATACATGCCCATCTCAGCCTTGCATCTCTTACTTTGGTAAAATGGTAAGTGTTCACTTATATAGCGCTTTTTCTACTCATCTCTGGATGACCAAAGCACTTTACAGATCCTGTTATCCACCCATTCACACACTGGTGGTGGCGGAGCCGCCATAAACACAGGTGCTGGCCTGACCCACCAGGAGCAAATGGGGGTTCAGTGTCTTGCTCAAGAACACTCCAACATGCAGACCGCAGAGAGCTGGAATTGAACCACTGAGCCTCCGGTCAGTAGGTCTGCTACACTGCACCTGCGCCACAGCCACCTCCAAACTGTTCAACCAGTTATATTCTTCTAATTCAATTCAATTCAGCTTTATTTATATAGCGCCATTTCACAACAACAGTCATCTCATAGCACTATCAACTGTAGGGGGAACCCCCACAGTTGCAGAAAGACCCCAGCAATCAGGCGATCCCCTGTGAGCAAGCACTTGGCGACGGTGGAGAGGAAAACTCCCTTTTAACAGGAAGAAACCTCCAGCAGATCCAGGCTCAGGGAGGGGGCAGTCATTCTGCTGCGACTGGCTGGGGGGTGAGGGGATAGAGAAGAAGAAAAGAACAGACATGTAGAGAGCAAACAGCACGATGGGGACTCAATCTATGGGAGGAACAAACAGATGTTAATGACCAGCAAAAAAAAAAATATTTCATAGAGAGTGAGGAAAGGAGTGAGGCCCAGTGCATTACTGGAGGTCCCCCCGGCTGACTAAACCTATTAGCAGCATAACTAAGGGAGGGTTCAGAAACACATGACCCTCCCTAATTGTAGGCTATATCAAAAGGTAGGTTTTAGCCCCATTCTTAAAAACAGAGATCGAGTCGACTCCCGAATCCAGATTGGCAGCTGATTCCACAGGAGAGGAAGCTTGATAACTGAAGGCTCTGCCGCCCATTGTACTTTTGGAGATTCTAGGTATTACAAGTAATCCTGCATTTTGGGAGCGTAGTGCTCTGTTAGGATAATACGGTAGTATCAGATCTTTTAAATAAAAAGGAGCCTGATTGTTTAGAGCTTTGTAAGTAAGAAGAAGGATTTTAAACTTAATTCTAAACTCTATGGGAAGCCAATGAAGGGAGGCCAGAACCGGAGAGATATGATCTCTCTTTCTAGTACCTGTTTAAAACTCTTGCTGCAGCATTTTGGATCAGCTGAAGACTTTTTTAAAGATGTTTTAGGACAGCCTGATAATAAAGAATTACAATAATCTAATCTCGAGCTAACAAAAGCGTGGATCAGTTTCTCAGCATGCACTCTGAGACAAGATGCTCCTAATCTTGGCAATATTACGCAAATGATAGAAGGCAGTCTTGGAAACAAATTTAATATGTGAATTGAAGGACAAATCCTGATCAAAAATAACTCCAAGGTTCCTCACAGAGCTATTAAGAGAAAGAGTAGACCGCATCCAAACTGAAAGTTTGATTTGGAAAGGAATTTCTAAGGTTTTTTGGACCAACAAGAATGACTTCAAGTCTTATCTGAATTTAATAGCAGGAAATTACAAGTCATCCAAGCTTTGATTTCCTTAATCAGAATCAGAATCAGAATCAGCTTTATTGGCCAAGTATGCACAACACATACAAGGAATTTGACTTTGGCTAAAAACTTGCTCTCGTTGTTCAGGTGAAGGATTTAAATAAGGATTCAATGACAACCAGAGTATGTACAGTAAATTACAGTCTGTCCACGTTTCTATAAAAGGTATGCAAATATATATACAGGAATATATACAGTTATTTACTCGGACTAACCACACTTTGCAGAAATATATGAAAAAATATACAATCACACAGTATTTCAATGTGGACTCAGATTCAGTGATATAATGTGAATGAAGTAAAAAGCAGTGTGAGAGTTTATGTGCAATGTAATAATGGATGAAAAGTCATGAGTACCAGCAACAGGTAGGACTAGGTGAATGTTAGGAGTTCATCAGAGTGATGGCTTGAGGAAAGAAACTGTTCCTGTGACGGGTGGTTTTGACCTTCAGTGATCTGAAGACAGGCAGAAGACAGGCTTCTAACTTGGCTAATTGATTCTTCTGTCACATATCACTCTTGACACTCGTCTCCACCCAATCCACCCTGCCTGCACTCTGTTCTTCATCCCTCTTGTGCATTTTCCATTGCTTTGGATGGTTGACCCCAGGTATTAAAACTCCTCTACCTTCACTATCTCTGTTCGTTGCATCTTTACCATTACACCTGCCTCCATCTCATATACCAGCACTAAGAATATTTTTTTCAGTGTGTGTGTGTGTGGGGGGGGGGGGGTGTCCTTTTTTCTAGGGGTATTTTTCATTAAATTTGGACTTAGTTCAAGCACACTATTTACACTTGTGGCTATAGAGTAAGCAAATACTATGGGCCCCCACAATCAGTAGGGGGGAACAAGCTATAAGTTCACCCTGGACCAGCAAATGAAAAAAGTATAAAAGCTTGGCTCAGTGCTGATCACATGAAAGACGCATACCTGGTTTTTCTTGTAAATTTGCAACTTTTTTCTTGTAAGTCTGCAACATTCATGTGGATGCTGGTAGAATTTTTATTATATATTTTAGTGGTGTTGGGCGATTAAAATTTTTAATCGTGATTAATCTTTTGGAATGTTGAGTTAATCGTGGTTAATAGTGCATTAATCGCATGTTTTTCCATACAGATAACTAACTAACCTGCACTTATATAGCGCTTTTCTAGTCACAAAGACCACTCAAAGCGCTTTCACTACTACTAACCCTCTATTCTAAGGGCCTATAGGAAACAGATATCTAGGGACAATTTAGAACAGCCAATTAACCTAACATGCACGTCTTTGGATTGTGGGAGGAAACCGTAGCCGCCGGAGTAAACCCACGCAGCACAGGGAGAACATGCAAACTCCACACAGAAAGGTTCCAACCCCTGCCAACCTGGGGATTCGAACCAGGAACCTTCTAGCTGTAAGGCAACAGTGCTAACCACTGCACCACCATGCTGCCCAAGATACAGTGTACCTTAAGTCAGTAATTTTTCAAGTTTGTCATACTGTTATGAACATGGGACAAATATGCTTGCTGTCTTCACCTGCAGATTTATTAAAACTCTCAACATATCCAAAATGACAAAAACTATCAAGAATATTCTCCAGAAAATTCTCAAAAGTAGACTGCATGTGCAAACAACGGAATGCCAGGGCTCAGTAACGTCACTGAACAACAATTCAGCATCCAACTAGCCAACAGCCATGAATGGAGCTTGCGCTTTCTCCCATAGCAAACATCCACAACTTTTAAGCAGATCAACACAAAACTGTGGAACTCGTGTGTCACAACAACACAATTTCCCTTTTAGCAGAAAAATTGCAAACATAGGCTGTATTCACACCAGGATAGTCCGGGAGTCTTGGTTCAACTCGGTGGGGAAGGACAAGAATTTTCACACCTTTGTCTGGTTTGGTTTGCATTCACACAGCACTTCACTCAAGCGGAACAAACTGCTTGGACAACGTCACGCAGTTACAACAGCTGCTCGTTTGTGGCGCTGTAGCCGAAACCACCACTGACCAGGAAGGAAAAATCTCAGTGAAGAAGAAATATCCAGCTCATCGATTGGCCAGGACCGAAAAGGGAAATCCCGTGTTATACCGAGAACTGCTCGCTTGCCAAGAATTGCATCCCATCCACCAAAACTATAAAATATAACACTACCACCAGGCTTGTAACCATATGTGCATTTTTAGAAGTACCCATTATACATTTTTAGAATTAAAAATTGTTATTACCTCTTGTAAATTATCTTTAAATTATGTTTATTCGCCAGACGTTTTAGTGTTTCAAAGAGGGTTAGAAAACACAGTGATCCAACTCCATGTTCTACAATCTTCAAAGTTGAGAGTTTGCATTTATGCATCATTGGTAAAAAGATTAATCACTTTTTCAAAGTTGTATTGACTTTGACTAACACTAAACACCTGCTTGTGACAATGGGATGCAATTCTTGGCAAGCAAGCAATTCTCAGCATAACACCATTCTCTTCAGCCAGGTTGTTTGTCTGCCACAAACAAATAAAAATAAAAAGTTCCACTGTCTGTATAAACCCCTGTGTCGCCATCATGTCGCTAAAAGTTTTTCAAACATCGGTATTCTTGTGTGTAGCCACAAGCAGCTGAGCAATCTAGTCCCCAGACCAAATATCTATCAGAGCCTGCATCTCCTCAGTACTCCATCTGTCGGCAAGACATTTTTTTAAACTTTTCTCCTTGGCTTTCTCCTGTAAAAGTATTTCTTGGATCCGCACGGTTGTCATTTTTTCGTTATTTTCTACCCAAAATGGAGGCAGAAGAACCAGGAACTCTTCAGCTGAATCGGGACATTGGATTATTTACCCACGGATTCCTGCCACAGATGTGCTAACAAGGCTAGCAAGCTAGCAACGGAAACACACATCAAGTTTTCAAGGCAGGGACAACTTTTTCAGGTGAGTGGCAACTTCGCCTGTCTGCATCTCACCCAGACAGTGAATTCATGTCTTTTCATGTATTTACATTGAGTTATAATGTAATTGTGCTGCACAAAAAATTCACCCATTCACATTTGATGTGAAGGCACCTTTACGGTAAATGCCACTTTCTCTTCTCACTACGTGTTGCTGTGGTTACACAAATGCCAAGGGGCACATCCGCCCTTTGGTCTGCTGGATACTCCATTTGCATTGACACGGCAAGCGAAATGCACAAGACTTTGTTTGAAAGCGAACAAGGGGACCAGACTTCACTTGTTTGGTGCTCACCAGAGTTCCAACATGCGTTCAGACGGCACAAAACGAAACAAACTATCCGTGGAATACACTCTTTGGTCCTTCAGTTTGGACCAAACAGTGGCTGTGTGAATGCGCCCTCAAACAAACAACTATCTCGCCTGTAATGACACCCCACCGTACTGCAAAAATGGCAGGGGAGTGAATGGACATTACAAACACAGCATGAGAATTTTTTTAGACTGGTACTCACCAAAAGTTGGACTCAAAGCTATGAGAATAAAAACAGATGAATTTCTGTCTGTGTCAGCTGCTGGAGGTCATCTACAACCTAGCATGTAGCTACTAGCCAGCTAGCCAATTTCCACAGAAGAAGAACAACCCAACATCCAGGTGACGTTTTGGAGAAGGCTGTAACAATTTCCAGGTGAGAGCTCCAACAAATAATGTAAACTTAAACATGACAGCACTTTGGGGATTTCCATGGCTGTAATCCAGCTTGTTTGACTTCGAAATGTCTGCATCATACGCACAGTGTCTGGTGGCCAGAGTGGCTTCCGTACAGAGTGCCACTAGCCAAAAAGTTCTGTTTGCGCTTTCCGACGTTAACTGACATTTACCACAATCACAAAATTTGTTGCTGTTAACGGGGGCAAAGCGTTACCCAATAATTAATGCGATAATGTCAACCCCACTAATATAAATATATTGTGGCAAGAGGAAGATGCATACAGGAGCCGAAGGTGAATTTTTATCTTTACTCCTCAACTGCCACCAAACAACTAACAGTAACCACTCCCGGACTACAAAAACCGGGAAACGCAAACCACGCCTCCTAACCCCTAGTCCCACTGGGTGAGAGGTACACTCTTCAGTCTGCCACACAGCCCCCCTCCTTCCCAAACACCCAGAGGGGACTCCCATAGTCAAATCAGTCCTCTCAGTGGGGGCCTGATGAGCCTGCCTTAAGGACTGTGCCGTCCTCCAACCAGAGCCACTGGAGAAACTTGTCGTGTGGGGCGTCCTCGTGGACAACGGGCAAATGAAACAAAGTCCATAGCAGGCACGGTGGCGCAGTGGTTAGCACTGCACAGCGCTCAGTTTACCCTTGGCCGGGGGATTGTGGGATCGTGGGATCGTGGGTTCGATCCCAGCCCCCGACCAACAGTGATCTGTGTGGAGTTTTGGCATGTTCTCCCCCCGTGTTTGCTGGGTTACTCCGGGATTTCTCCGGTTTCCTCCACATGCCAAAAACATGCATGTTAGGTTAATTGGCTGTTCTAAATTGTCCCTAGATATCTGTTTCCTATAGGCCCTTAGAATAGAGAGTTAGTATTAATGAAAGCGCTTTGAGTGGTTCTTTGTGACTGAAAAAGCGCTATATAGTGCAGGTTAGTTAGTTAGTAGTTAGAAAACTCATCTAGTGCAGATCTAGCCGGGGTCTTAGAAGGGGGGCGACCCCCTCGGGGGACCTGGGCAGGAACCATAAGCTCATCCACCATAACGTGTGCCGGCTTAAGCCTATCTAACATGACCAGCTCTTTACGCCCACCCATCTCTAGCACAAAACTCTTAGGGCCCGTCTCCAGAACCCAAAATGGACCGTCGTAAGGGGGTTGGAGAGGCGAGCGGTGAGCGTCATGTCGCACAAAAATGAAACGGGCCACACTGAGCACAGTAGACACAAACAATCGTGGAAAACAGTAGTGAACATGGCTCAGAGCCAGTGTGCCATCGGACGAAAAAGGGTAGATGGTGGGGCCGGCCTGCGGGGTAGAACTTTTGGGCAAAAACTCTCCTGGAACACGGAGCGGTTGACCAAAAACCAGTTCAACAGGCAAAGCATCGAGATCTTCCTTCGGAGCTGAACGGCAACCCAAGCATCACCCAAGACAAGGTGATCACCAATTACCATCAGAGACCGCAGCACGCAATGCCACTTTCAGCGACGCGGTCGAAATGTTCACACAAGCCATTAGCCTGAGGGGTGGTACACTGTAATACAGTGTACTTGCACTCCAAAGACCTTGCAAGCGCCGACCAGAGCTCTTACATGAACTGGGGGCCCTTATTGCAGGTAATATCTGATAGGGTGCCGAAACACACAACCCAGGAAGAAAGAAACGTGTGTGCCACGTCCGCGGCCAAAGTGGAGGACAGAGGGATCACCTCTGGCCACCTAGTGGTCCGATCCACTATGGTCAGCAGGTGCATAAAACCCTGCAAAGGGGTTAGAGGACCCTCCTAGGTCCACATGCACATGGTCAAAACGTTTAGCTGGAATCCAAAACAGTTCTAGGGGTGCCTTGGTGTGCTGGTGGACTTTAGCCCGTTGACATGCCAAGCATGCGGCCGCCCACCCCTTGACATCCCAGCGGAGGCCGTGCCAGACAAACGGTGCCAACCAGTTTCACCGACGCCCAAACTCCAGGGTGAGAGAGGGAGTGAATTGAGTCAAAACTTGATGGCGCCAGGTTGCAGGGACAACAGGGTGGGGGCGGCCAGTGGAGATGTCGCAGAGGAGAGTAGGACTGCCCTCCTGCATCACTGCCTCCTTGAGTTTGAGGGCTGTACCTGTAGACCAAAGGACCAGGATGTCCGGGTCGTCTGGCAGCTCAGCAGCCATGGCAGAAAAATCCATCCAGAGGTGCACCGGATGCACCAGCACACATGACAGGTAATCAGCAACAGGGTTGGACTTGCCAGCCACATGCTGAGCATCTGTTGTGAACTGGGAGATGGCCGCCAGATGGCGTTGTTGATGAGCAGGCTACGGTTCAGTCACCTTGGTCATAGTGAACGTCAGTGGTTTATGATCTATATAAGCTGTGAAAGAATGACCCTCCAACGAGAAACGGAAATGACGGGTCGCCAGGTACAGCGCCAGCAACTCCTGGTCAAAAATGCTGTACTTACACTCACCATCCCGCAGCTTGCAACTGAAAAACGCAAGGGGCTGCCACGCCCCTGCCACTCACTGCTTGACAAATGCCCCCACAGTTACATCGGAGGCGTCCTTTATCAAAGCTATGGGCCCCATGGGCACAGGGTGAGCAAGTAGTGCTGCGTTTGCAAGGGCAGACTTAGCGCCGTCAAAAGCTCGGACCCGTTTGGAAAGTCCAGGTGACAGGGGTCGTTGGCTTTTTTTTAGCCTCAGAGCCTCATAAAGCGGCTGCAGGAGGTGGGCAGTGCGAGGGAGGAAGCGATTCTAAAAATTTACCATGCCCAAAAATTCCTGCAGTACCATAACAGAGTCCAGACAGGGAAATTCCACTACTGCTTGAACCTGAGAAGGCAACGGAATTGTGTCCCGCAGTGAAATGCGGTGGCCTAAGAAATCAATCACAGGCAGCCCAAACTGACACTTAGCCGGGTTGACGATCAGGCTGTGTTCTTCAAGGTGCCCAAAATCTTGTTTGAGGTGTGACAGATGCTCTTCGGCTGAGCCATCAATATATCCATCAATATATCATCAAGGCTCCAAGGTTCCAAGGTTGTCATAGCCATTAGCGGCACTGGGATTAAGCTCCCAGTGCTCATAAAATGCTCCTTATGGCATGCGTCTCGAAAAGCCTCTGACAGCTAAGTCCAACTCCTAGCCTGCCAGTGTGGTTTAGTTTCTAAGCCCGGCGGAACTGCTTTTACTAATAGGAGAAGGGGCGAGGGTGGATCTCTGGCGCCTTAAAACTAGATGCTTCAGGTAAATGGTGGCTCATCAACCTGGGAAGGTAGCCCATCTAGGGGAAGGTAAACCCTGATTTCAAACCTCCGCTGCCTTGCGGCACACCCGGTCACGGGAAAGGCTTCGGGAGTCAACCCTGAGGAAAAATCCGAAGTCGGAGCCCCTAAGGCAGTTCTCTGTTGTGCTCAACATCATTCTGGCAGCTCCTGCAACGGCGCTGGTGCCAAACTGAAGCAGCCCTGCTGTTCCTTTGGATTCATCAGTGACGTGGAGAGGGGGGACATGCTGCATGGGCAACATCTTGTCCTCCATATCTTCCTGCCCAGGCTTGAATCCTACCAAACGCCCAGATGCTGGAAGGTAGAACACCGATCACTGGAGAGGACAACTCCAGCTTCGCCTTTGGCGTAGACGAAAACACTGGGAATGACAGTTACCGGTTTATAAGCCACCGCTGCTCAATTGTCGTAGAGCGCGGCGCTCCAGGGGTTTGTTCCCGACGGTTGGGAGGGATCATCGGATCTCACTGGACAGCTACCGCCCACCTCAAGCGTGGGCAGCCCCCAGCCAATAAGGTGTTGTCCCGCGCACAGCTTGCTTTCCTCATTGGGTGGCATGGGGATGAGGAGATGTCTGAACGGCAGGGCTGAGAAGCCTTCGCAACCAGGGCAAGACAAAAAAACAAAAGAGACGCAACTGCGTAAACTGGGACTTGGAACGGTGCCGCACTATGATGACAGGACTCGCCTGCTAACCTCAAGGACATCGAACAACACCGAGGAAGAGCGTGCCATCATCAATAATGAGCTGAAGAGACTGGGAGTGGATATCGCCACTCTCCAGGAAACACGGTTGGCTGACGCAGGCACACTGAGAGAGAAGGACTACACGTTCTACTGGCAGGGAAAGGGCAGTGACGAACACAGGGAACACGGAGTGGGCTTCGCAGTGAAGAACACCTTGCTGAAGATGGTGGAACTGGGCAGCAATGGCTCTGCACGACTCCTCACCCTCCACCTCAACACCACTCAAGGCCCAGTCACCCTCGTCAGTGTGTATGCCCCAACACTGACAGCCACACCAGAGGCAAAAGACGAGTTCTACGAGCATCTCGCAACAACTGTCAGGATCATCCCCAACTCTGAACAACTCATTCTCCTTGGAGACTTCAATGCCAGAGTGGGTGCTGACCACGACTCCTGGCCCTCCTGTCTTGGACCATTTGTCGTGGGCAGAATGAACGACAACGGACAGCGGCTGCTCGAGTTCTGCACATATCACGATCTGTGCATTACAAACTCATTCTTCAAGACCAAGCCCCAACACAAGGTTTCCTGGCGACATCCGTGCTCAAAGCACTGGCACCAGCTGGACTTCATCCTGACCAGGCGCACCTCACTGAAGAACGTGCTAATCAACCCGTTCAGTTCCAGAGTGCAGATTGCAGACACAGACCATTCATTGGTGTGTTGCAAGGTCAAGCTGCAGCTGAAGAAATTCCTTTGTGCTAGACAGCCTGGAAAGGCACGGATTGACACCAGCGAAGATTGGCCCAACCAGAACTTGTTAAGCAGTTTGCCTCCACGCTTTGAGAAGGAACTTGGTGTACCAACAAGAAGGAGAATCTGCAAAGCAGAAAGTGGGAAGAGCTGCGAAACACCATCCACCGCACAGCCTTGGCTTACCTTTGGGAGGAAGATCTCGAAGTCACAGGACTGGTTTGATGCCAAGTTGACCGAGATGACCCCCGTCATCTGAAGCCAAGCGCTCAGCACTTGCTGAGTACAAGAAGCACCCAAACGAGAAGAATCTCCAGATTCTCAGGGCTGCGAGAAGCAACGTTCAGCAGACTGCTCGGCGCTGTGCCAATGAGTACTGGACTCAGCTCAGCCAAGACATTTAAACCACTGCCATAACAGGGAACATCCGTGGTATGTACAATGGCATCAAGAAAGCACTTGGTCCGGCTCAGAGCAAGACGGCCCCCCTCAAATCCTCCACTGGGGAGATGATCACAGAAAAGAACAAGCAGATGGAGAGATGGGTGGAACACTACTCCGACATCTACTCCAGACAGAACACCGTGACACCGTCAGCCCTTGATGCTATTGACTGCCTGCCATCCATGGACGAACTTGACGCTGAGCCAACCATCGACGAACTCAGCAAGGCCATTGATAGCTTGGCCGCTGGCAAGGCACCCGGCAACGACGGCATACCCCCCGACCTGATCAAGCACTGCAAGACTGCCCTACTGCTGCCATTGTATGACGTCCTCTGCCAGTGCTGGAAGGAAGGTGCCGTACCACAGGACATGAGAGACGCCAAGATCATGCACCCTCTACAAAAACAAAGGGGGAGAGAAGCGACTGGCAACAACTACAGGGGCATCTCCCTCCTCAGCATTGTTGGCAAAGTCTACGCTCGAGTTGTTCTCGTTCGTCTACAGAAGCTTGCCGAACGTGTCTACCCCGAGTCTCAGTGTGGCTTCCGCGCTGAGCGATCGACAGTAGACATTATATTCTCCATCCGCCAACTCCGGAGAAATGGCAGAGAACAGAACATGCCCCTGTACGTCGCCTTCATCGACCTCACCCAAAAGCGTTCGAGTCTGATCCAGCAGAGACGGGCTTTTCAGCATCCATGCCAAGATAGGATGCCGCCAACCAAAGTTTGCAAAGCCTCACGAATCATTCACATCTAACATGCAGGGGATAGTGCAGCATGACGGGCATACGTTTGCCTCAAGCACATTCTATATATGCAGTGGAGTGAACGAGGGCTGTGTACTTGCGCCCAGACCCTCTTTGGGTATTTTCTTTGCTATGCTCCTGAGGATGCCTTCAGCACAGCAACAGAGGGAATCTACCTGCACACAAGATCTGACAGCAGGCTTTTCAACCTCGCCCGCCTGAAAGCCAGAACCAAAGTACGCGAGGCTCTAATCAGAGACATGCTGTTCGCAGACAACGCTGCAGTTGCAACCCACACACAGCAGGAGCTTCAGACCCTGATGGACCGCTTCTCCCAGGCATGCAAGGACTTTGAGCTTACCATCAGCCTGAAGAAGACTAACGTCTTGGCGCAAGGCACGGAAGCACCACCAGCCATCACCATCGACGACTACAAGCTGGAGGTCGTGAATCAGTTCACGTACCTGGGGTCCACGATCAGCAACAACCTCTCCCTTGATACAGAGATCGACAAGAGGATTGGAAAATCAGCCTTCACACTCACTCGCCTCACCACACGAGTGTGGGAGAATCCCAAACTCTCTGTCAAGACGAAGGATGGCAGTGTAAACAGCCTGCGTCATCAGCACACTGCTCTATGGGAGTGAGACGTGGACAACATACGCCCGGCAGGAAAAGAGACTGAACTCCTTCCACTTGCACTGCATTCACCACATCCTGGACATATCCTGGCAGGACAAAGTGCCCAACACAGAAGTTCTGTCCCGCGCCGGCCTTCCCTCCATGTTTACTCTACTCAGGCAGCGCAGGCTCCGCTGGCTAGGCCATGTTCACCGTATGGAGGATGGCAGAATCCCCAAAGACGTCCTCTACGGAGAACTGGCGACTGGCAGGAGAGACGTTGGCCGCCCACAGCTGCGCTTTAGAGACGTCTGCAAGAGAGACATGAAGGCCCTGGATATCAACACAGAGCGCTGGGACGACCTTGCAACGGACCGCTCCAAATGGAGAGGCACCCTGACCAGACAGCTCAAGGCGGGTGAAGAGAGACTGACTGCTGCAGCAGATGAAAAAAGGACCCGCAGGAAGAACCGCCACAGACCCAGCAGCACGGAGACCACCCACAAGTGCGACCTGTGTGACAAGGACTGCCATTCTGCCTGCATTCGGCCTGTTCAGCCACAGGTGGGTGCTGTTCCAGCAGAGTAGACGTTTAGGATTCTCTTCCATGGTCATCATAGACCGACGGAGGCCGACAATATCATCAAGGCAGACAAACATGAATGGGAGGTTGCGTAACACCAAGTCCATCAACCTCTGAAATGTTTGGGCCGCACCTTTAAGGTCAAATGGCATGCGCAGGAATTCCAAAAGCCCAAACGGGGTAATCACCTCAGTCTTGGGGACATCCTCCATGCACACGGGAACCTGATGATAACCGCGCACCAGATCGACCTTTGAAAAAAGGGCAGAGCCCGCCAAACACACAGAAGAATCTTGGATGTGCAGAATAGGATAATGGTCATTAGCGGTGACGTTGTTAAGCCGACAAAAATCACCACACGGCTGCCACAACCCATCTGCCTTAGGTACCATGTGAACCGGCAAGCCCCATGGGCTGTTAGAACGCCTCACTATACCCAAACATTCCATAGTGGCAAACTGCTCTTTCGCTATGGCCAACTTAACCACGCTGAGGTGTCGCACACGCGCAAAAACCGGTGCTTCCATGGCGGGGATGAAATGTTCCACCCCGTGCTTAGTAGCTGCAGTGGAAAAAGCAGGCATTGTAAGCGACAAAAACTTTGTCAGCATAAGAAGAAAAACATTATCCAATGCTAAAAAGTTAGCGTGTGACAACAGCTCAGCTCCCCCAGCCTCACACGAAAAGGTGGCAAAAGACACAGCATCAATCAAATAGTGGTTAGCAACATCAACAACCAAATCATTTGCACACAGAAAATCCACGCCAACAATAGGTATTGTAATGGAAGTGATCACAAAGTCCCACTCAAAAGTGTATCCCTGGAAACAGTCACAGACATTGTGCCAAATGTCTCAATGGAAGAACTGTTAGCTGCACTCAAACACGGGCTGTTGCCCGCCGCCGGCCTGTCCACACCAGTTGGCGGGAGTAGGCTCTTCTGTGAGCCAGAGTCCACTAGGAAACATCTCCCTGACAGCGAGTCTTTAATGAAGTGCAGCTCACCTCATCTGCCAGTGCCCACAGCTGCTACTGAGCACTGGCTCTGGAGTTTCCCGTTGTCTCAAACGTGCATGGAGGAACGCAGCACTTAGCCGTTCTGTCAAACCACAGGTCAAAGAAACACAGACCTTTCCCGTGTCGTCTCTGGGCCACCACTCTGGCTCCCACCACCGGGTCCACATCCTCCGTCATGGGTTGCAGGATATCCGATGCCACGCTTTGCAAAGCAAACTGCCTGGTAGCCGGCAGGACCAGGTCAGCTTCCTCGGCTAAAGCTCGGTAGTCACCAGTTGCCAAATGCAGGGAGTTAGCCAAAACCTCATGCACAGGTGGCAGGAGCTGGCGCAGGAAAATGTGTGGAAACAGGATACCACCTTCGTCCACTCCAAGCAGAGATAGGATTCTGTCCATAATATCCATAGCTGTGCCGTCACCAAAGCCTGACAGGGAAATGATTTCATCCACTCTTTCTGCGGCTGATAGACTATATCTCCGGAGCAGGAACTGTCATGATTTGAGATTTTGAGGAGGCTTAAGTGCAAGGCAACCACTTCAGAAGAACACACAGACGCAGATGAAACGTTACACCACTTTAATGAAAACCCAATCCCTATACAAATTATGCTAACTTAATGAATATACAGTATACACACACCACAATTAATAAAACCCACAACCATGAAGCCAAACTATATACAAGTACTGTAAATAGTTGCACACTGGAGTCACATGTGGCCTAGGAGGGAAAGAGAGGAGAGAAGGGATTAATAATGGATATGGCATACTGGAAATAACTACAGAGGATATGGATCTTATGATACTGGAAGACAGCCCGGCAGTGACCACAGCGTGGGAGAGGAGATGGTGAATTATTGATGGCAGGAAAGGAGGAGGAGTGACTGGAGGACCTGGGTGGAGAAGCCGTTGTCCTGGAGGTAGATGATTCAGGCGAGCGAGCAAACACAGCTCCGGAGACACACCGCTGGAGGCGGCAGCAAACCTGAGAGGAGGAGAGGAGAAGGTAAGACAACGTTTGGGGAAATAATTAATTTAGCCACACAACAAGGATTATGATTGTGAGGCGGCACAAACCCAACGATCCAGCGGAAAGCTCTTCACACACTGGCCTTTTAATATGCTGGTGAATCAGGAGGCAGCAGGTGTGTAATCATGCAGGTGTGCTTGATGAGCTCCGGAGCTGGGAAAATAGAGACAGGAAGGGAGGGGGGAGGCACGCTCGCTTGATCATGACAGGAACTGTTTGATGGCAGCGTATTTACCGTGCTGTGGGTGCACGCGAAGTAACTGCATGACACACCATGTGGACCGCTGATCCAGAGCAGCGACGACCAAGTAATACCTGGGTTCATCTGCAGTGATTCCTCACAGGTGGAACAGTGCTTCAATATGTTGGAACCATGAAGCTGGGTCGCTCTGCCAAAATTCTGGAAGCTTCACTGGCGCGATGCAAGCAGCCGGCTGTGAGGGTGGGGTAACATGGCTGACGAGGAAATGCAGTTGTTTTCTGTGTCGGACATGCTCGAACTGGGGTAACCAATTTGTCAAGAGGAAGAAACACACAGGAGCTGAAGGTGAGTTTTTATCTTTACTCCTCAACTGCCACCAAACAATTAACAGTAACCACTCCTGGAATCCTAAACCAGGAAACACAAACCTTGCTCCCCAACCCCAAGAGGTACACTCTTCAGTCTGCCACTATATATATATATATATATATATATATACAGTGGGGAAAAAAAGTATTTAGTCAGCCACCAATTGTGCAAGTTCTCCCACTTAAAAGATGAGAGAGGTCTCCAATTTTCATCATAGGTATACCTCAACTATGACAGACAAAATGAGAAAAAAAAATCCAGAAAATCACATTGAAGGATTTTTAATGAACTAATTGGTAAATTCCTCGGTAAAATAAGTATTTGGTCAATAACAAAAGTTCATCTCAATACTTTGTTATACACCCTTTGTTGGCAATGACAGAGGTCAAACGTTTTCTGTAAGTCTTCACAAGGTTTTCACACACTGTTGCTGGTATTTTGGCCCATTCCTCCATGCAGATCTCCTCTAGAGCAGTGATGTTTTGGGGCTGTCGCTGGGCAACATGGACTTTCAACTCCCTCCAAAGATTTTCTATGGGGTTGAGATCTGGAGACTGGATAGGCCACTCCAGGACCTTGAAATGCTTCTTACGAAGCCACTCCTTCGTTGCCCGGGCGGTGTGTTTGGGATCATTGTCATGCTGAAAGACCCAGCCACGTTTCATCTTCAATGCCCTTGCTGATGGAAGGAGGTTTTCACTCAAAATCTCACGATACATGGCCCCATTCATTCTTTCCTTTACACGGATCAGTCGTCCTGGTCCCTTTGCAGAAAAATGGCCCCAAAGTATAATGTTTTCACCCTCATGCTTCACAGTAAGTATGGTGTTCTTTCTCCTCCAAACACGACAAGTTGAGTTTTTACCAAGAAGTTCTATTTTGGTTTCATCTGACCATATGACATTCTCCCAATCCTCTTCTGGATCATCCAAATGCTCTCTAGCAAATTTCAGACGGGCCTGGACATGTACTGGCTTAAGCAGGGGGACACGTCTGGCACTGCAGGATTTGAGTCCCTGGCGGCGTAGTGTGTTACTGATGGTAGCCTTTGTTACTTTGGTCCGAGCTCTCTGCAGGTCATTCACTAGGTCCCCCCATGTGGTTCTGGGATTTTTGCTCACCGTTCTCGTGATCATTTTGACCTCACGGGGTGAGATCTTGCGTGGAGCCCCAGATTGAGGGAAATTATCAGTGGTCTTGTATGTCTTCCATTTTCTAATAATTGCTCCCACAGTTGATTTCTTCACACCAAGCTGTTTACCTATTGCAGATTCAGTCTTCCCAGCCTGGTGCAAGTCTACAATTTTGTTTCTGGTGTCCTTTGACAGCTCTTTGGTCTTGGCCATAGTGGAGTTTGGAGTCTGACTGTTTGAGGTTGTGGAAAGGTGTCTTTTATACTGATAACAAGTTCAAACAGGTGCCATTAATACAGGGAACGAGTGGAGGACAGAGGAGCCTCTTAAAGAAGAAGTTACAGGTCTGTGAGAGCCAGAAATCTTGCTTGTTTGTAGGTGACCAAATACTTATTTTACCAAGGAATTTAGCAATTAATTCATTAAAAATCCTTCAGTGTGATTTTCTGGATTTTTTTTTCTCATTTTGTCTCTCATAGTTGAGGTATACCTATGATGAAAATTGGAGACCTCTCTCAACTTTTAAGTGGGAGAACTGCCCCACTGGGGCAAAAAAGTATTTAGTCAGCCACCAATTGTGCAAGTTCTCCCACTTAAAAGATGAGAGAGGTCTTCAATTTTCATCATAGGTATACCTCAACTATGAGAGACAAAATGAGAAAAAAAAAAAATCCAGAAAATCACATTGTCTGATTTTTAAAAGAATTTATTTGCAAATTATGGTGGAAACTAAGTATTTGGTCACCTACAAACAAAGCAAGATTTCTGCTCTCACAGACCTGTAACTTCTTCTTTAAGAGGCTCCTCTGTCCTCCACTCGTTACCTGTATTAATGGCACCTGTTTGAACTCATTATCAGTATAAAAGACGCCTGTCCCAACCTCAAACAGTCAGACTCCAAACTCCACTGTGGCCAAGACCAAAAGAGCTGTCAAGAGACACCAGAAACAAAATTGTAGACCTGCACCAGGCTGGGAAGACTGAATCTGCAATAGGTAATCAGCTTGGTGTGAAAAAATCAACTGTGGGGAGCAATTATTAGAAAATGGAAGACATACAAGACCACTGATAATCTCCCTCGATCTGGGGCTCCACGCAAGATCTCACCCCATGGGGGTCAAAATGATCACAAGAACGGTGAGCAAAAAATCCCAGACACTACACGGGGGGACCTAGTGAATGACCTGCAGAGAGCTGGGACCAAAGTAACAAAGGCTACCACCAGTAACACACTACGCCGCCAGGAACTCAAATCCTGCAGTGCCAGACGTGTCCCCCTGCTTAAGTCAGTACATGTCCAGGCCCGTCTGAAGTTTGCTAGAGAGCATTTGGATGATCCAGAAGAGGATTGGGAGAATGTCATATGGTCAGATGAAACCAAAATAGAACTTTTTGGTAAAAACTCAACTTGTCGTGTTTGGAGGAGAAAGAACACCATACCTACTGTGAAGCATGGGGGTAGAAATATCATGTTTGGGGGCTGTTTTTCTGCAAAGGGAGCAGGACGACTGATCCGTGTAAAGGAAAGAATGAATGGGGCCATGTATCGTGAGATTTTGAGTGAAAACCTCCTTCCATCAGCAAGGGCATTGAAGATGAAACATGGCTGGGTCTTTCAGCATGACAATGATCCCAAACATACCGCCCGGGCAACGAAGGAGTGGCTTCGTAAGAAGCATTTCAAGGTCCTGGAGTGGCCTAGCCAGTCTCCAGATCTCAACCCCATAGAAAATCTTTGGAGGGAGTTGAAAGTCCGTGTTGCCCAGCGACAGCCCCAAAACATCGCTGCTCTAGAGGAGATCTGCATGGAGGAATGGGCCAAAATACCAGCAACAGTGTGTGAAAACCTTGTGAAGACCTACAGAAAATGTTTGACTTCTGTCATTGCCAACAAAGGGTATATAACAAAGTATTGAGATGAACTTTTGTTATTGACCAAATACTTATTTTTCACCATAATTTGCAAATAAATTCTTTAAAAATCAGACAATGTGATTTTCTGGATTTTTTTTTTTCTCA
The DNA here is from genome assembly GCA_020510985.1 of Pholidichthys leucotaenia. Lineage (NCBI taxonomy): Eukaryota > Metazoa > Chordata > Actinopteri > Cichliformes > Pholidichthyidae > Pholidichthys > Pholidichthys leucotaenia. The sequence goes on from CM035840.1 coordinate 315,286,480, forward strand.
TTTTGTCTCTCATAATTGAGGTATACCTATGATGAAAATTGGAGACCTCTCTCATCTTTTAAGTGGGAGAACTTGCACAATTGGTGGCTGACTAAATACTTTTTTTCCCCACTGTGTGTATATATATATATATATATACAGTATATACTGTATATATGGCTGCACGGTGGCAGAGTGGTTAGCACTGCGGCAGCACAGCAACTCACCCTTGGTCGGGGGATCCTGGGTTCAATCCCAGCCCCCAACCAACGGTGATCTGTGTGGAGTTTGCATGTTCTCCCCGTGTCTGCGTGGGTTTACTCCGGGATTTCTACGGTTTCCTCCCACATGCCAAAAACATGTAAGTTAGGTTAACTGGCATCAAACTGGGGATTCTAAATTGTCCTTAGGTATGACTGTGAGAGTGGATGGTTGTCTGTCTCTCTATGTTGGCCCTGCGATGGACTGGCGATCTGTCCAGGGTGTACCCTGTCACTCGTCCAAAGATACTGGGATAGGCTTCCCCCCCCACCCCCCGCAACCCAAAAAGGATTAAGCAGAAGAAGATGGATGGATGGATATACACATATATATAGGAAGAGGGCCAAAAGATTCTCTGCATGCTCGGCACAACGGACTCATATGAGGAAGTTGTGGAGCGGCTATCTTGCTATTTTGCCACGCCAGACAACGTGGCAGTACGACGGATTCGCTTTTACCAGAGTCAACAGAGAGTTGGTGAGTCAATACAGCAGTTCATCACTGACCTGAGACAGTTGACTAGTGTGTGACATTTTGGGCCGCTGGAAGACGAAATGGTGTGGGACCAATTGGCCGAACACACATGTTACGCTGGGCTACCAGCTAGGTTGCTAGCAGCGCCTAATGACCTAATGTTAGCTAAAGCAGTTGAGCTAGGATTCCAGTTAGAATCAGCAGAAAAGTTAGCCACAGAGCTGAATTGGTGCCAAACACAGGAGATAGCCGGACAGTTGACGCTAGCTAACATGGTAGACATGGAGGATGAAGAGTACACGGCAGAAGGGTATGAGGCGTATGCAGTGAACCAAAGGCCCACTCCGAGAGGCCCCGGCTGCTGGGGTTTTGGGTCCCTGACGCACCAGGATGGAGCATGAGTTTGCCCAGCAAGAGGAAAATGGTGCATCAAGTGTGGGTGTCTGAAATATTTTGCCAGGGTATGCCAGTTGTCAGCATCATGCTACCCACCAAGTGAGCCTGCCCACCCGCCAACAACAACCATCCACTCGGTGAGTTCCAACGCCAATGGTTGTTCCTGCTGTACAGTGGAATTGGACAGAGTAGCTTTACCACTCCTGCTCTACATGGCAGCGGTGCGGTCGATGCTGAACTGGGCCACAGTGAAAAAATTTTTCCCCAACCACAAAATCAAGATGAACTCAATGCCGCTGTATGAATATGGTGGTCACAGACTGTGAATGTTGGAACAGTGGAAATGACTGTTTGCTGTAAACCCAAAATTGTGTACAACTTCATGTTCCAGGTGACAGCGCGCGGTGACAACATTATGGGATGTGACCTTTTCTACGGACTGGGTTTTGCCATTAGGGACAACGCTGGGTTTGAATTGTCCGGGTGTGGACGTTGGAGCTCGCTGGACCCGGATGACAATGTTGTGGTGTGGGATGAGGTAGTACGGAACAGCACTGACAACGCTCAATCCACCTCGTGTGCTCAGGAGGGGTGGGACCCCATGCCCATCGAGTGCAACACCGACGAGAAAATTAAGAATGGTACCAATGCCAAAGCATCCACTCCACGCTCTCAGGAGGAGAGCCACTCAGAGGGGGAGCACGAGCATGCCAAGAGCCCCAGAGCGCAACACCAGCAGACGAGCACAGACGCAGAGCACGATGCAGCACAGCAGAGCACATCAGATGGTTCAGTGAAGGAACCAGACGGCTTCAGTGCCGGCTTTCAGCCGGCTGCAGTGGGAGCGACCGAGTTAGCGGGTGGAGGGTCCATTCCAAAGAGCAACGCCAGGGAGGCACCAGATACCTTCAGTGCTCAAGTTGAGTTTCAGCCAGCAGCAGGTGAGGGGTCCGCTGCAGAAACGGTGACTGTTGAACTGCCACAGTGTAACGAAAGCACCAGAACAATGGAGAGCTCAAAGCTGCCAACAGTGCAGCAGCACACTAAGCCAAGTAAGGATTCACTCTGGGTTAAGGACTAGGTTTGGGATCGCGCCGGTGGAGGATCATGATGGCGACTGACCAGGCCACAGCCAGCAAGACATTGGGCACCGCTGAGGATCATGGCGAAGCTGAGGACAACGTGCTTGTGGCTGACGGACGATCCGGTTTGGCACACGAACAGACTACGGCGTGTCCGGGTGGTGGCTCCAGGCGGTGGGGCTCCAGCTGCCACAGTGTGGGAGCCGGGCCCCAGCATTATGAAGATTGGCCCCGGGGGTCCAACAGCTCCAGGGAAGTGGCCGCCATGAGCCTGCTCTAAAGCTCCAGGGAGGAGAGCACCATGGGGCCGCCTCTTGTGGCCAAGGTGCAGGTGGACAGTGGCAGCGAGGAGTAGACATAGCAGTCAGTGGCAATTCCCCAGCACCCACTGAACAAGATGAGGTCAATGGTCTTGGATGTGACACCGGTGTTGCAGTACCAGGTGGTGCAGTGGATTTGATGATGCTGGAATCAAGTGCCCAGGATCTTCACACTTCACACTTCCAGCATGCGATCACCATTGTTGTTGGTAACGTCAGACGGGAACGGTCCAATGATGTGTTCCAAGCGGCTCCTGTCGGGGCCCACAGTGGCATTCATGTCTCCTAGGACAATGGTGATGTTGTGGTGGGAAATACAGCATAGCTCGTCATGCAGCTGTGTGTAGAATGCATCCTTGCCTTGGTTGTTGGTGAAGTTCATGGAGGAGAAGCCACAAAGATGGAAAGGTAGCCAAAAGAGTGTCGCAGGCGAGCATACAGCAAGTGGGGACCCAGTGGCTTCCAGGTGGTGAGGGAAGACACATAGCATTGGTGGAAGGCAACAGCCATGCTTGAGTGTGGTGGGTGTCTCTGCCGCTCCATATGATCTTGTATTTGCCTAATGTTGCCTCACCATCCTGTGTCCACCTGACTTCCTGGAAACCAGCAATGGAGGCATTGAGACGAGTGAGGCTGGAGGCAAGAAGCTGAGGGTGGCTGGGTTCATTTAGGGTCAGGATGTTCCAGGTGGCTATTTGAATGAGGGTTTCTGATGATGTCAATGGATGGTGTCTGCACTGGTGGGGGATCAGGGGAACCCCTCCCTTGCAGGTTTGGGGGAGCCCCGTCATTACGCCTGCCAGCATGCCACAGGGGATGAGGTTGATACTGTGCCCATATGGGCCCAGCCTTAGTATGATTGGCATTCGGGGCAGTGGATTTTTACAGGACAGAGCTGCTAACCCTGCCCTAACCCTCCTCACTTTCTCATCCAAGCTTGGGAGCCGCAATGGCGGAGTTAATATATATACATATATGTATGCACAGTACATTATCTAGACAGTGACCCATCAGGGATCGGCTCTTCCGACCTTTATACTTCTTCATTAGCACTTTTAGAGCAAACATTGCATCTGTAGTACTCTTTCTTGGTATGAAATCGTACTGCTGCTCACTGATTGTCACGTCTCCTCTTAACCTGGCTTCAACAACTCTTCCCCACATCATAGTGTAGCTGATCAACTTTATGCCTCTATAGTTACTAGAGCTCTGAGCATCACCTTTGTTCTTGAAAATTGGTATCAAAACACTTCTTCTCCACTCCTCAGGCATCTTCTCACTCTCCAAGATTGTGTTAAATAATCTGGTTAAAATGTCCACTGTCATATCTCCTAAACATCTCTATACCTCCACAGGTATGTCATCTGGACCAAATGCCTTTCCATTCTTCATCCTTTTCAAAGCTGGTCTCACTCCTGCCTTGCTAATCCTTGGGACTTCCTTGTTCACTATCATTCCTTGATCCATCCTCCTCTCTCTCTCATTTTCTTTGTTCATCAGCTCTTCAAAGTACTCCTTCCACCTTCTCAACACACTCTCGTCATTTGTTAGTACATTACCATTTCTGTCCTTAATCAACCTAACCTGCTGTACATCCTTTACAGCTTGATCTCTCTGTCTAGCCAGTTGATACAACTCCTTTTCTCCTTAGTATCCAGCCTCTCATAGAACTCACTATATGCCTTATCCTTTGCCTTTGCTTCCTCTCTCTTTGTCACGCACCTAGATTCCAAATACTCCTGTCTACTTTCTTCATCTCTCTGACTATCCCACTTTTTCTTTGCTAACCTCTTCCCTTGGATACTTTCCTGTACCTCCTCATTCCACCACCAAGTCTCCTTGTCTTCCTTCCTCTGTCCACTGAATACACCACATATCTTTCTATTCATCTCCCTCTTTTGCTCTACTTTACCAGTCATCTGGTAAGTCTTCCCTACCACCCAAAGCCTGTATCAACTCCTTCCTGAACTTTGTGTGACCTTCTTCCCTCTGAAACTTCCCCCACTTTATCTTTGGCTCTGCCTTCACTGTTTTCCTCTTCTTGCTTTGGAAAGTCATCCTACAGACTACCATCCGATGTTGTCTAGCTACATTCTCCCCTTCCACCATCTTGCAGTCTCCTATCTCTTTCAGATTTCTCCTTCTGCAGATGTAGTCCACCTGTGTGCACCCTCCTCCACTCTTGTAAGTCACCCTATGTTCCTCTCTCTTCTTTAAGTATGTGTTCACCAGAGCCATTTCCATCCTTTTAGCAAAATCCACAACCATCTGTCCTTCCACATTTCTCTCCTTAAGACCATACCTACCCAGAACCTCCTCATCACCTCTGCTCCCTTCACCTACATGCCCATTAAAGTCCGCTCCAATCACCACTCTCTCCTCCCTGGAACACTCTCTCTACCACTTCATCCAACTTACTCCAGAATTCCTCTTTCTCTTCTACTTAACATCTAACTTGTGGGGCATATCCAATGACAACATTCAACATCACATCTTTGACTTCTAGCTTCAAACTCATGATTCTGTCTGACTCCCCCTTTACCTCCTGAACACTCTTCACATATTCTTCCTTCAAGATTACTCCTACTCCATTTCTCTTCCCATCTACACCATGGTAGAACAGTTTAAATCCACCTCCAATGCTCCTAGCCTTGCTTTCCTCCCATCTGGGTTCTTGAATGCATAGTATATCTACCTTTCTTCTCTCCATCATATCAGCCAACTCTCTGCCTTTACCAGTCATAGTCCCTACAATTAACATCCCTACTCTCACCTCCAGACTTCTACCTTTCCTTTTCTCTCTCTCCTTCCTAACACGCCTTCTCCCTCTCCTCCCCCTCGATCTTCAACCAACAGCAGCTGAATTTCTACCAGCACCCTGTCGGTTAACAGCATCGGTCGCGGTCATTGTTAACCCGAGCCTAGACCAATCCAGAATGAAAGTCTCATTCATCATGATCCGCATGTTTGATTTGGCAAAGGTTTTACGTTGGATGCCCGTCCAGACACAACCATCCCTAGATATGGATTTATTATACATGTGCAATTTCAGCCTCCTCCAATAACTGAATGTGGGTGAGGAGAAATCTTTAATGAACAGCCCTGGTAGAAATGGCCCTTCTCAACGGACTTATAAGTTTTCACATGGAATCAAAACCCATTGCAAAATCTAAAGATGAACTTGAGCAAAGAAATAACCATTGAGAAAAGTATAGTTTTCAATACAAAAACAATAACTTCTTGCCAAACTTGAGATTATTTTTGAACAGTAAAGTTAAAAAGCAGAAGCAGTGAGGGATGCAATGAGGGCATATGAATGTAGCACACAGATGGTGTTTGTACTGAGAAATAATCAGGCTCAACTTCTGCTCAAACTGACATGAGAAATGGTCTACAGCAGGGATGGGAAAGTGGTGGCCCATAGGCCGCATGCGACCCCAGCCCTCATTCACTGTGGCCCGCCAGTCCATTTCCAAAAATCAATTATTTATTTATATCACATTTGACCGTATTTGGAACTGCATTCTTAAATGCAATCATAGAGTTTGTCGGCAGAAGGAGCTCTCATTGAAACCTAGGTCCCGCTCTGTGCCAATGGTTGTGTGAGAGAGCAATCTTGAGTGAGCCACAGAGATATAGAGGGAGCAGTGTGCACCAGAGTACGTGTTGTAAGGTATGTGTTGCATGCTGAGACCGCATTAATAGGCTGTAAACAGAAGTAAATATACAAGGTAGGCTGCTTTTAAATGCTACAGCTCCTCAGTAGTGATGGGTAGGTGAAGCCTCACTCCTCAGCTCTGAGGCTTTCCTTCTAATTATGCAGAAAAAGATTCAAAGCTTTGAGGCTTCATTCTAATGAGCATGACTGAAGCACTGACACTGTTTCAATCCCATGTCAGCAATAAAGGTTCTGAGACTGTGGTTGTTTTAAAGGGGTCATTGACTGAAAAATGGTGTTTGTAGGTTTTAACTGTCTGAAATGAGTCTACTGGTTACCTAATTATCCAAAAAAATTTCAAAACAGTCAATTTAAAAAACTCTTTAAAAAGCACACAGCCTTTATCTTGTTTTTCTCTCCCAAAAATGCCAGAATATTTTTGACTTTTCTGTGGAAATCGTTAATGTCACATTTAGAAAAAGCCAACCCACCGCCATCCTTGAGACCTGCCCACTGCTCTGTTATTGGCCTGCCTAGCTGTTTGTCACGTATATTTTATTTTACCATTATTTAACCAAGAAAGATCCCATTGAGCTTGCAGATCTCTTTTGCAAGAGTGTCCTGGTCAAGAGGCAACTTTACAACCCACATCACAAAGCAAAGAGACTATTGTAGAGTCACATGGGGAAAGCATAATGTGTAACATCTTAGATAAGAACAAAGAGCAGAGGTTCCCTGGTGAGATAACAGGGAGGTGTGAAGGGTGAATGCAGTGTGATTTTTTGTGTATCAGAAACTTCTAGGAGGATGGTAAAGGATTAAGGAAGTGAATGCAATGTGACCTTTTGTGTGTTAGAAGATTCTGGAGGAATGCCATAGTATTTAAGAGAAGAGTCTTGGCTGAGATGTCCTCTTTCTGACTATGCTTCTGTGTGAGATGTGTAATAAACTGTCTGAGTCAAATCTGCCTCGTTATTTACACACTCCACACTGGTGACCCAAGACGAATCATGCAACACGATGAAAGATCCCCGGAGCCAGCCTCGTTGGGAGCCCCCAGCCAAGCATATGCTGTTGCAATCAAGCTACTGGATTTTTGGCAGCACAATCCGCGCTCCTGGTTCCACCTAGTTGAGGCGCAGTTCGCCCTCCGGGGGATATCAGCGGATGACACGAAGTTCCACTATGTGGCCACAACGCTCGACGCCCACACAGCTCAGCATGTGGAGAGCCTGCTTGATCAGCCACCAACCAGCGACAAGTACAGCGTGCTGAAGGCTGCGCACATCCAGCACTACACACTCTCGGATGGTGAGAGAGCAGAGAGACTCTTGACGCGGACTGGGTTAGGAGATGGGTCGGCTATTGACCTGATGGAGAAGATGCTGAGATTAAAGGGCTTGGACGACGACCATTTCATTTTTACCCACCTCTTCCTCCGGAACCTTCCGTCAGCGACGGAAGCGACCCTGACCAATTCGCTGTTGCTGGCCAAGCGGGACTATCGTGCGCTGGCCCAAGAAGCAAACCGGATCATCATCGCCAGCAGAGAGTTCACGACCATGGCGGCAGCGACGGAGCTCGGCGCGACGGCCGGAGGAGGCGAGGAGCCATCGACGGCAGCAGCAGAGCCACCAACGACAGCAGCAGCGGGGGCCAAAGAACGCGGAGGAGACACCCTTTGTTTCTACCACCACCGCTTCGCAGAGAAGGCACACAAATGTATACCACCGTGAAAGTTCAAGCGCTCGGGAAACGCCAAGACCGGGGGTCGGTAGCAGCTGCGACCCTCGGGGAGGAGAACAAGCTGCTCTACTTGACGGACGCACACTCGGGGAGGCATTTCCTTGTGGACACCGGCGCCCAGATGAGTTTCATCATGCCGTCCTATGCCGACCGGCTGGCAGGATCTAGCGGCCCCGAGATGGCAGCAGCAAACAGCTCGGAGATTAAGACCTTTGGTGAGAGGACTCTACTCCTGTCTCTACACGGCCGTACATTTAAGTGGACTTTTGTCATAGCAGCATTGAATTTCAGTATACTGGGGGCTGATTTTTTGTGCACACATGGTTTGTTGGTTGATGTCGCTAACAGGCGCCTAGTTAATGCACTGTCCTTTGATTCTATCCCCTGTACAGCTCGAGCGTCCCGGCCAACAGCACAAGCCAACGTCACAGCTGCATGTGGTAAGTTCCACACACTGCTCACTCAGTTCCCAGCACTCACTGTCCCGACATTTTCGGCAGCCATCGCTAAACACGGGGTGGAGCATTTTATCACCACCACCGGGCCGCCCGTTTTTGCAAAACCTCGGCGTTTGGACGCAGCTAAACTGGCCATAGTGCGCGAGGAGTTTGCCAACCTGGAGAGGTTGGGCATCATCAGGCGTTCAAACAGCCCATGGGCTTCCCCGCTACACATGGTCCCTAAAGCTGAGGGTTCGTGGCGACCTTGCGGGGATTTCCGCAGGTTGAACAACGCCACAGCGCACGATCGCTACCCAATTCCTCACATCCAGGATTTTTCCGTTCACCTGGCAGGACCGCGCGTTTTTTCTAAAATAGACCTGGTCCGCGGTTACCACCAAGTCCCAGTGCGCGCTGAGGACATACCCAAAACAGCGGTGATAACTCCGTTCGGTTTATTTGAGTTTTTGCGCATGCCAGTCGGGCTTAAAGGGGCTGCACAGACGTTCCAACGCATGATGGATGCAGTGCTGCATGATCTCCCTTTCGTATTCGTCTACTTGGACGATATCTTGGTAGCCAGCGCGTCCGAAGACGAACACGAAACCCACCTCACGGCGGTTTTCCGGAGGTCGGAAGAGCACGGGTTAATAATCAACCCGGCGAAATGTCAGTTTGGGGTGACGCAGATTGATTTTTTGGGGCACCGCGTCTCTCCCGAAGGAGCGGTTCTGCTGCCTGACAAAGTGCGTGCGGTAGCAGATTTTCCCCGGCCGCAAACGGTCAGGGCGTTACAGGAATTTTTGGGAATGGTGAATTTTTATAACCGTTTCCTTCCCCGTGCAGCGCAGCTCATGCAACCACTGTACGCCGCGCTCAAAAAACAGAAACCCGCGGATAAGATCGAATGGTCCCCGGAGCGAGAGCGGGCGTTCTCGGAAGTCAAAGCAGCCCTGGCAAACGCTGCGTTGCTGGAACATCCAGACCCAATGGCCCGCATAGCGCTCACCACTGACACGTCAGATGTGGCCATAGGGGCGGTCGTGGAGCAGCGCGTAGCCGGGGCTTGGCAGCCGCTCGCCTTTTTCAGCAGGACTTTGCACGACAGTGAACGTAAATACAGCGCGTTCGACTGGGAGTTGCTGGCTCTCCACTTGGCCATTCGCCACTTCCAGTTCTGGCTGGAAGGGCGCTGTTTCACCGCGTTCGTTGACCACAGGCCACTAACATTCGCGATGGCCAAGGTTTCAGAACCGTGGTCGGGCTGGCAGCAGAGACAGCTGGCCGCGATCTCAGAGTTTACTACCGATATTCAGCATGTGTCGGGTAAACTGAATGTAGTGGCAGACTGCCTCTCGCGCGCTGTGGCTGCCCCGGTCCGCGTGGGGATAGATTACACAGCCATGGCCGCGGAGCAGGTTAGTGACGCGGACGTGCGCGCACTCCAGTCTGGACCAACAGGGTTAAGGCTGGAGAGCAGGGTGCTGCAAGACGGCATGCCCCCCCTAATCTGCAATGTCTCCGTCCTGTGGTCCCGGCCACGTGGCATCGCCGCGTGTTTGACTCGGTTCATTCTTTGGTGCACCCGGGAGTGCACGCGTCGGTCAAAATGGTAGGGGAGAAATTCGTGTGGCCGAGCCTGCGTAAACAGGTGAAAGAGTGGGCGGCAGCCTGTGTACCGTGCCAACGAGCCAAAGTACACAGACACACGAAGGCTCCCTTGGAGCCGTTTCATATTCCGGCTAAGAGGTTCGACCATGTCCACGTGGACCTCGTGGGCCCCCTCCCGCCATCACAGGGGTACACGCACCACCTGACAATGGTGGACCGCACCACGCGCTGGCCGGAAGCGGTTCCGCTGGCTGCAACCACAGCCGAGGACGTGGCGCGCGCGTTTTTAACAGCATAGGTGGCACGTTTTGGAGTCCCGTGGGACATTACGTCCGACAGAGGCCCTCAATTTGTTTCCGAACTCTGGTCAACAATGGCCCACAGTCTGGGTGTCTCAATTCACCGCACAACCGCATACAATCCACAGGCTAATGGGTTATGCGAACGTTTTCATAGATCATTGAAAGCGGCTCTCAGGGCTTCACAGACGGATGCAAATTGGGTAAACAGGCTACCGTGGGTTTTATTGGGGTTACGTTCTGCACCTAAAGAAGATTTGGAAGCTTCCCCAGCTGAACTCGTTTTTGCACAACCACTTCGGCTGCCCGGGGAGTTTCTGCCAGATAATCCCACGCCGGACATTTCCCCGCCGCAGCTGTTGCAGCGTAGCACAGACACAAGCACGTTGCCGGGCCCTGCCCACCACAGTTTTCTGCGTGTTTTTGTACCTAAAACTTTGAAAAACGCGGAGTTCGTGTTTGTCAGACACGACGCCCACCGCCCGTCATTGTGACCACCCTATGATGGACCGTTCAGAGTGCTGGAAACAGGGGATAAGCATTTTTTGCTAGATTTGGGGGGGTAGGAGGGAAAAGGTTGGCATAAACAGACTCAAACCCGCTTTTGTGGTGGCGGACGAGCAAGTGCTGTTGGCAAGGGCCCCTCGGCGTGGAAGACCCCCACGGGGAGCTTCCCAGAGAAAAGTTTCCCCAGAACACCCACAGGGACAGACAAAAAGTTTTCACCCCCAAACATCAGCCCCCCAGCATGACAGCGCCGCGGAGGCGGCGAATCCTGGTTACAGCAGATACGGGAGAAGACTGAAGCCCAAGCAGCATGTGGATTGATGTTTAATGGTTCTGTCACAGCATACGGACTGTTATTCTTTTGTTCTATCCAATATGCTCGGGGGGGGGTGGTGTAGAGTCACATGGGGAAAGCATAATGTGTAACATCTTAGATAAGAACAAAGAGCAGAGGTTCCCCGGTGAGATAACAGGGAGGTGTGAACGATGAATGCAGTGTGATCTTTTGTGTATCAGAAACTTCTAGGAGGATGGTAAAGGATTAAGGAAGTGAATGCAATGTGACCTTTTGTGTGTTAGAAGCTTCTGGAGGAATGCCATAGTATTTAAGAGAAGAGTCTTGGCTGAGATGTTCTCTTTCTGACTATGCTTCTGTGTGAGATGTGTAATAAACTGTCTGAGTCAAATCCGCCTCGTTATTTACACACTCCACACTATCGTTAAAACAGCTAAGAAAATGATAAAAACAAATGAAAAGAAATAGAATAAAATATCTAAAAACAATGACAAGTCATTGATTGCATTTCCAGGTCCTTCAGAAAAAAATAGAAATGATCCAGAGAAACAAGATTTCTAAGGTTTAAAGTGCCTTGTAAATTATTCCAGTCACAAGGAGCACAATACTGAAACGCCGTTTTCCCACTCTCTGTGCGAACACTGGGGACAGTCAGAATATAATGGCCCTTTTCCACTAGTGTCAGTTTGGCCCAGTTTGGTTCAGTATGGTATGCTTTGTAGGCTTTTCCATTAGGAATGTCTGATGGCCCTCTGCCATCAGACTGCTGAACACTATGTGACTTATTAGACTCTCGTGCACTACGTACAGCAGCTCAACCAGACTCATGTCAATCATCACTGTTTTCTTTTTGCATTACCGACTGCACTATGTGGTACTCCACAATATCTGCTGCTCGCTAATATATTTAAATTGCTTGACTAGTATTACTCATTCATATTCTACATTTTATTGCATGTATAGTTTTTTTTATTTCTATCTTCTATTTTTATTATGTTTAATGTTGTAGCATTGCACCGAGACAAATTCCTAGTTTGTGTACTACATGAACAATGGCAATAAATCTGATTCTGATTCTGAACTGTAACGGTTACGGTCTCGATTTTTTGGACCTGCTCCCAAGTGGTTCTAACCATGCCGTACCGACCTGAAAATGTGACGTAAAAATACTGCAGGCCACTGATTGGTTCGGGCGTAACGTCATGAGAGCGCCGTTCTTCTGCTGAATGTACAACCGCCATTTGCAAAAACTCTTATGCGAGTAATCACTGCAAATGGTAGAGATGGCTTTGGCTTCACACAAATCTTCTACACCGTGGTCCGACGAGGAGGTGCAGACTTTTCTTTGCATTGTGGCTGACGATCGGATCCAGAGAGAGTTAGATGGAGCGCACCACAATGAGATTTTCCATGAGGTCGTGGAGCAGTTGGCCACCTGTGGATACAACCGGACAATTAAACAAAGTAGGGATAAGCTTAAAAAATTGAAATGTGATTACCGGGCCATCAAGGACCACAATGGTCGAAGTGGGGTGAACCGAAAGCAATGGAAGTGGTTCGACCAGATGGACGTCATTTACGGTAATCGGCCGGACAGTAATGGGAGGGAGATGGGAGTCGACCCGGCCACGATACTGTTACAAACCATGGATGGTGAGTGTTTTGTGATATTATGCATCTTTTTGCTCTATCCAGCCTATTGGTGCCACGCTAACTTTTTTGAGCAATTACAACGCCGTTCTCTCCTGGCTCACGAGTGTTAACCAGGAGCACTAGCAGTGCTAGCCAGCTAGCTAGCTAGCCATGATTCGCGCTTGCTCTGTCCGATTTATTCGCTTGTGAGAGCAAAACAACAAAATATGCTAAAAAGTTTTGTGTATGTGTTACACTTTCATGCTGTGCATTAAAGTTGTGTTTGTACTTTCTTTCTAGAATTGCATTCCACATGCTCAGGGTCCCCCTCCCTCAGCATGAACCCCCCGGGCTCTCCTGCATCTGTTGCAGATCCAACACCGATACCAGCCCCATCTCCAGCTCCGTCAATGTGTGGCACGACATGTTCACGTACTGGTAAAACACAACAAACAAAAGATTAACACACTGTTTTGTTTATGGATACAGGTCAAGTGGACCCAAAGGAGCAAAAATCTCAACATATACAAGTGCATTTTAAAACCAGTGATTTATAAAGTGATTCATATAATTTCATAAAGCCTCATAATAGACCCACATACCTATTCTGTGTATTTTCCCACTACAGTGTTGCTGTGCTGTTTATTTTCCACCATGAATCACTGGCTTGAAAAATGTACATGTACAGAGTGGATCCTGGGCTGCTCACTTGTCAGCGGTGGACACCTGGTCCCATTTTTTTTAGCTGTAGTGAAGGAAGTAGTCATACAATTCTTGTTTTTGAAAAGCTGATGTAGCACAAAAACTCACTTTCGAATGTGCTGGCGGTCAATGTGCGTCATTCAAATGATTCAAGTCAACTGACTGTATTAACTCATTCACATTTCTGAGGCCACAATAAAACCAAGTTATTTTAAACATAAACCTGGCGCTTGCAAAATCTGCTGTACTGAAGCACAGTGCTTATATACTACAACGAAGCATTTTTGTCACACCCCACCACTTGGCTTTCACAAGTGTATTTCCCGTATATATGTTTTGCACTTGCTTTAACTAACCACCGCCCATTTCTGTCTTTCGTGTAGGCAAGAGGAAAAGGAGCCACCCCACAGCGGAGCTTGCCACTGTGTTTACCGAGATGCATTGTGACGAGGTGCGGCTCCAAGAGCAGCAGCTTGAACAGCACCATGAACAGCTCAAACTGCAGCATGAACAGCACCATGAACATCTCGAACTGCAGCATGAACAGCTTGAACTGCACAGTAAACAGCTCGAACTGCACAGTAAACAGCTTGAACAGCGGGGTGAAGCATTTGCCCAGCAAATGCACACCATTAACCGGCTTGCTGAGGAAGCTCGTGAAGCAAGGGAGCAAAGAAGCCGCCTTACAAAGGGAGGAGATGGCTCAAAGTGCTTCCTTCCATCAGGCTTTCCTGGCTGTACTGGGCAACCTCGGGACGAGTGGCCAGCGTGTGTGACCCAGTCTCCCCACAAGCCTCTGTTAACATGTAAACATGTAAAACAAAACAATGGGTAATTTTGCAGAAACTTGTAATAAACCAGTGACCGTTGGCATCATGATTGTGTTTTGTCTGTTACTACCAATTTTTTCCAGATCTTTCCCCAAAAAAGGGTTGGAAGACCATGCCATTTGAGTATGTTATGGAGTCTAATAATTAGTTAGACATACTTTAAAAGTCAAAAGATCAAGCTCAAGGTTTACAGTCATGTGAAATAATTAGGACACTATTAAAGAGTCAGTTCTGTATTAAGAAATGTTCATATCTATATGTAAGCCTGGTTATGTTTTTATTTGCATAAAACATTTACTTTAGCCATTTTAGGTGGGAATGAATGTGGGGGTGTCCTAAAAATAGATGAAGGGTGTCCTAATTTATTCCTCACTGTTTAGAATTACATTTTACAGAAAATTTGGTAAAAGTCTTCATTTTTAATTGTTTAGTTGTATTGCATGAATCTCCCTGTATTTTTAACATTGATATTAAATATCCACATGGCCAAATTCCTCACAAAAAATCACACAGGGTAATACAGCGTGTCTTAATTTTTTCACGACTGTAGGTTGTGGGAGAAGTTTTGGACCAACAAAATCTTGTGATGCAGTGTATCCTGACATTGTGGTTAAAAAATATTTAGATACATTTTGGAAATCCAGCCGTGCAATATTTTCATGTTATATGTGTGTAATGGTGAATAATGAAAGTTCTTTCTTAACCAAAATTCTGTTTTTCCACACTGGAAAATTGCCAGGAATGCAAGGGGTAAGAAAAGGTTAAACATTTAAGTTTTTCAGAATAACTGGATAAGGTTACATGGGATTTAACTTGTTTCAACACGATCCATAATTCTGTTAACATACTTGCATCACACCAAAAGTGATACATGCAACTGCTGGATCACTCGTAGACGGCTTCCCCTGTCTTTTAGCATTTAATCACTCTTACCTTCATAATTAATCCTTATAAACAACAGAGAAGACATATCTGAAAAGGGTACAAAAAAATTATTAATACAACAGTTGGACATGTGTAGGCACATGAATGGGAAGGCACTCAGTGTTTAGTCATTATTGCTACACAAGTACTGCATCAGAGCATCTCGTACATCTCTGCCCTGTTCCTCTACACCCTGTGCCTCTACCCCCACCGATTCATGTGCTTCAGCTGCAGGATCATCCAATGTGGTGTCGAAAGTCTCTCCATGATTTTCACACAGATTATGCAGAGCACAAGAAGTCAGCACCATAGCTTTCACCAGCTGGATGTCACTGTCATTCCTTTTCAGAAGGCAGCGCCACCTTCCCTTCAGCCTGCCAAAAGCATTCTCCACAACGACCCGTACTCGAGTGATGTTTTGGTTGAATATGTGTTGTTCTTCTGTCAGTCGTCCAGTGTCATGGAGGAAGCCACAGAGCGAGCAGTATAATCATCTTCTCGTAATCCTCCATCTTGTGTTTTGATATTGTGTTGATTGTGTGTCACGTGTTTTACATCACAGGAGGGCTGCACTGCCTTCTTGTAACAAATCCCACCCACATCAAGCGGTACTCTGGTGTAATGGAAACACAAGTGGACTGAACTGAACTGTACTGTACTGTACCGGGCCAAACTGACATTAGTGGAAAAGGACCATAAAAGTCCTGTGATATATAGAAGCGGTGCTAAAGGTAGCCTATTAGCCCCCAAGCTAACACTGGTAACAGGAAGCTCAAACCGAGTGTGGCTTATATTGTTATTTTCTTCAGATCTTAGTCACCCTAATAACCCTTCCTGTTACCATCTGGTTCACCGGTCTGCGGTCCATAATGTGCCTCGCTTTGCTCCAGCCTGAAGACACAGGCACATGCACAAAGATGCCATGTAGCACGTCTCGATAAGTAGCACAGTATAGAACACCGGCACCGGCATGCCAGTCACGGGAAGCTGAGAGCCAGCAGAGCCGCTGAGAGCTTCTGAGAGCTGCTTCGTGACGGGGCATCCCCCAGCTGGCCGTGGGAGAGGAGCAAAGTACCACGGAGCGAGACATTGCCCCTTGAGATCCCATGGCTCAGCCAGCAGCCTCAGCTTGCAGCAATCAGTGGAGTGTGCGGTGCTAGTGATTTAATGTGGCGTCTCGGCGGGGTTGTTGGGGGGTGGGCTGGGATGATGTGAGATGCACAAATGACTGCGGATCAGTGAACTAGCGCTGCTCATCCAAGCTAGAAGGAGCTGTCTAGAAGCTACCCAGCTAATGGCTAACTGATATAAGAGGGAGGGTGGAGGTGAACAGATGAAGGATGTTTCTTAAAGTGACAGGCTTTAAATCAGAGTGTTTCAAGAAAGCCAAGAAAAAAAAATGAATTTGTTCCAATAATTGAAAAATTAAAGACAATGTGAACAAAATATGTCACAAACACTTCATTAAGACATGAGTGCGCTGTTAAAATGTGGGAAAAGTGCAGTCTGTCATGATTCCCTCCGGCAGGCATGGTAGGATAAACAGACTCTCGGATGCAGGCAGAAATTCAGCGTATCATGATTTTATTAATAACAAAAACAAAAAAATGAAAAACAGCACGGGGGCAGGAAACAGACAGACTCGACTGGAAAAATTACAAGGAAAATTCACTGGGGACACATAGACAGGAATACCGTCAGGGAAATAGGATACAATGTCAATGACGCCACAACAAACACAGACAGGGCCCAGCATATATAGACAGGGGATGATTAACACAACACAGAACAGGTGGGCACAATCAAGTGCAGCAGGGAAGTGGCTGCAGGTGAGGAAGACAGGATGGGCAGGGCTGTACAGACAATCAGGAACTGGGAATGCACATGAAACATGACAAAGGACCAGGGAAGATGTGACCATGGACACAGAAGACAAAGACAGAGGATTCAGGGGAACACAGAGGGCAAATGGTGTAAATAATCATACATAATCACAGAAAAACAGTAAATGAACATAAACAGACGGATGAACACGGTGCTGTGGGAGTGTGGAGCTCAGGAGCTTTCAACACGAGAGCTGACATGGACGCTCTTTGCTCAGGAGATACAGGAGATAACATCATAGGAACATTAAACTCAGGAGATAATGACATAGAAACTCTTTGCACAGGAGGCAACATAGGAACCTTAACCTCAGGAGATAACACAGGTTCTAGAGATAGCACAGAGACTTTAAACTCAGGAGATGATAACATGGAAACTTTAACCTCTGGAGGTGTCAACATGGAACCTTTAACCTCAGAAGGTGACACCATGGCCACTTTTAACTCAGAAAGTGCCAACATTGAACCTTTGAACTCAGGAAGTGACAATATAGGAGATAGCATAGGAACCTCGTGTTCAGAAGAAAATAACATGGAGGATTTAAATTCAGGAGATAACATTGGAGTCTCTTGCTCAGGAGCTAATAACTCAGGAGTTTCTAACTCTGGAGCTACCAACATAGGAGTTTCTAACTCTGGGAGCAGTACCTGAGAGGCCTTTGGTTGAAAATTCCTTCATTTTTCAGTGTGTGGCTATTTTATATTGTTTCTTATTTTTGTACTGTAAAACAACAAAACGGAAGAGGGACACAAACATGGACCTCCTTCTTGATTATCTGGGGAGGTCAAATGAGAGACACCACGAGCAGAGTAGGGGGGATGAGTAGATGACCGCCATTTTGCTGCAAAGCATCCAGAAGCTGGAGTACAGAACCAATACCCTTGTTGGACTGATGGGACATGTTGTGTCTCTCCTTGAGGGACTGCAAAAAATAGAAGAAACCATGATGATGTCAGGCAGAGAAGAGGGGACCACAACTATGTCAAGCAGAGAAGAGGGAACCACAATGACGTCAGGCAGAGGAGAAGAGACCATGGTAGAGTTGGGTGAGGACTGAGGGACCACGGCAACTCTGGACTGGCCTGTAGCACCCTCGGTGACCCCGGACTGGGGCATGGCAGCACCCACGATGGCTCCAGACAGGAGCGTAGCTGCACCTGCGGTGACTCCAGACGGGACCATAGCTGCACCCGTGATGGCTCCAGATGGGAGTGTAGCTGCACCCGTGGTGGCTCCAGATGGGAGCGTACCTGCATCCGCAGTGGCCCCGGACTGGGACAGAGCTGCACCCGCAGTGGCCCTGGACTGAGACAGAGCTGCACTCACGGTGGTCCCAGACTGGGACAGAGCTGCACCCACAATGGACCCCGGGCTGGAGCGTGACACCCACAATGGACCCAAGCTGGGGCACAGCACCCACATAGGTCTGAGGCTGGGACGCAGCACCCACAGCAGGCCCGATTGGGACACAACACCCACTGAGATCCAGACTGAGGAGGACCTGCACCTAAGGAGGTCCCAGGTGGGGACGGAGCACCCGCGAAGACCTCAGCTGGTGGGGAGCTGCACCCACGGAGGTCCCGGGCTGGGATGAAGCACCCACAATGACCTCAGCTGACGGGGGAGCAGCACCCATGGAGGTCCTGGGCTGGGACAGAGCACCCGTGATGACCTCAGCTGGAGAAGCTGGACCCATGGAGTTCTCAGGCAACGAGGCTGGACCCACGGAGACCTCTGGCAAAGCTGGATGCTCCTCGGTGACCATGGGAAAAGACTCCAACAGGAGGGACAGCGAAAGGGGGTCAGGGTCACTGGCGGCAGTGGAGCCCGGCGAGGTGAGCTCAGGTGCAGCCGTCAGCTGCACCTGGCCCTCCCCAGCAAGAGCCAGACAAGATCACTCCAAAATCGAAACAGTGAAAACAAAGGAGAGCATTTACCTGATTTCAAGCTCCACCGCCGTCCAGGACTCCGTCGATTCAGGTGACGACATCTCAGGCCTGACCCTCTGGAGGTCCAGCTTCAGCTCCGCTGCAGCAGCCCCAGCAGCAGGCATGGTGGAAGATGCAGTCTTGAGACTTCCCAGCAAAGTGTCCCATGCGGGTGGCTTGCCCGTCATGGCGACAGGAGGTCGGTTCCCTGCTGGCGCTTGATCCTGCTCCACTGACGCCAGGGGATGCTCAATCATCAGCACAGGCTCCAGCTCACTGGTAGCGCTCTCCCTCCATCCGGACCATGGCTGCGGGGCTGGAACCAAGTCCTCCAGGGCCACAGGCACCTCCAATGTCCGGCGGCTCAATCTTGAGGACAGTGGACACTCAGGGGAACAAAGGAGGAGACACGGAGAAAGCAGGTGAAAAGTGTATATCTGCAACAGGCAGTGAGGACTCAGTGGACTGCATGGACTGAGCCCCACCACCGGGAATCAGGCAAGATAATTCATTTTAAGGTAACTGGGAATGAAAAAATCCTTGCCTGCATTCCAGGGGCATGATGGTTTCTGCTGCAGCAGGCCCAATGTCCTCTCTCTCAGTGGCTGCAGTGGTAAAGCGCCACCCTGAAGAACATGGAGGAGCCACCCCTGCAGACTCAATGGCGGGTGGAGCTGGGGATGAGACAGCCGGATTTTCAGCAGAGGGAGGAGACACTGTGGAGGAGAGGGGAGAAGCAGCAACGGACAAGGAGGAGAAGGATGATCGGACAGCTGGTGAAGAAAAACAAGAGGAGGAAGCCGCTGCAGGAATTCTTTGATACAGTGAGGAAGGAGCTGCTGACTGGGAAGCAGAGGAGTTCTTCTGGCGGCCTGTTGCTGATGACATGGGAGCCGGTGCTTGAGCTGGTGGACAGGGGCAGGAGAAAGACGCCTGTCATGGGGAACGCCTCCTCGTCGGCTTCGGTCCCACCGAGAACGAACCCATCTTCAACCTGGGAAAGGACAGCTGGAGAGCGGAGAGGGTGTATAATAGCTCCCCGAACTAGGAATACTTCCCCAATCCGGTGTGTGCCTCAACGATCTCAACCGCTGCCACAATACTCTCCCAGACTTTCTTTGGACCACAGGAGGCGAGGGCTTCTGCCACAAAGTCCTGGATAAACCCGGCGG
This sequence comes from Pholidichthys leucotaenia, assembly GCA_020510985.1. NCBI lineage: Eukaryota > Metazoa > Chordata > Actinopteri > Cichliformes > Pholidichthyidae > Pholidichthys > Pholidichthys leucotaenia. The sequence continues at coordinate 315,306,620 of CM035840.1, forward strand.
CCCATTCCTCCTCCAGGCACGGAGTCCCGGCCACCAATCTCCCTTTGTTGGCAGAAGGCCGGTGGGCTGGGGACATGATGATGCTCGGGACAAGACAGGTGAGTGAAAACAATAAGCCACAAACTACAGCCGCTGGGTCTTAAACTGGTCAGAGTCTACCGTCACGAATTGCCCCTCTGGGGCAGAGAGGAAAGACCCAGCTGCTAAACTGCAGTTTGTGGTATTTATTAACAGCAACACAAAATCCATAAAGTGCACAAAAATAAACTTACAATAAGTTGTTGGCGGAAAGCACAGGGATGCACGTCATGACAGAGAGAGAGTCCTGATGGAAGTAAGTAGATTAGGGATGAAGTATCGGAATATCCATTGAAACTGAGATAGGTTGCAACGGGGATGAGAATGATAAAATTCTGACAAAGAGTAGATGAGCAGACCCATCTTAGCAGACAATCAGCTGTGAGTCATGAGGACAGGAGACTGATGTGTAGTGAATGGTGTGTGTGTGTGTGTGTGTGTCCCTATGGGCTTGCCGTACCCGCCTGCAGGGTGACGTCAGGTGGGCTGCAGCAGACATGTATATAGTTCTGCGTGTTCTAATAAAGTTCAGTTTGCTGCATGGCATAAGACCAACTCCGACCATTATTACAGACATAACATTTTGGCGACGAGGAGAAACTATAGGGTTGTATGGGTTACCGCCACCCTTATCACTGTTTCTGGAGTATCTGGGAGAGCCAGTGATCCTGTGGCCAAAATGGGTAGCCATGTTTGAGGGTTACATCATGGCACTGGGCCTAAGTAGACTAGATGGGAGTAAGAAGACAAGCACTTCTGGCCCACCATCTCTGCGTAGAAGGTCGGAAAATTCTCTGCATATTGGGAAAGACGGAGCCTTATGCGGATGCTGTCGGGCAGCTTGTCGAATATTTTGCCGAACATACGAGGACCACGAAGTTGTAGGTAGAAGAGCTGTTGGCGTCAAAAGGAGCTAAGCTAGTTGGCTTGGAGAAGCTAAAGGCTCAGTCTGTGGCAACGGCGAAGTTAGCCACGAAGCTAGGTGCGCACCAAAACCAAGCTACAAGCTACCAGCTAGACATCGAGGTGGAACCAGGGCCACGAGTGAGGGAGCCCTTGGTCACCAAAGATGGCGGGCCAGTCGAGGAGCTCGGCGCGGTGCGTGACCATAGTGCTGGTGGTGAAAACATCACGGCAAGCAATGACAGCATGGAGGGAGAGCAGTGACCAGACTCAACTGAGTTTTCCCCATGGCTGAAGTCCGGGCAACGGGAGAGTGGGATCAAGCAGGCTGAAAGCCCCAGGAAGCAGCAGCAACAGCCGGGCACAAAGGCAGTGCAGCGGAGCGCCTTGGACGAGAGTGCTGGGCGCAGCGGCGAGGTGCATGGGTCAACAAGCGACGGCGACAAGCGGGCTGCAGTTTTCCCTGGAGCTCCACCACAGGGGGCCGGGGTGTCTGGGGATACAACAGCTGCAGCTGCAGCGGTGTTGGAGGTAGTCGGGGGCGGACTGACAGGCACGGAGGGACTGCGCGCCGGGCAGCAACACTGTGGGTCCAGACAAGAGAAGCTGTCGAGGGTGAGAAGAAGAGATATTCTCACCAAGGACATCAGCTTCGACTCCAGGGGTGGGAGAAGAGACATTCTCGCCGGGGAGGTCATCTTTGACCCTGGGGGCAGGCGGCTGCCAGAGGGTTGCCCTGGGCCTCCGAGCTGGTTTGATCCTTGGCTGCTCATGGACTGTAATATAAATGACTGTACTGTAAATATGTTCATATGGTGTGCATGTATTGAATGGCTGTTGGGATACGGGATTATTTTGTGTAGATACACTAATTTTAGTTGTTTTTTGGGTGAATGCGTTAGGCCATTCTGTTCACTGTTTCCCGTTATTTCCCTTAGTGCATGATTTGGGTCTTAAATCGGGGTGGGTCTGAATTGTATGTGTTTTACACTTTTGTAAGGGGGAGGGGAATGATGTGTAGTGAATGGTGTGTGTGTGTGTGTGTGTGTGTGTGTGTGTGTGTGTGTGTGTGTGTGTGTGTGTGTGTGTGTGTGTACCTATGGGCTTGCCGTACCCGCTTGCAGGGTAACGTCAGGCGTGCTGCGGCAGACATGTATATAGTTCTGTGTGTTCTAGTAAAGTTCAGTTTGCTGCATGGCATGAGACCGACTCCGACCATTATTACAGACATAACAGAAACGGGGCTGACAGCTTGACAGGGGCACCGCCCACAACCAGGGTAAAACAGAAGTGCCACTGACAGCAACCCCGGAGAGAGAGAGAGAGAGAGAGAGAGAGAGAGAGAGAGAGAGAGAGAGAGAGAGAGAGAGAGAGAGTGAGAGAGAAAAGGAACTGGCAAAATACAAATATGATGCAATAACTAGAATGGTGACAAATAAAGACTGAAGGAAAAATACATTCATTCATTCATCTTCTTCCGCTTAATCCTTTTCGGGTCGCGGTGGGGCTGGAGCGTATCCCAGCATCTTTGGGCGAGAGGCAGGGTACACCCTGGACAGATCGCCAGTCCATCGCAGGGCCAACACACAGAGACAGACAACCATTCACTTTCACAGTCATACCTAAGGACAATTTAGAATCTCCAGTTTGATGCCAATTAACCTAACTTGCATGTTTTTGGCATGTGGGAGGAAACCGGAGAAATCCCGGAGTAAACCCACGCAGACACGGGAAGAACATGCAAACTCCACACAGATCACTGTTGGTCAGGGGCTGGGATCGAACCCAGGATCCCCCAGCCAAGGGTGAGTAAACCCAAATATGTAAATAACAAAACTACTATGAATGTAAACAAGAAAATAAGTCACACTAAGAACCAATACAAGATATGTGAAAACCAACCAAGGATAAAATAACAGGAACTAGAACACAAAAATACAACAACTATACAAATATGGAAAAAAGCAATGAGAATCAGAATCAGAATGAAATTTATTGCCAAGCATGTTTACACATACGAGGAATTTGACTTGACATTAGGCGCGCTCGATAAGCGCTTCCTAATGACGCGGCAGCCATACAAGGCGCCTGTCATGCAGTGGGGGGTAAAGAGGGGAAGGGGGAGGGGGAGGGAACACATTGGGCAGAGAGAAAAAAAACAAAGTTTTCAAAATAGTGCTCGAATGAGCAAAATTGTGATCACATAGAAAAAAAACCCTCAGTTGCACAATTAGCAGACAAAATACAGATCACACATTAACAAAGAAAAAGAGAGAGACCAGTGTGTGTAGTCAGTCATGTAATATCAGTATGAGTGCAGTGTGGATGTATCAGTTGCTGGTGCACAACAAAGAAGCCTCTCCTAGGCAACGGATGGATGTTATGTTCATGTATTCTAAACATAGATAAGCATGTCCACAGAGTCCATCTCTCTTCGTGCATGCCAGATGGTAAAGTTCCGTATTAGACACATGATAACGCTGTCCTTGAAGAGTTCAGTTTGCTGAACAACAGCAATTGTTTGTTAATTGTTTGGGTTAAAGAGAAGCCAAAACTCCTTCCTGCATAATCTCTGCTCCTGGAGGAATGAGTTCCCAAGGATGCCGAATCAAGGCCTGATGAGCACAGTCACTTAGAGCATAGTAATTTCCACTCTCATGCGATTCTGTGCATCACAATTAATTCAATTCACAGGCTTAAAATCATTCCCTGGAGAGCACCCAGCGGCTCAAGATGTTTTCAACCTCCTGATTCGGTTTGACAATCAGTTCACCATTTGCCGCTATCAGTGCACTCCCATGCTGGTCAAATTGTTGAAGGAGCTTCGCCGGGATCCGCATTTTGACCAGCTCTTCCAACTTCTTTAATTTCCGATACACCAGGAAACTCCGGAGCCAAACAGTAGAAATCCTGTGATCATAAGCCAAACAGATAGATGTCTTCCGCATCTTCAATCGAATCACACAGACACATGAGTTCCAATTGTCCCATGAGTCACACATTTGGGCTCCCCCGGGCCCGATTTTGACTGAGCATGGCAGGATCCCCTGTGCTCAGATCGTGACAAGCGCAGCTGATGATCTTCATTCGGATGGTGTTTGATGATTTCTCTACAAAAGAAGAACTCCTTAAACTACTGCCTCTTAAAACAACTACAAGGGGAGTAGAAATCTATAACGCGGTGAAAAAGTTTTTAGAGGAGAAAAGGGTACCATTGGAAAAGCTGGTATCTGACTACAGACGGAGCTCCTGCTATGACTGGCTGACATGCAGGTTTCATCGCGCACTGTAAAGGTGACACAGACTTCCCACCATTCTTGCATTACCACTGCATCATTCATCAGCAGGCCATATGTGCAAAAGTGACTGGATTTGAGAATGTGATGATTCCGGTCATGAAAATCATAAATGGCATCTGCTCCAAACCCAAACAACACAGGATATTCAAGGTGCTATTGGAGGAGCTACACCCCAGATTACAGGACACTGGTGAACAGCATGCAATGCCAGGCTTCTCACTAACTGACAGATACCAGGTGATGTAAGCGGCAACATGGTAGTGGCATGGCAAGGTTAAATATAAATATTAAAAAGTTGTTTCAAATATTTTCATAAAGTGTGAGACATAAGATTTTGTTAAAAATCCTGTAGATTTGGTGATTATTATAAAATGTGATAAGATTTTTTTTAAAAATCTGAAAGAGTTGATTTTTGTAGTCTTGCATAATTGATAACTTGTACAAACATGGTTCACAGTTTGTTAAAAATGGGACATGAAGATTTCCTACAAAATGCTGTCGAAGTGATCATTTGAAAATGAGACATTCATCAGATGAGCCACCGATTCCATGCCACTGCTGGTTCGACACCTTTGGGAATTATGTCATCATGGGAGGCCTGGATGATGCTGACAACAAGAAGCTAAAGAAAGTGCTAGCTCTCAGTTTAGGCGAGGAAGGGCGGTGTGTGCGCCACACTCTGGGCCAAGTGGACTCATTCAGCGAATGTGTAGATCTGATGTAGAAATATTACAGTGACGTGAGAAACGTTACAGCCCGAAGAATTGCCTTCTTCCACCTCACACAGTATGCAGGTGAGTCAACCAAACATTATGCCACGGAGCTCCGAGTCTTAGCGAGCATGTGCGCCTTCGGGCTTTTAGAAGACGAGCTAATCCGTGACAAGCTAGCAGATGGCGCGAACAACAAGTGGCTAAGAGAAGAACTAATGCAAGTTAAGTTAATTGGAGACTCTAAAGAGGCCCCAGGTGTGATTGTGTGTGTGAATGGTGAAAGGGTTGGGCGCCGTTGTGGGACTAATAAAGGAATCTAATGCTAACAACAGACAATCTCAAGCTAAGCCAAGTAGTGAGAATGGTGAGCCAGATGGAGGTAGCCACCCAGCTAGTGGAATAGCTAATGACACCTAGCCGTCAGGCCCCTCAACCGACCCTGCAAGAGCAGGCTGTTAGCAGCAACACCATTAGCCACCCCAAACACACACAACCACGGGCCGACATGAAGAGGCCGGGCAGAACACGGACCAAGGTAGGTGAGTGGCCATCATGCGCCGACTGCGGTTCATCTAAACACCGAGCCCATCGCCCACTTGCCCTGCTAAAGGGAAGAGATGTTACCGCTGCAAACAAGCTAACCACTTTGCTAAGGTCTGCCGCTCGGCCCCTGTGAAAAACAAAGTCTGCCCATTGGACCCAGTCACGGTTTGCATGGCGGGTGTCAGGAATTGGCTGCTCAAAGAAAACTCTTCCCCAAAAAGACCATTACAGCGAAGGCAGACAGTCTCTTCAGATATGGGCACGTCAAGATCGGCATGGTAGGAACAATTGACTTCTCAGTGACCTGCGGCCTGAAAATAATCCCGTTGTTCACTTTTCAGGTGACGTTCCAAGCGGTAAACCTGCTGGGAATTGACCTGTTAGGCGAGCTGGGGTTTTCCATCACAGACCCGATGGACTCCGTCGTTCTAATGGTCTTGTCGTCCTGGCAGTGCCGCTGGCCGGCACTTTTTACAGGTCTAGGGTGCATTGCCACCTTTAATCACCAACCATTCATTAACCCAGAAGTGGTGCTCAAAATTCAACTGTTTCACCGACTGCCCCTTACCCTACGAGACGACGTTACGATGGAGCTTAATAAACTTCTGGACACCGGCATCATTGAGAGGGTCTACTCATTCCCGTGGATCTCGAACATTGTCATGGCAAAGAAAAAATCGGGTGGTATATAACCATGCATCGACTTCCGGGTGGTTAATAAGGCAATCATCCCAGATAAATATCTTCTGGCCACAATGGAGGAACTAACAGCGACCTTCAGCGGTTCAAAAATGTTCTCGAAGCTGGCCTCCGCCAAGGCTACCTACAGGTGTCATTCCACCCCAACAGCCACAACCTGACAGCTTTTGTTATACACATTGGAGTTTTCAGATACGCACACATGCCCTTTTGCCTTAGCTCTGCCTTGAGCTGCTTTCAGAAAATTATGGCCAGCATCCTTGCCAGCCTCAAGGGAGCAGTGGTGTATGACAACATTGTGGTACATGGCACTTCGCCGGCCACCCACAATGCCCACCTGAGGAAGGTCATGGAAGTACTGACAAGCCACGGCGTAACATTCAACGAAGAGAAATGCATCTTTGCAGCAGAGACAATTGAGTTTGTGGGGTTTTGACTGACCACTGAGGGCCTGAGCCCCCTGCATTCGGACATGGAAGTGCTCCTGCAGCTGCCAGAGAATACAACCCCCGCACAAATCTCGTCTTTTCTGTGCATGGTGAATTTCTATGGGCACTTCCTCCCTCACTACTCCGAAGAACCATTGTGCGCCCTCCTGAAACAGGACGCACTTTGGGAGTGGACTCCAGCATGCTCAGCCGCATTAATCGACTGAAGTCACAACTCACCTCTCCACCTGTGCTGGCCCACTTCGACCTACACAGCCCTACCTTTGTGACATGCGACGCGTCTGGCTGTGCAGTAGGAGCCGTCATGTCACAGCTTCAAGACGGAATGGAATGCCCAGTGGCGTTCGCATCGAGGTCACTCACATCGGCTGAATAGAAGTACTCGGTGGGGAGAGGGAGGCGCGAGCATGCATCTGGGCATGCGAGTGTTGGCACATATAACTCTATGAATGACACTTCACACTACAAACAGACCACAGAACCCTCACAGCACTGCTGGAAACCTCCGAGTTGGGACACAAACCTCTACGCATCCACAGATGGACTGAAAGACTACGAGCATATACTAACTTCACTACCCAGTTCACGCCAGGCAGACAGAATGTAGTGGCGGACCTCTTGTCCCGAGCCACACCTAAATCCAACCTGAATGGCAACCGAGATCCCCTGGAGACGGAGCTGATCAGCATGTTACACAGGCCCTTTCAGAACACAGTTTCACTCCAGGAGCTCCAGGCGGTGTCAGAACAGGACCTGAGCCTAAAGGTGCATTCACACCAAACGCGAACAGACAAATTTTTCACGTGGCACCATTACATTATAACTCAATGTAAACATGCCATAAGACATGAATAGTGAGATGCAGACAGACAAAGTTGTCTTTAAAACTTCTGCAGCTGTGTTCAACCTGCTGTGGAAATTCCCAAAATAACATCATGCTTATGTTTACATTATCCGACCGGAGGCTCACCTGAAAATGTTGTCTCAAGCCTCCAACACTTCACAGATGATCAGTGTTTACGTTGCTAGCTTGCTAGCTTGCTAGGACGTCCGTGGCTAGAAACCGTGGGTAAATAACTCCAAAAACCCAATTCAGCTGAAGAGTTCCCGGTCCTCCTGTCTCCCGATGAGTGAGTTTCATTTTCCAACTAGTTTTCTCTGCAATGGTGATAATTTTACTCTGTCCACTAGCTAGCTAACTAGCAGACGCGAATGCACAACAACAAAATTTGCGCGTACTCATGTCTTCCCATTCACTTTGTATGGATTTGCGCCACCTGTTCGCGTTTGGTGTGAACACAGCTTAACACAGTTACGTTCTTTCATCTGTGAGGGCTGGCCTACAGAGATACCGTTAGGGCTGGCACCGTTTAACAGAGTCAAGGATGACCTTGCATCCTGGAACAATGTCTGCGTGGTATGAGGACACTGTACAATAATTCCCGAAACGCTAAAAGGATGCATCTTGACCATGCTGCACGAGAGTCACCTGGACATGGTCAAAGTGAAACAATGGTGCAGGGGCTTGGTCTGGTGGCTGTGCATCGAAAAAGACATAGAAAATACAGTGAAAGACTGTGTGCCTTGCCTTGAAAGTGGGAAAACCGGAATGCCCCCACCACTGCAACAACTACCATACCCAGCAGCCCCTTGGAAACATATTCAACTGGACATACATATGTGTTACATACTGCCCCATGCACCAACGGTTCCTGCTAGTGGCCTATGACCTCCATTCAAAATGGCCAGAGGTGATGCCCACCGGCTAGGTCACGGCCAATGTGGTCACCAACTTCCTCACCTCCCTCTTTGCTCACTGGGGTGTGCCGGACGGCATTACAACAGATAATGGCCCACAATTCATCTCGGCAAGTTTTGAAGCATTCATGAATGAGAGAGGCATCAAACACATAAAGACTGCATTCTACCATCCACAAGCAACCCGGGGATGGGGTTCAACAAGGACCTAAAGAATGGTCTCGAAGCACATCTGGCAGACAGACTCCAATTCTCGGCTGCACTACAGAGTACGCTGCTGCACTATAGAGCGACACCTCATGCCACACGACGGGCTGCTCGCCGGCGGTATTGATGTTGGGATGCAAAATGTGCCTTCCCCTGGACTGCCTACGCCCCCCAGAGAAGACCACCCCAGCAGAGAGGCCATCACCGAAGGGGAGCGTGGTTGAGCAGCAACAGCGGATGAAACTAAGGTTTGACAGGAAATGCCGGGTGAGACAGCCTGAACTCGCGGTGCTGGACTGGGTCAGGATCAGGCGCCCTAACTGCACCCACAAGCTACAGTAGTTTTGGACAGCGCCGTTGCAGATTACAGCACAACTGGGCCCGGCCATGTTCCACCTCTCTAATGGGTCACGGTGGCACGGCAGTCACCTCCAGAAATCGTCACAGACTCCAACCCCGGATCAGAGGAGGGCCATGGATGAAATGGACCTAGGCTGGGGCTTTGCTGACGCAGAACATACAAGACCCCGGGGGCGTCCGCTGGAGCTGGTGGTGGCGCCACAGCCCGAGTGATGCTCAACCAGAGTCCGGCAGAGACCCTGACATCTGAAGGACTGCATAGCATAGTGGACTTCTGGTTAGTTTGAGCGTGATTGGTCAAAATAGTGGCGGAATAACCCACTCCATCACGCGGGCACCCTGGCAGTCTACCCAGGTGCTCAGCTAGACATGGGTTTTGAATTTTTCAAGGGAGTTGGGGGTGAATGTAGTGTGTGAACTTGGGGGGGGTTGGACATTGAGGCTCGCCATAGCAGACGCCATGACCTAGGTGATGGGTGACACCGGGCAGCACCACCATTTTGTATATAGTTGTATGTAAATAATAAAGTGTTCGTTGTCCGGTGTACGGTTCACGGCTCACGGCTCACTTATTTCAGACATAACAGCCCCAATCCACTCCACCCTGCCTGCGCTGTCCTTTACCTCTCATGCATTTGCCATTGCTTTGGATGGTTGACCCCTGGTGTTTAAACTTATCTTCCTTCACTACCTCTACTTCTTTCATCTTCACAGTTACACCTGCCTCCCTCTCATTCACGCATGTGTTCAGTCTGGCTTCTACTGACTTTCGTTCCTCTTCTCTCCAGTGCATATCTCCACCTCTCCAGGTTCTCTTCCACCTGCTTCCTACTCTCACTACAGATCACAATTTTGTCTGCACACACATGATTCATGGAGACTCCTGCCTGACCTCGTCTGTCAGCCTGTTCATCACCACTGCAAAAAAGAAGGGGCTCAAAGCTGATCCCTGATGGAATTACACCCCCACCTTGAATCCATCAGTCACTCCAACAATACGCCTCACCACCATCTCGCTATCCTGATATTTACATGATCTGCACCACCCTCATGTATTTCTCTGCCACTCCTGAGTTCCTCATACAGTACCACACTTCCTCTCTTGGCACCCTATCATATGCTTTCTCTACATCCACAAAAACAGTGCAACTCCTGACATTCTCTATACTTCTCCATCACTCTTATAGCACAGATTGCATCTGTAGTACTCCTTCTTGCTATGAAACTGTACTGTACTTCTGCTCACTGATGATCACCTCTCTTCTTATAGCCGGGCTTTAACTGCTCTTCCTCATATCTTCAAAGTGTGGCCTCTGTAGTTATTACAGCTTTGAGCATCACCTTTGTTCTTGAAAATCAGTGCCAGTACACTTTTTCTCCACTCCTCGGGCCTCTTGTTCAGAGATGTCCCCATAAAAAGGCTCATCACTGGAGGGAAGCCACAAATGGCCGAACAAGCTTCAGCCAGCATTATTTCCTACCATTCTCTTTGTTTGGCAGTGCCTTTTTTGGCAGGGTTCCTTTTGCAACACTCGACTTCCCTTTGAGAAAACACATCCCCACACACTCATAGCACTCCTGTCACCAACACTTCCACCACTATGTATGAAAATGCTATTTCCAGTGCTATTGTCTTCCAATAACCAATAGGGTAAACCCTTTTTTATTTAGGTTGTATTTTAGTTTTCTTTTAAAGCACCATCTATGTAAAATGCATACAGTGTGTCATGAATCGCCCCTCTGGGGCAGAGAGAAAGACCCAGGCACTGAACTGCAGTTTGTGGTATTTATTGAAGGAAACACAAAATCCATAAAGTGCACAAAAAATAAACCTACAATGAGTAGTCAGCGGAATAAGCATAGGAGAACACGTCAGGACAGGAGAGAGTCCTGACAGGAGTAGGTAGATGGGGGATGAGACTCTGACAAGGGGTGAATGAAAAGGCCCTTCTTAAATAAGGCAGGAAATCAACCATAACAAATGATACCAGGTGTGAATCACATGAGCGGGCAGGAGGTGACAGTGATACAAACTGAGATTAGCTGAGCATTATGAGATGGGAGGACTCAGGACTGACAGCTTGACAGGAGCACCACCCACTCTAGAGCAAAACCCAGAAGTGCCAGTGACAGCTTCTGCCCCGGAGAGAGAGAGAGAGAACACAAAAGTACAAATATAAAGCGAGAACTAAAATGACAACAAATAAAGACTGAGAGAGAAATACAAACAAATACCAAATAAATAAGTAGCAAAACTATGATGAACATAAACAGGAGAATAAGTACAATTAAGAAACAATACAAGATATATGAAAACCAACCAAGGATAAAATGACAGGAACCTAAGAACTCAAAATACAACAAATATACAAATATGGAAAAAGACCATGAGACTGAGCACGGCGGAAACCCCCATGCTCAGATCATAACACAGTGCATCCAGTAAGTATTCACAGCGCTTCACTTTTTCCACATTTTCTTATGTTACAGCCTTGTTCCAAAATGGATTAAATTCATTTTTTTCCTCAAAATTCTACACACAATACCCCATAATGACAATGTGAAAAAAGTTTTTTTGAGATTTTTGCAAATTTATTAAAAATAAAAAATCTAAGAAATCACATATACACAATTATTCACAGCCTTTGCTCACTACTTTGCTGATGCACCTTTGGCAGCAATTACAGCCTCAGCTTCGAGCGGCTGGTCATGAAAAACATCAAGTCCATCCTGCCTCCCTCCCACGACCCATCACTATGCCATTACTTTTTTTTTTTTTTTTTTTATTACTTCAAAACTATTTTGTACCCGTAGGTAGATTTGTTTTGCAGTCTGGTGACAAGCCACCAGCTGCTGGTCGCTGCGTGCGCAAGTGCCCCGTATCCCTAACCTGCATGTTTTTGGCATGTGGGAGAAAACCGGAGAAATCCCACGCAACACGGGGAGAACATGCAAACTCCACACAGATCACTGTTGGCCGGGGGCAGGGATCGAACCCACAATCTCACGATCCCCGCGATCCCCCAGCCGAGGGTAAACTGTGCTGCCACAGTCCTAACCACTGCGCCACCGTGCAGCCCATTTACGATGCAATTACTGCTGCTCTCCATCCAGCCCTCACCCATCTGGACTCAAAGAACTCCTACGTGCGAATGCTGTTCTTGGACTTCAGTTCAGCATCCAACTCAGTCATCCCCCATCACCTGATACAAAAACTCACACAATTGGAACAAAAACCTCTCTCTGTAATTGGGTGCTGGACTTTCTCATTGGCAGGCCACAGAACGTGTGGGTTGGCAGCAAAACCTCCCAGACCATCACACTGAGCACAGGGGCCCCATAAGTGTGCGTGCTCATCCCGCTGCTCTTCACCCTGCTGACCCATGACTGTGTACCAGCCTACAACACCAACCACATCATCAAGGAGACCCTCCAGGATTTCGCGAAGTTGCGATTCTACCAATTCCTGCGACTTCAGCAGGTCTTGCATAATTTGATTTTTGTCCAATCACCGCAACTTTACCGCAATTTTGGCCAATTGTTGTCAACTTCCGCCAATTTCGCCAATCAAATTTGTCTCTCAGTAGCGCACAGATGTGTACGTCATCAGTCTGACCAATCAAATGCGGCGCTGCACCGTGCTCACTTCTGTGTTTACAGTGAGTATATGCCGAACACATCAGCAAAAAACAGTGGGTGATTTAAAAAAACACACTGACCTGCAAGTTTTCCCACATCGTTCCTTCATCCGTCTTCCCCGGCCCACCGGTGAACATCTCCTTGAGTTTCCGTAATGACCGCGTGTATTAAGTGCTGGGTTTGTGTTGAAAAACGTCCGCCTGCCTGAAAGCACCTCCGTCTCAGGAGGGCGTGCGCCCAGACACACCATAAAACCACATAAAAAACAAGTGAATCTAATATTACAGCAAGTGTTGTAACAGTTTATACGTCTTTAGAGGTAAAAGTCACTACTACAGCTTGTCAGTGAGTTTTAAAGTTGGGATTCTCCGGGCTGGACATGAGCCAATGCGCCATTCAGGCAATACCCAAGGACAGCCCCGCAACTTACCGCAACAATAGACAAAAAATAAATCCCACGAAATCCTGGAGGGACTGATCAAGTTTGCAGATGACACAATGGTGGTGGGTCTCATCACCCACAACAAGGAGGCCAACTACAGAAATGAGGTAAGCCAACTGGTCTAGTGGTGTAAAGACAATACGCTCTTCCTGAATGTGGGAAAAACCAAGGAGATAGTGGTCGACTTCAGGAGGGGTCACACACAGCACCCTCCTCTGATCATCAATGACGCAGCTGTGGAGAGGGTGAGCAGCACCAAGTTCCTGGGGGTGCACATCTCCGAGGACCTCTTCTGGTCCAACAACACCACATCACTGGCGAAGAAGGCTCAAACTCACCTCCATTTCCTCTGCAAACTGAGCAGAGCACGAGTCCCACCACCCATCATGTGCTCATTCTACTGGGGCACCACTGAGAGCATCCTCACCAGCTGCATCACAGTGTGGTATGGAAGCTGCACTGCCGAAAGACACTACAACGCACAGTGAAAGCAGCCAGCAAGATCATCGGTGCCCCTATTCCCCAGACATCTACCTCACCCACAGAGCCATCAGCATCGCAGGCGACACATCCCACCCCTCACAGTCCCTTTTCATCCCCCTGCCCTCGGGGAAAAGGTACTGGAGCCTCCGGGCCCGCTCCACAACACTGCTAAAAAGCTTCATTCATTAGGCCATCAGGACCCTGAACTCTGTCCACCCCCCCCCCCCCCCCGCACCGTAACACACTCACCTGCACAATAACTACCTCAGTTGTTGGCACAGAAAGACTGACACACTGAGAGTAACACATTTGCTACTGTATGTCTCTGCACTTTAACTGCAACCATCTGCACAAATGCCATATCTGCTGCTGTCTGTCATTGCAATACTGATCATGTGCAGTTCTATGTGTTACTGTCTGCACCTGCACTATCACACTGAACTGCAACTATGGGTATTACATCTCTAGTTTTCTGTATATAGGATTGCTGGGTTTGATTATTGTTAATCGTTTATCTCTATTTGCGCTATGGGAGGTCTAATCTTAAATCTTGAAGTCTTTTTGACTATGATGCCACAAGCTTGACACACCTATCTTTGGGCAGTTTCGCCCATTCCTCTTTGCAGCACCTCTCAAGTGCCATCAGGTTGGATGAGAAGCATTGGTGCACAGCCATTTTCAGATCTCTCCAGAGGTGTTCAATTGGATTCAAGTCTGGGCTCTGGCTAGGCCACTCAAGGACATTCACAGAGTTGTCCTGAAGCTACTCCTTTGATATCTCGGCTGTCTGCTTAGGGTCATTGTCCTGGTGAAAGATGAACCGTTACCCCAGTCTGAGGTCAAAAGTGCTCTGGAGCAGGTTTTCATCCAGGATGTCTCTGTACATTGCTGCATTCATCTTTCCCTCTATCCTGACTAGTCTCCCAGTTCCTGCCACTGAAAAACATCCCCACAGCATGATAATGCTACCACCATTGGCATGGTTATGAGCGGTGCCTGATTTCCTCCAAACATGACACCTGGTACGCCAAATAGTTCAATCTTTGTCTCTTCAGACCAGAAAATTTTGTTTCTCGTGGTCTGAGAGTTCTTCAGGTGCCTTTTAGCAAACTCCAAGTGGGCTGCCATGAGCCTTTTACTAAGGAGTGGCTTCCGTCTGGCCACTCTACCATACAGGCCTGATTGGTGGATTGCTCCAGAGATGGTTGTCCTTCTGGAAGGTTCTCCTCTCTTCACAGAGGAACGCTGGAGCTCTGACAAAGTGACCATTGGGTTCTCGGTCACCTCCCTGACTAATGCCCTTCTCCCCCGATCACTCAGTTTAGATGGCCGGCCAGCTCTAGGAAGAATCCTGGTGGTTCTGAACTACTTCCATTTATGGATGATGGAGGCCACTGTGCTCATTGGGACATTCAAAGCAGCAGAAATTTTTCTGTACCCTTCCCCAGATTTGTGCCTTGAGACAATCCTGTCTTGGAGGTCTACAGGCAATTCCTTTGACTTCATGCTTGGTTTGCGCTCTGACATGCATGCACTGTCAATTGTGGGACCTTATATAGACAGGTGCGTGCCTTTCCAAATCATGTCCAATCAACTGAATTTACCACAGGTGGACTCCAATTAAGCTGTAGAAACATCTAAAGGATGATCAGTGGAAACAGGATGCAACTGAGCTCAATTTTGAGCTCATGGCAAAGGCTGTGAATACTTATATACATGTGATTTCTTAGTTTTTTATTTTTAATAAATTTGCAAAAATCTAAAAAAAAAAAAAAAAACTTTTTCACGTTGTCATTATGGGGTATTGTGTGTAGAATTTTGAGGAAAAAAGTTATTTTAATCCCTTTTGGAATAAGGCTGTAACAGTCTATAATACGATGAATCCATCACTCTCACCTCAATGGCTGGGTAGTTTCCCAACCATGTTCTTGAGGATGATAGCCAGCACTTATGCTTTGCAAGTAGAATGACTCAGCCTTGTGGCATGGGCCCATGGTGCTTTCTTAGGGTCATCAGATGGGTACCCTCCTTCATCGGTGTTTCGCCAATTAGCCCACAACACCTCCAGAGGGCTTGACAGCTAGCCCCAGCATCCTAAGGCAGCCCCCTCAGCCCCATGGGTTCCACCACCACTGCTCTAAGGTGTTTTCTTTGTGCCCAATAGGTTGTTCCAACGCTTGCAGCGCTTCAGCCACAGCCATCTCGATGCTGCCTCGGCTCGCTTGGTGATATTAGCCACTAGCCTTCTTCTGTTGCAACTTTTAATTCTGAGTCTGGACAGGCCACTCCAGAGTGACTGCCCAGGAAATCCTCGGCAGTCCACTTCCACTGGCAAGTTCCACGCCCGCCATCCCCTCTGCTGACACTCGTAAATGAGGGGTTGGTACTTCCCAAGTTTCCTCTCATGGGCCTCCTCCATCCTCTCCTCCCATGGCACAGTCAGTTCAAGAAGGACCACTTGTTTTGATGCTCTAGACCACAAAACTATGTCTGGTCTGAGGGTTGATGGTGTAATAATCTCCTCTGGAAACTTAAGTTGTCTCCTGAGGTCGACTCTAATGTCCCAATCAGCAGCAGATGCCAGGATTCCTACACTTGCTTGTGTCCCAATAGAGGTTTCCCCCGCCCTAACAAACCTAATCAGGCGGGGCCCTGTCACCCTAGTTGCATTATGTGTCTTCCTCCTCTCCACCTCCAGACCTACGGCAAGCTCAGACAATATCTGATCATGCCTCCATCTGAACTTGTCGTCTACCAGACTAGCTTGGCATGATGACAACACGTGTTCAAGACGTGCCGGCTTCCCACACAGCATACAACCTGGATTCTCAACCAGCCCCCAGCGGTGGAGGTTTACCGGTATTGGCAGGACATCATATGTGGTGCATAAGAGGAACTTTATTCGCTGGTCCTCCACGCCCCACATATCCCTCCACCCCAATGACCTTCCTTGAACACCTCTCCAACACATCCACCTCCCCCGACTATTCATGGATGCAGCCCTGGCTTGTCTGCCCTCCTCCTCCATCATGCGAAGCTCTTCTTGGACTAGACTACGGCGGCCTTTAGTATCTGCCTTCCTCCACCTTGCCCTGGTTATGACTCCTAGGCCAAGCCGACCTTGATTGACTGTCCCCACAATGTCTTTGTGGCATAGTCTTTCCTCTGCATCTGCCACAGCCTTACTTACTACCCACTTTCGTCCTGTGCGGATGGTAATATCTGCTTGACGCACAAGTCGATCACTGCTGTCACGCAACATTATCACCTGCCAGGCTTTGGCCACCTTAAATTCTTCAACGACTGATGTAATTGGAAGCTGCAGCTTGTTTCCTGAGCTGTACAGGCCAATTGAAGAGAAGGTTTTGGGTACTGACAGCCATCTTCGAAGAAAGGTGTTAATCCACCTTTCCAGGGCTTCAACTGTTGTTAATGGCACCTCATACATAAGCAATGGCCAAAGGAGTCTTGGAAGTACTCCATGCTGGTAGCCCCAGAGTTTAAATCTACCAGGGAGCCCACTCCTGTCCAAGGTTTGCAGCCACGCCTCAGCCTGTCCAAGCATCTCCTCCACACTCTCTCTGTCATTCAGTTCTGCTCTATACCATTTACCCAAGCTCTTAATGGGTCTCTGGCTAACAGTGGGGATAAGTTCTTCTCCAATCCTAAAGCGGGACCGGTCCTGGATGCATCCTTTCCTTAGCACAAGACTCTGTGACTTTGATGGCTTAGATTCCATCCTAGCTCCTGTAATAATCTTGTAAAGGTCTTCCAGAATCCACCGCCCCTCTGGAAATGATCTTGCAGTTATTGTCAGGTCATCCATGAATGCTTTAACTGGAGAATGCTGAATACCACTTGCCAAAACTGCACCTCATAACAAAATGTGGAAAAAGTGAAGAGCTGTGAATACTTGACGGATGCACTGTAATTATCACTGCTAGTTTTATTAGAGGGCTTGCCCCACTCCAGACGTTGTCAATGCAAATGAACTCCTTCTGGTTGTTGTTGTTGTTGTTGTTGTTGTTTTCATTGCTTTTTAAGAATGGGCCATGCAATCAAACTCCGCTGTTGTTTTATTATGGTGGTAATTTATCAGTGTTCCAAAAGTTAATGGTTTCCTTACCTGTGTCAAAAGCTTGTAAAGAAATTGAGCTTTTAATTAAGTTTGAGCACAATTCATAGTTAACAGATAACATAAAAGTTACCCTCCATTAACATAAATTACCTTTGAAAAAAGCTCTGTAAACAATTATAGTAACTCAGATTTATTCATCCCTCATGAACATTTCTGAGCAGAAATGGCTCTTGGAAGGCAGACGGAGTTATTTGAAGTAAATGAGCTGCGGGGTTAAAACGGGTTGGCACGCTTTGCCATGTCAGTCACAGTCCACAAGCAGAGCACAGTAGCACCTTTCCACGTTGCCCAGCTGCCTGTCAACAGCTACATTAAGCCATTACGGGAGTGTGGAAACCGCCCCCGTGGTTGGCCCACACTGGCACACATCCGCTCAGGGATACATACCATAATTATCCCCCACTTCATACTCATCTCCCCTGGCAACTGCAATCATACAGCCCAAATAGCTTGGGCTAATTCATTACTTTGGTGGAGGGAAGCTGGCTGCCTGTAATGACACCAATTTCTCTGACCTAAACGTTGTAATAGGACCTCTCGGTACACTGGCAAGGAAATGGCCGCAATTGAGGCTCTTCCACTTCCTAGCAACCGAAGCTCAGGCCTACAATTTGAAGTGGGGTGGGGGTGGGGGATGCTTTGCATTACCTGTGCCCCACAGCTTGAAATGCAGCCTAATGAAGGAGAAATTGTACAAATTAGGCATACTTCGAGGGGAGGCAACAAATGGAAAAGTGGAAGCATGTGTGCCAAATGGGTTTTCTAGTTAATTCAGTGGCTGTCTAACAGCTAGGTTAGAGCCAACCGGAATTTGCCTGGTCATGCAATCAGGAAACACCAGAGGGGAAACAAACACAGACAGTCAGTTGGGTGGGTCCCAACTGGACATCAAGGAGGCAAAGAAGAGGGAGGGAGGAACTCAGTTCTCTTTCAAAGAACAGTTGAATATTTGACTGCAGTCTACAAAGGTTAGTGTTTTGCAAGAGTGACTGAGGTCAAATAATAGTAGAAAGTGTTTTTATGATGTAGTATATAGTGCTTACATGCTAGGTGGGCAGGACAATAAAAGAGGTAGCAGAAAGTTCACTCAAGCAAAGCAAAAAATAAATAAAATAATAAACTGTCAAAGTCCAAACAACAATCAGAGGGCTGAACTTGTCCAAAAAACAACTCCAAACAGACTTAAATTAGCATATTTGGCATGCAGTGACTGTTATAGAAGGACCGGAAGAACCAGTAACAGAGAAACACAGGCTACATCTGAAACAGGAAAGATAAATAAAAATAATATAATTACTGAAAGACAAATAGAATTTAGAGATCAAAGTCAGCTTACACTCACCTTAATAGTTTTTCAAACTCATTAGGAGTTCATCCACCACTTTTTTACCATCTCCTCTGAGAAAGCTTTTCTTCCTGAAGTTAGAAGTTGATTACAGCACATCCTGGAACCTAGTTATTACAACATTTAAGTTTAGAACTTAGATAACTACAATAGCATGCTAATTTATAGATAGATAGATGGATAGATAGAGAGATGATAGATAGATAGATAGATAGATAGATAGATAGATAGATAGATAGATAGATAGATAGATAGATAGATAGATAGATAGATAGATAGATAGATAGATAGATAGATAGATAGATAGATAGATAACTTTATTGTCTGTCCCAGTCAGTGACAGAAATTCTTCTTAGACACGGCTACAACAATATAACACATTCAACACTCTCAAAAACATGTTCAAACTCACAGGATAAAAACAGTTTTAAAAAGTAAACATGGTTAAAAAGGAAACAGCAAATAAAATCATGTGGCAGAAAATATTAATAACTATTAAAAATTAATAGTGATTAATAGATAAATCCCGGAGTAATCCTGGTTTCCTCCCACATGCCAAAAACATGCAAGTTAGGTTAATTGGCATCAAACTGGGGATTCTAAATTGTCCTTAGGTATGACTGTGAGAGTGAATGGTTGTCTGTCTCTCTGTGTTGGCCCTGCGATGGACTGGCGATCTGTCCAGGGTGTACCTTGCCTCTCGCCCAAAGATGCTGGGATAGGCTCCAGCCCCCCCGCGACCCGAAACGGATTAAGCGGAAGAAGATGAATGAATGAATGAATGATAGATAAATGCTGATAACTAATACTGATAGCTAACTGAAGTATGATAACTTTTTGATTTTGTTCAGGATTGTTACTGCAGAAGGAATAAATGATTTCTTGTAAATGTTTTTATGGGCCAGTGGAACTTTATATCATTTGCCTGATGACTAACTGAAGAGTGATGGAGGGGGTGAGATGGGTCCTCTGTGATCAGGGTGGCTTTCCTGATCACATAGCGCTGATACAGTTCAGACAACAGTGTCTGTGGTGAGCCAATGATTTTGCTAGCCTGATTAACTATACAGGAAAGCTTTGTTTTGTGCTTGATGAAGATGGCGTTGTACCAGGATGAAATGTTGATGAAAAGAATTTGCTAGAATGAGCTTGCAATCATTAGCTTGCTATGATGTTGAAAAAATCCTGTGAGATACTAAATTTTTTTAACCAACTCTGGCTTCTTTTTAGCTTTTTAGTCAAGGGCTCAAGTCAAAGGCTCGGTAGAAAAAACAGGTTGAGAGAAGCTTTTGTTATTTTAGAATGTAGACAATTCAGAAAACTAGATTTTAGATAACTATCCATCCATCCATCTTCTACCTGCTTTTCCAGAGGTCCGGGTCGCAGAGGCAGCAGTTCAAGCAGAGAAACCCAGACTTCCCTCTCCCCAACCACCTGCTCCAGCTCTTCAGAGAGGATACCAAGGCGTTCCCAGGCCAGCTGGAAGACACAGTCTCTCCAGCGAGTCCTGCGTCTGCCCTGGGGTCTCCTCCCAGAGGGACGTGTCCAAAACACCTCAAGTGGGAAGCATCCAGAAGGCATCCTGATCAGATGCCCAAACCACTTCAACTGGCTCCTTTAAAGGGTACCTGTAGTGAATTTTAATCAAGAGCTATTTCAAAGGATCAAATATGATACTAGTGGTTCCATCCAGTACTTTTGGTAATGATTTCTTCTCAAATATGTGCAAGTTTCAAGTCACTGCTGTCAGTCCATCATGGTCAGGGACATCTTATCTCCTCCATGGGCTGTTTCAGCATCGGTAGTGATGCACAGTCATTGCTTTGTGCGACTGAGTGGGCTGCAGTATAGCAGTAAACTACATCAAATTGGTCTGCATGGCTGTCGTCCCAGAAGGAAGCCACTTTTAAAGATGATGAACAAGAAAGCCCGCAAACAGTTTGCTGAAGACAAGCAGACTAAGGACATGGATTACTGGAACCATGTCCTGTGGTCTGATGAGACCAAGATAAACTTATTTGGTTCAGATGGTGTCAAGTATGTGTGGCGGCAACCTGGTGAGGAGTACAAAGACAAGTGTGTCTTGCCTACAGTCAAGCATGGTGGTGGGAGTGTCATGGTTTGGGGCTGCATGAGTGCTGCCGGCATTGGGGAGCTACAGCTCATTGAGGGAACCATGAATGCCAACATGTACTGTGACATACTGAAGCACAGTATGATCCTCTCCTTTCGGAAACTGGGCCACAGGGCAGTATTCCAACATGATAACAACCCCAAACACATCTCCAAGATGACCACTGCCTTGTTAAAGAAACTGAGGGTAAAGGTGATTGACTGGCCAAGCATGTCTCCAGACCTAAACCCTATTGAGCATCTGTGGGGCATCCTCAAACGGAAGGTGGAGGAGTGCAAGGTCTCTAACATCCACCAGCTCCGTGATGTCGTCATGGAGGAGTGGAAGAGGATTCCAGTGGTAACCTGTGAAGCTCTAGAGAACTCCATGCCCAAGAGAGTTAAGGCAGTGCTGGAAAATAATGGTGGCCACACAAAATATTGACACTATGGACACAATTTGGGCATTTTCACTTAGGGATGTACTCACTTTTGTTGCCAGTAGTTTAGACATTAATGGCTGTGTGCTGAGTTATTTCAAGGAGACAGCAAATTTACACTGTTATACAAGCTGTACACTGACTACTTTACATTGTATCAATGTGTTATAACTTCAGTGTTGTCCCCTGAAAAGATATAATAAAATATTTACAAAAATGTGAGGGGTGTACTCACTTTTGTGAGATACTGTAAATTAACTGTGGTTTATCACATCTTTGGAAAGCTGAGTTGAATTTATCTAGCCCCACCCAGGCCTGATCACTGCCACACCTGTCCTCAATCAAGAAATCTCTTCAATAGGACCTGCCTGACAAAGTGAAGTAGACCAAAAGATCCTCAAAAGCTAGACATCATGCTGTGATCCAAAGAAATTCAGGAACAAATGAGAAACAAAGTAACTGAGATTAATCAGTCTGGAAAAGGTTATAAAGCCATTTCTAAAGCTTTGGGACTCCAGTGAACCACAGTGAGAGCCATTATCCACAAATGGCGAAAACATGGAACAGTAGTGAACCTTCCCAGGAGTGGCCGGGCGACCAAAATTACCCCAATAGCGCAGCAACGACTCATCCAAGAGGTCACAAAAGACCCCACAAAAACATTAAAAGAACTGCAGGCCTCACTTGCCACAGTTAAGGTCAATATTCATGATGCCACCATAAGAAAAAGACTGGGCAAAAATGGCCTGCATGACAGACTTCCGAGACGAAAACCACTGCTGCGCAAAAAGAATATAAAGGCTTGTCTCAGTTTTGCCAAAAAACATCTTGATGATCCCTAAGACTTTTGAGAAATTACTCTGTGGATTGACGAGACAAAAGTTAAACTTTTTGGAAGGTGTTTGTCCCATTACATCCGACGTAAAAGTAACACAGCATTTCAGAAAAGGAACATACCAATAGTAAACTAGAAAAGCACTCGGAGAGCGCAGACCTCCGCCAAGTGCCACAGTTCCCCCCATACAGTGTTTGTGTGTACATTTTCAGATTCCTTGACCATGAAAACATATGACTAGCAATTGGATTCACAATGATAGGATTAGTGGTTCAGTAGTTATTGACGAAAATGGCATTTTCCGTAATGGCGGTTTAGCGCCACAGTTCCCCCCATACAGTGTTTGTGTGTACGTTTTCCGATTCCTTGACCATGAAAACATATGACTAGCAATTGGATTCACAATGATGGGATTAGTGGTTCAGTACTTATTGACGAAAATGGCATTTTCCGTAATGGCGGTTTAGCGCCACAGTTCCCCCCATACAGTCTTCAGATTCCTTGACCATGAAAACATATGACAAGCAATTGGATTGACAATGATAGGATTAGTGGTTTAGTAGTTATTCACGAAAATGGCATTTTGCCTAATGGCGGTTTTCTTGTGGACGGTGATCCGGATCACCACCAAAATCTAATCATCTGTAGGATACCCCATTTCTGACAATCTGTGAAAATTTCATGAAAATCCGTCCATAACTTTTTGAGTTATATTGCTAACAAACAAACAGACAGACAGACAGACAGACAGACAGACAGACAGACAGACAAACCAACGCCGATGATCACATAACCTCCCCCTTTGGTGGAGGTAAATATGGTGTTGGTAGTGTGATGGTCTGGGGCTGTTTTTCTGCTTCAGGACCTGGAAGACTTGCTGTGGTAAATGGAACCATGAATTCTGCTGTCTACCAAAAAATCCTGAAGGAGAATGTCTGGCCATCTGTTCGTGACCTCAAGCTGAAGCGCACTTGGGTTCTGCAACAGGACAATGATCCAAAACACACCAGCAAGTCCACCTCTGAATGGCTTAAGAAAAACAAAATGATGACTTTGGAGTGGCCTAGTCAAAGTCCTGACCTGAATCTGATCGAGATGCTGTGGCATGACCTTAAAACGGCAGTTCATGCTCGAAAACCCTCCAATGTGACTGAATTACAACAATTCTGCAAAAATGAGTGGGCCAAAATTCCTCCATAGCGCTGTAAAAGACTCATTGCTAGTTATCACAAACGCTTGATTGCAGTTATTGCTGCTCAGGGTGGCCCAACCAGTTATTAGGTTTAGGGGGCAATCACTTTTTCACACAGGGCATGTAGGTTTGGATTTTTTTTTTCTCCTTGATAATAAACACCTTCATTTAAAAACTGCATTTTGTGTTTACTTGTGCTACAGTGCATCCAGAAAGTATTCACAGCGCTTCACTTTTTCCACATTTTGCTATGTTACAGCCTTATTCCAAACGGGATTAAATTCAGTTTTTTTCCTCAGAATTCTACATACAATATCCCATAATGACAATGTGACAAAAGTTTTTTTGTGTGTGTGTGTGATTTTTGCAAATTTATTAAAAATAAAAAACTAAGAAATCACGTACATAAGTGTTCACAGCCTTTGCTCAATACTTTGTTGATGCACCTTTGGGAGCAATTACAGCCTCAACCTTTTTTGAATATGATGCCACAAGCTTGGCACACCTATCTTTGGGCAGTTTCGCCCATTCCTCTTTGCAGCACCTTTCAAGCTCTATCAGGTTGAATGGGAAGCATCGCTGCACAGCCATTTTCAGATCTCTCCAGAGATGTTCAATTGGATTCCAGCCTGGGCTCTGGCTGGGCCACTCAAGGGCATTCACAGAGTTGTCCTGAAGCCACTCCTTTGATAGCTTGGCTGTGTGCTTAGAGTCTTTGTCCTGCTGAAAGATGAACCATCGCCCTAGTCTGAGGTCAAGAGCACTCCGGAGCAGGTTTTCATCCAGGATGTCTCTGTACATTGCTGCATTCATCTTTCCCCTTCACTAGTCTCCCAGTTCCTGCCACTGAAAAACATCCCCACAGCATGATGCTGCCACCACCATTGGCAGGGTTATGAGCAGTGCCTGGTTTCTTCCAAACGTGATGCCTGGCATTCATGCCAAAGAGTTCAATCTTTGTCTCATCAGACCAGAGAATTTTGTTTCTCATGGTCTAAGAGTCCTTCAGGTGTGTTTTGGCAAACTCCAGGTGAGCTGCCATGTGCCTTTTACTAAGGAGTGGCTTCCATCTGGCCACTCTACCATACAGGCCTGATTGGTGGATTGCTGCAAAGATGGTTGTCCTTCTGGAAGGTTCTCCTCTCTCCACAGAGGAACACTGGAACTCTGACAGAGTGACCATCAGGTTCTTGGTTGCCTCCCTGACTAAGGCCCTTCTTCGCTCAGTTTAGATGACCGGCCACCTCTAGAAAGAGTCCTGGTGGTTCCGAACTTCTTCCATTTATGGATGATGGAGGCACTGTGCTCATTGGGACCTTCAAAGCAGCAGAAATTTTTCTGTACCCTTCCCCAGATTTGTGCCTCGAGACAATCCTGTCTCGACGGTCTACAGGCAATTCCTTTGACTTAATGCTTGGTTTGTGCTCCGACATGCACTGTCAACTGTGAGACCTTATATAGACAGGTTGTTGTGTATGTAAACTGGCTGTATTACCAAGATGGCGGCCGGGTTGGTCATGGGCTAGACCAGGGTTGGCTTACTACCGGTTTCCGGTGGTGACACCACCCAAGGTATAAAGTAAGTGAGTGGAAGAAACTCTGCTTCTTTCATCGCAGAAGCCACCTGTCAAGCAGGCGAGTGCCATAAGCCTTTTTATGTATATAACTCTGAATGTAATAAAGCTCCATAAACTACATTACTTGTGTGTTGCTTTTACCCAACTATGGACACAACATTTGGCAATGAGGTAAAAGCGGGAATGGATAAGTTTATTGCTGAGTTTCGGCCGTTTCTGGAGGCCCCAGGCAGACCGCCCATGCCGTGGCCTCGTTCGTTCACTGTTTTTACCAACTACCTTGTGGTTTTGAGAGGCTTCACATGAGGGCTGTGTTAGTTCATAAGTTGGGTACTGAGGGACAGAGAGTATTAGAGAGCCTGGGGGGGAGGGGGGCCCAATAGCTTCGATGGTGTTGTGGAGTTGATGGCGTGCCATTTTCACGCTCAGGAGAGTGTCAAGGCCCGGCGCATCCAGTTTCGACAGCGCTGCCAGCGTTTGAGAGAACCAGTGATGACGATCGTTGGCGAGCTCCAAAGGCTGGTGAGGGGGTGTGATTTCCTGGAAGAGGAGATGATTCGGAACAACTAGAGG
This sequence comes from Pholidichthys leucotaenia, assembly GCA_020510985.1. Lineage (NCBI taxonomy): Eukaryota > Metazoa > Chordata > Actinopteri > Cichliformes > Pholidichthyidae > Pholidichthys > Pholidichthys leucotaenia. The sequence continues at coordinate 315,332,405 of CM035840.1, forward strand.
AGTATGTTCGCAGTGAAGCGGTCAGGTCCAGACTGTTGGAGTATCCAGGAGAATTGACATTGGCCACGGCTATTGAGCTCGCCCAGCGGGCTGTGGGTCCCCTGTTCACCGCTATAAGGCCAGTGTGTGCCCAGCGAAAGGAAAGTGTTGTGGCAAGTGTGGTTTGTGGGACCATTTTGCCAGGGCATGATCTAACTTCAAACGCAGCAGCCGTAGGAAGGAACCAGGTGCTGCGCAGAAGACTTCGATTATAGTACACACGGTCTCCCCGGAGACAACGGGGAGGATCGGGTGTGATGTCATGCTTGACGGTGTCATGGTTCCACTGTTGGTGGACACTGGAGCTGTTATCTCAGTGTTGAACCTGCCGACTGTGAACAGCTTGTTTCCCCACCGGCAGATTAAACAACAAGGAAGAGATTATTATGGCTATAGATGGAACAGACTGGCAGTTTTGGGGTTTGTGGAAGTTGAAGCCCGTTATAAGTTTGTTGTTGTGCCCTGAGCCCGCATTCATTTCACCGCTGCGGGAGTTAACATCATGGGGTGTAATCTCTTCTATAGCCTGGGTTTTTCGATCGCCAACATGTCGGGTGAGGAGTGGTCGGGCTGTGGACTGTGGAGCCAACTGACTCCGCTGGTGGATGGCATAGAGGTGAAGGAATCGGACTGGCTGGACATGTGTAATGAGGGAGAGCACGTTCGGCGCTGCGCGATGCTGCCACGGGTTGGACCCGATGCCAGTCTGTCTGTTACCCTAGATGAGGGTGTGGGACGGCACAACGGGACCCCGGAGGTGGCCTGTAAGGATGAGGCGCCCACGCTGGATCCAGAAGGGGCGGGACCTGAGAGTGGGTTGATACATCGCTCGGGAAGATGGTCTACCATGGATAACACGGATTGGGCCTACGAGTCGACCGGATCATTGGTGGAGACCAGTCAGACCCAAAATCACCAGGAAAAGAAGACACAGGCTTCCCTGCGGGTCGGCGACATGGTGCAGCCAAGGGTTGAGGCCCGGATGAAAGGTGATCACAGTTCGCGCGAGCGGTGTGATGAGAGAGGACGGTTCCAGGTGGAGGCTGCTCAGAGTGATGGGTATCTGCACTTGTGTGACCAGACCTGGAGGCATCCGAACGAATTATGTCAAGTGGAGGAGAAGAAACGGCACAACGGGAGCCCTGAGGTCAAAAGATGGAGGCGGCTGGAGAAGGACCCGTCTAAGGACAGAGTGCTGTGATGTCTTTATTTTCTGTTTGTGTGCTTTTGCTCTAGTCCTGATATGTGTGTTTTACTGCTGGTATGGTACCCAGATCTAAATTTAAAAAAAAAAAAAAAAAAGGAAAAGTCAGAAGACGTTGAAGTGTGAAAAGTGGGGTGTGGTGTGACACCTGGGAGTTGGATTTTGTTTTAAGGGACCTGGATTGTAATTCTGGGATTTTATTGGCTCAAGCAGACTAATTTAATGGATATATTGGAATTGAATTTCATTAATGTGCTAATTTTATGCCCAAGTTTGGGGTGGTGGGGTGTGTTTACTCCGTTTGAGATGTTTATTCATGTAAATTTACATACCCAACTTTTAAAGTATTGTGATGTACCCATTGTGGGGGGGAGTGTTGGGGGGGAGGCCACCAGTAGTCGTTATGTATTTTGTAGTTTTGTATGTCTTGTATGTGGAGTTATTCTGGGATTATTTTAGAAACACAGCCTTGTTTTGAATGTTTGGCAGCAGAATAATCCGCCCAGCCGTGTGGGGGTGCTGGTAGTCTACCTGGCCCCCAAGCCTTAGTTGTGTGCATGGATAGGAAGTTTTGTTTCTGTAATTGTTTTGTTTTAGAATGTGAGTCGGGAAGCAAATTGGGGAGGGCTATCTGTGTGCTTGGCATTTTGAAGAGGGGGGGGGGAATGTTGTGTATGTAAACTGGCTGTATTACCAAGATGGCGGCCGGGTTGGTCATAGGCTAGACCGGGGAGGCTTACTATCGATTTCTGATGGTGACGCCGCCTGAGGTATAAAGGAAGTGGGCCGAAGAGGCCCTGCCCTTTTTGTCGCAGGAGCCACCTGGCAAGCAGGCGAGTGCCGTAAGCCTTTTTATGTATACAACTCTGAATTTAATAAAGCTCTGTAAACTACATTACTTGTGTGTTACTTTTACGCAACTATGGACACAACACAGGTGTGCGCCTTTCCAAATCATGTCCAATAAACTGAATTTACCACAGGTGGACTCCAGTTAAGCTGTAGAAACATCTCAAGGATGATCAGTGGAAACAGGATGCACCTGAGCTCAATTCTGAGCTTCATGGCAAAGGCTGTGAATATTTATGAAGATGTGATTTCTTAGTTTTTTATTTTTAATAAATTAGCAAAAATCTCAAAAAAAAAAAAAATTCACATTGTCATTATGGGGTATTGTGTGTAGAATTTTGAGGAAAAAATTAATTTAATCCCTTTTGGAATAAGGCTGTAACATAACAAAAAGGTGGAAAAAGTGAAGCACTGTGAGTACTTTCGGGACGCACTCATCTTTGTCTAATATTTAAATTAGTTTGATGATCTGAAACATTTAAGTGTGACAAACATATAAAAAAATGAGAAATCAGGAAGGGGGCAAACACTTTTTCACACCACTGTATATCCGTGCAGATTTTGCACTGTTTTCAACTTGGATCCTGACCCACTGAGCATCTGCTGAACACGTTTACTCGTCTGTGATAAACAATTTACTTGTAAGCAATAAACAATGATTGTATGTCACTTCTGGCCGACGATGGCTGCTCCCCATTGGTTTTGACCATGTAGTTTTCATGGGATAAAATTTTTCAGTATACTGACTCTAGGGGGTTATTTTTACTGAATAAATGCATTTTTGTTTTTTAAGTAATACCTAGAGCACGATTAATGTTGCTATAATGACCAATACTGGTTTCCTTTAACTAGCAACCTATACTGTACTGTATATGCTTATTAGTAAAAGTATGCTGGCAGGGTCTTATTTGTGTTATTTGAGAGAGTAGAAGATAAACAGTAAGTTTAGAACTTGTTGCTAGAATTACCTTTTGAGCTTTGTGAGTATTGGCAGATCATCTACAATAGCTTGCTAACTTGTTACTAGATTTAGCTTTGAGCATTAGTAAATTATGATGTTGACATTATCCTGTGTTGGGTTTTTATGTTGAAAAAAACTTGGGGAACCCCACCAACCAAAATGGCATACTGTAGTCTATTACAACATATGTAATGAAAATTTAGTGTTCTAATTATAGTTTATATTCACTGTGAAAATTGGATCTGTTTACATAAACACAATGCTGATATCCTGGCAGGAATATGTCAAAGTTGGCACTTTCCAGATGTTTTTGGTGTACCTTTGAACAGAATCCTTTTATTTTGTCTGTGCTTGTGGGCAGGTTTTTTTTGTTTTTGTTTTTTTTTTCGGCATAGGGAGTACACTGGCTTGTGCACCCCCTGTGGCTGATTAACCAGCTTTCATTCCTCTCTTCTATTTTTGCTGAGCACCAAGCTAGAAGGCAGGAAGTACCATTTTTATATGGTCTTTGGTATGACCTGGCCAGGACTTGAACCCACAACCTCCCACTTATGGGGCAGATGATTTACCTCTAGTCCACCATTCCGGTTTGTCTTGTATTCATGTGTTCAGTTAATTCAGATGCCAGGTATGCCAGCCTCACACGCCACTCATCACTTGCAAACAGCTTTGCGCCATCACACCTTTCAGACAAAAACGCTTCTAGTTCCTCTCGCTCATACATATGAGCCAGCGCTTTGCTGCATCATAACCATTAGACTTCCATATTGAGCAATAAGGTTTATGCTCCCATTTCCTTACATAAAGACGCAAACATGCAGGTCTTGTCTTTACAAAATTTACCATCTGCACAAACATCATCCTATACAGAATCCAGGTCTGCTAGTGAAATCTTGACAATGAACACCTTGCCATGCATGGTGTCTCTCTTGCACTCTGCTAACAAAACCTTTGGTGTGCCCAAGCATGGTGCTTGCTCCATTGGTACAGGACCCAGTTCAGAATCTGAGTTTTTCCTCTTCAAATACTTATCCATTGCTGTTTTGTTTTTTTTAAATCTTGTCACCGTGACCTCTAACACATCTTAACAAGGTCATTAACCTCCATAAAACACATGAAGAAGCAAAAGAAGAAGACGATAGCCATTATTATTGCATTCGTACTGCCACCTACAGACATGGAAGAGCCACTACAGGCACCCTTGCACAACAATGGCATATTTTTTGCAATTTTAGGACCAATTACGAAGTGAAATTAAACAATTTCCCAAGGACCCCTTGTTGGAAAAACAAGGCTCTAACCCACCATAGCTTATTTTTAAATTTTCTTTTTTTGTTTTCAGAGGCTCAAATCATTTTTCCATTCAGTGAGCATGGTTTCAGACACAGTTAATTTAACTGTAAATTTGTTGTGGTTGACACATACTTTCTATACACTGATCTTGGTGTATTGCATCTTGCTGAAAAACAAATTTGAACTTCTGAGACACAGTTTTTTTGCCCCCTTTTTACTAAAGAAGGACAAGACTTCATTACCGGAAAGTAAACTCAGCTCAGGAGCTCTATGCACACTGACATGCTCTTCTCACACATCATTGCCTCAAGAACAATCACAAAACACAGGTTGGCCCCATTTTAGCACTGGATCATATCTCTGCCCTCCCATTGGTTGGCTCCTAATAAAAGCAGTGCTCTTTCTTTCTACAGGCTCATCTGTTGGAAAGCCTACCTGTGGGATGAGGTAGGGATCCGGGCCTCTGATTGGTCAAAAGATAATGTTATCTGGCTGATCATCAGTCTGGCAAGATGAGGCCAAGTGCCTGACAGAAGCCAAGAGAACATTCCCAAGGTGGACTGGTGAGCAGATGGAAACCAAGAGAGTTCATCTGCCTGCTGGAGTTCAGGTGAAGATGAAGGTGAACTTTGTAACCCTCCTGACATAGGAGAAAAACAGTCAACCTCACTGCCATTTTTGCTCTTAATTAGAAGCTTGCTTTATTTTGGCTTCTTTTAGTTGGGCTCACTCATCCATGAAATTCAGACATGATTCGCAATGTTGACTCCTCACCCGCCTATCTTTGATTTGTACTTAATCACCATTTTCCTAACTTTCAGCAATGGACTAGCATGAATATACAGTACCAGTACATGTGGACACCCAAAGCATACAAAATCATACAGACTATCAAAAGTAGAAAACAAGCAGAAAGCGTTTATTAACAAAAGTCTAACCAAAAAATGTGTCTTTGGACAACAACGCATACAACAAACTATTGGTTCAGCTGAACTCTGAGCGAGGAAGGCTCTTTCAGAGTTTGGGAGCTGCAAATTCAGAAGAACACCCACATGTGGATTCAATCAAAGAGAAAGGAACAGAGAAAAGGCCTTGATCGTATGATTGGAGAAGCCAACTGATGAAATAACATCTTGCCAGTTCTGCCATGCAAGCATGTATATGTCATTAATAACGTTTTGGCAATTATTTCTGTTCCATGTAACTCGGGTCAGATGGCCATTTTTTTTCCTCCTTTCTTGTCCCTTATAGTTCACTGACAAAGCTCGTATTAAGCAATACAAACTGCAGCATTTTTAAACATAATTTTGTAAATTTTTTGTCATAAAACTCCAACTGTTTCCAGTTAATTTATGATTTGTTCTCCAGAAAATCTGCGACTTTTTCTCACAAATTCATGGGTATGTTTTCCTTATAAAAAATGCAACTTTTTTTTTTTTTGCAAGACTTTTTGCATAAATTTTCTGGTTTTCTCATTTTCTGATATTTTTCTCATGAATGTGCAATCTTTATTCTTGAAAATTCTGTTTTTTATTTGTTTTTAAATTTTCCTTTTTTAAAGTTTGTGTTTTTATTTTTCTCAACGCTTCAGGAAGCCACTGGCTATGAGCAAAAGAACCAAATGTGACTCTAGAGCCGCAGGTTGCAGACCCCTGTTTTAGCAAATAGGATTTTTAAATATAAATAAAACAATACCAGTTTAAAGAATCTCTGATACTCCCACATTAGAAGATATAAATGTGCAAAAATCTGTTGTTTGGAAAGTTTATATTCAAATGTACAAAAGAACATAAAAACCGTAGTGGAGACATTTATTATGTGTGCCTCTGAAGTGGGCCGGGACAGCGGAGCAGCCCACTATCAGTCAGTTTCGGTTGCTTCCAGACATGTCACATAAACAATGGCACTTCATGGGCAGAGGCTCGTCTTCCTTCCTGCTCGGCTTCCTGTCGATCGTTCTGCCTGACTTGGCAAACTCAATGTCTGCCCCCCCCCCCCTCCTCCGCTCCACCATCCCAGTCACCCGCTCCCATCCGAGCAGTCCTCTCTCTCTCTCTTTCTCCCTCCCTCCTCAATCAGACAAAAAGTTGGTGAAAACAGAGCAAGCAAAAGAAAAAGTTGATGACAAAATGGATGAAAGAAGAAATGATGAATGACAGTAGAGTTACAAGAGGCTCCAGTGGAAGTGGGACAAACAAATTCAACAAGTAAGGGTCCAGTGGCATACAGATAGCGGGGTTGGTGGGGTACGAAGGTTTTGAATGTACGTTTGGCTCCTACAGTGCCGTAAACTTTTAACCCCGCCCATGACCTCCCGCTCCTTTCTCATGCCGGGCCCTTGCAACCAGCTCGATGATAGCAATACACTTCCTCTGCAGGGAGCGTGACCTTTGCTTGAATAGCAGCTGACCATTGATTAGCCTGTCTTATTAACATTCAAGTTTGCTCATCAACTGTCTGCGAAATAATGAACTGTTAAATTATTGATAAAGTTAGAAACTTAGTTTTCCATTTTTCTGTCACCATTCTTCAAAGGAAAGTCATATTTATCACATCTGTAGGAACTATACATTGATTTGTGAGGGTTTTACATCAGTTTCTTTTTTGTTGTAGTTATAAAGAATCATTCTTCTTCTTTTTGGTGTTTCTCCTTTATTTTAGTGGGTTATGTAGGATTTTTGTGACATATGGTCTGCAAAGTTAAACAGCTCGGTCTTCCTGCCCAGGAGTTCTCCTCTTTCACAGAAACTAGGACTACAGAGCTGTCTGAAATGCATCGTTTTAACTGGTTGTCCTCTTCTGTAAGGTTATGAAGTCATTACTTAACAGATCTGATACAGAGCTGAAATGAAACGTGTCTGAAGTAGCATAAATGCACAAAAAAACTTGTATACTTGCCACTTTTTGTAGATTTTCCTCATAACTTCTTTGCTTTTTACCTCATAAGTCTGCAACTTTCTTCTCATAAATCTGCAAACTTTTTCCTCCTAATTTCAAACTTTTTACTTGTAAATTTGCAACTTTTTCACTTAAATTTGTAACTTTTTTTCTTATAAAATTGCACTTCTTGATCGTAAATTTGCATTTTTTTGTCATAAATTTGCAACTTTTTCCTTGCAAAATTGTATTGTTTTCCATCATAAATTTTCTTTTTTTTTCTCTGACAAATATGTGACTTTTGGAAATTTGCAACTTTTTTCTCATACATTTGCCACCTTTTTGTTCATAATTTCACACTTCTGACTTGTAAATTTGCAAATTTTTTCACTTAAATTTGCAACTTTTTTCCTCATAAAATTGCACCTTGATCGTAAATTAGCAATTTTCATAATAAATTTTTTCTTGTAACATTGTGACTTGTAAATTTGCAACTTTTTTCTTATCCACTTGTAAATTTTTGTCATAAATTTGCAATTTTTCTGCTCATTTATTACCTTTATTAGTATTAGTACTGATGTGTATTTATTACCTTTGCATTCGTCGCGGACAGCAGACTAAGAATTTCATTGCTCAGGAAATGTTGCATTCCTTAACTGTGCACATGATAATAAAGCCTTTGAATCCTTGAATCCTTAAATAAATTTAATTTTTTTGTAATTTTTCTCATAAATTTGGAGTATTTGTCATAATAAATTTTCTACTCTTTTCTTGTAAATTTGTTACTTTTTCTTGTCAGTTTCCAGCTTTTTTCACTTAAATTTGTGACTTTTTTCTCATAAATTTACATTTTTCTCATAGATTTGTGATGTTTTTTGAAAATTTGCAAAGTATTTTTTGTAAAATTGCACCTTTTTTATCAATAAATTTGCATTTTTTTTCTTGTAACTTTGTGACCTTATTGTCACATATTTGTGACTTTCTTGTAAATTTGACATTTATAAAATGTCACAGCAATGAAATATCCTTTTGCTGAAAGTGAGTACTACTGTCAAAGTCAAACTAATACAGTATCAGTAACATTTATGATCACTGGTGAAAAAAAACAGCTCTGTGTTCATTCCATGAAATCAGCAGTGTTATTCACTTTTAGGAGCCGTAAACTGTTACAGCATTATGTCGGGGTGCACTTCCTGAGGATGTAAGATAACTTATCTCTTTTATAGGCCCATTTAGGTCAATACCAGTTCAACATGTCTGGTACAGAGTCAGAGCAAGGCAGCAACCTTTAGTATGATGAGTTACGATTGCATCTACTCTACATGATTTACTGCCTTTTTAATGGCATCCTAACAACTTTGTTATCTGTGACTTATATCATGCACAGCAAGGCATAAAGTCCACAGAATGTCTGAGACCACCATAACTGACATCACTGCCCAGCACCATGGATGGATATTTCATTTCACTTATGGGGGGACAATAACCAGAACATTTTCTCCCGAGTAAATATTGAAGGAGACACTATAAGTATTATATTTTTTGTAATGGGAAGGAAATGAAAGAAAAAAACTCTCTCCCTCCCAACAAAAACATTATTTAGGTCATTGTCTCCATGAACAGAAACATGATCGTGGACTTTGCTAAGGCGTTTGATCAGTTGCCTCATGAATATCTCCTTGCAAAGCTGCACTACTACGGCACACGAGGGCAATGCTACTATGGACCTGAATTGGAGGGTAAGGAATCCGATGCCACCCTAGTACAATCCGGAGTCCCACAGGGCACAGTACTAGGTACTAGGTAAGGTCATGCCACAGCATCTCAATTGGATTCAGGTCAGGACTTTGACTAGGCCACTCCAAAGTCTTCATTTAGTTTTTCTTAGGCTAAAACAACCCGAACCCTAACACTAACCCTAACCCTGATCCAAAACACACTTGCTGGTGTGTTTTGGATCATTGTCCTGCTGCAGAATCCAAGTGCGCTTCAGTTTGAGGTCGCGAGCAGATGGCCGGACATTCTCCTTCAAGATTTTTTGGTAGACAGCAGAATTCATGGTTCCATTTACAACAGCAAGTCTTCCAGGTCCTGAAGCAGCAAAACAGCCCCAGACCATCACACTACCAACACCATATTTTACTGTTGGTATGACGTTTCTTTTCTGAAATGCTGTGTTACATTTACACCAGATGTAATGGGACACACACCTTCTAAAAAGTTAAACTTTTGTCTTGTCAGTCCACAGAGTATTTTCCCAAAAGTTCTTGGAGATCATCAAGATGTTTTCTGGCAAAACTGAGATGAGCCTTTATGTTCATTTTACTCAGCAGTGGTTTTCGTCTTGGAACTCTGCCATGCAGGCTATTTTTGCCCAGTCTCTTTCTTATGGTGGAGTCATGAACACTGACCTTAACTGAGGCAAGTGAGGCCTGCAGTTCTTTGGATGTTGTTGTGGGGTCATTTGTGACCTCTTGGATGAGTCGTCGCTGCGCTCTTGGGGTAATTTTGGTCAGCCGGCCACACTTGGAAAGGTTCACTACTGTTCCATGTTTTTGCCATTTGTGGACAATGGTGCTCACTGTGGTTCGCTGGAATCCCAAAGTTTTAGAAATGGCTTTATAACCTTTTAAAGACTAATAGAGCTCAGTTACTTTGCTTCTCATTTGTTCCTGAATTTCTTTGGGTTGCAGCATGATATCCAGCTTTTGAGGATCTTTTGGTCGACTTCTCTTTGTCAGGCAGGTCCGATTTAAGGGATTTCTTGATTGAGAACAGGTGTGGCAGTAATCAGGCCTGGGTGTGACTACAGAAATTGAACTCAGCTTTCCAAAGATGTGATAAACCACAGTTAATTTATGTTTTAACCGAGGGGTGGGGGGCAATCACTTTTTCACACAGGGCCATGTAGGTTTGGAATTTTTTCCCCTAAATAATAAACACCTTCATTTAAAAACTGCATTTTGTGTTTACTTGTGTTATCTTTGTCTAATATTTAAATTTGTTTGAAGATCTGAAACATTTAAGTGTGACAAACATACAAAAAAATGAGAAATCAGGAAGGGGGCAAACACTTTTTCACACCACTGTAGATAGAATTGAGGACCTTTTAATTGTTAAAAAATACCAATACTCTCATCTGTTTTTTTTGCACATTGCACTTTTCAATACATTGATCCATCCTTTTGAGCCACTACCAATGTGTGTATTTTTTATACTTATTCATGCTACTTAATGTATGCAATTTTATTCAAATGTGTGCTTTAGATCTCTGTTTTCATATTTTTCTTATTTTTACTGTCAAAACTGAGTGCCCCTCCAGGGCAGAATTAAGGGCCCAAAGGCTGGACTCAAAGTTTTAAAGTTGTATTTTGAGCTGGTCAACACCAACATAGCTCGGGGCCACTGGACCAAAGGGCAAGGCAGTTCAGGTGGTCTCCCAGACCAAAGTCCTTAGACCACCAGACTACAAGGCAAGGAAGATCAGGGTTGCTGAGCTCGGGGCGCAGGAACAAAGGAGGTTTAAGTTCTGGAAACAAAAATACTGGGGCTTTTAGTCCAGGAGACAATAATGCTGGGGCGTTCAGTTCTGAAAGCAATAATACCAGGGCTTTTGGTTTGGAGGCAGGCAACAACAGCACCCTGACAGCAGGTAAAGGCCCCCTGGTCTTGGGAACGGCAGGTAGAGACCCCCCGGCCTCTGCAATGGCTGGTGGGGGTCCACCAACCTCTGGCACGTCATGTGGAGGTCCACCAGCCTCTGGCTCGACAATTGGAGGTCCACCGACCTCTGTCTCAACAGTTGGAGGTCCACCGACCTATGGCTCGACTGTTGGAGGTCCACCAACATCTGGCTCAACTCTTGGAGATTCAACAACCTCTGGCTTGACTGTTGGAGGTCCACGGACCTCTGGCTTGACTGTTGGCAGTCCACCAACCTCTAGCTTGACAGTTGGAATGTGGTCATCCTGCGGCTCCATCCTCGACACAGCCACCTTGGACAAGGGAGGAGAACAGTTGGACAGTGAGGTGACACCACAGTCATTAGCAGCAGAGACTGGTCGGGGAGGGCCCAGGAGCTGGTAGACTCTGCGCTTGGGTCCCCCCATCAGGAGTAAGGCAAGTCTTTTCTAAAATGGTTGTAGAAAATAATGGAAAAGGTACTTGCCTGAGCTTCTGGTCTCATGCTGAGCGATGACCTCATGATGAGCCGCAGGAACGGCGGCCTCTGTCATGAGCAGTGAGACCGCGCCCCTCCCCTCCTGCCGCATGTTCACAAACTCATCACTGCACCTGAGGCAAAGGACACACCTGCGCTCGCTCATTAGCCAGTGTACTTCAGGAGGTTTCCTCCACGCAGTTAACGCTGGCTCGTCTGGGTATACTGCCCTAATTCAAGCAAGCAAGTCGTTTGTATTAAGCTTAGACACGTCGTTCAAACTGTACTCTTTTCTCTCCTTACAGGTTGCTGCCATCATGCAGGTGTGTCTTGGGACTGCGTGCACTCTCCTGTCACCTCACCACTACCACAGCAACGAATCTTCACCCGGTCAGGCACTACTAGCTCATTTCCCCTACCCTACTGGTTCGTCTGTTCCCCACTGGAGTCCTGCCGGTCCATCCTCGGAGTCCCGAGTAAGTGGCAATTTGGCTAGCCCATATTCCCTACTCTGTTCCTCCAGTGACAGCTCTTGCTTTCTCTCCACAGGTGGATTGATTCTTCTGGCGAGTGGCTGTTTAATTACCTCTGCCAAAGGGGGAAGTTATGTGATCATCGCCGTTGGTTTGTCTGTTTGTTTGTCTGTTTGTCTGTTTGTCTGTTTGTTAGCAAGATAACTCAAAAAGTTAAGCACAGATTTTCATGAAATTTTCACAGATTGTCAGAAATGGGGTATCCTAAAGATGATTAGATTTTGGTGGTGATCCGGATTATCGTCCACAAGAAAACCGCCATTACGCAAAATGCCATTTTCGTGAATAACTACTAAACCACTAATCCTATCATTGTCAATCCAGTTGTTGTGAATCCAATTGCTAGTCATATGTTTTCATGGTCAAGGAATCTGAAAACGTACACACAAACACTGTATGGGGGGGAACTGTGGCCGCCATTACGGAAAATGCCATTTTCGTGAATAACTACTGAACCACTAATCCTATCATTGTCAATCCAATTGCTAGTCATATGTTTTCATGGTCAAGGAATCTGAAAACGTACACACAAACACTGTATGGGGGAGAACTGTGGCGCTAAACCGCCATTATGGAAAATGCCATTTTCATCAATAACTACTGAACCACTAATCCTATCATTGTGAATCCAATTGCTTGTGTGATAATGTAGCGTCGAGACGAGGCAGATTTCAATTTTCCATTAGTCCATTTATTTCAATAATCTTACAAGCAAAGTTTCCAGGAAAACATCTGACACGATCCTTCAAACAAAATGCACTTTGCCAACCAAGAAGCATACCAAGAACAATAAGCAATCTGCAATCAGCAATCAGCCATCAGCCATCAGCAAATGCAATGTTACTCGATATCTCACACCTGTTATATAATATACGAGATAATTAGGGCTGATTAGCCCCTACCATAATCCCAGGTAAAACAATCAACATTCCTATTCTTAACACCTACCCACTAACATCTAAAAATACATAAATAATTTCCTCAAGTATATACAATAAATAACAATATAAATAATTCAATAAATAATTTCAACCCTTATTTACAAATGTTAAACCACCCTTCTAACTTACCACACATGCTTCCTTCCTGCTGGTGTCCTATAAAAGGCCCTCAACCCCTCACAGAGTCTTTTGCCTGGACACCCACAGGAAGCATGTTGGCAAAGGTATGTGAAATAAATCCTTTGTCAATTATTTTATCAAATACTTAACCATAATAGTTATCTTCCAAGGGCATTCAAATTAACAAAGACAAATCCCAAAATACTGTGTGCATTTTAACAAATAATCATACTGACATTTACAACATTACAAATATAACATAATCACACAATACAACAAGTCATACAGTGGTGATATCCCATCGTCACATTTCCTCCCCCCTTTCCCGAGAGTACAGTACTCTATGAGTCATGTACTCTAGAAAGGCTATCTGCTACAAGGTTGGTTTTCCCTGCTACATACCGAACAGTAAAATTATAAGGTTGGAGGGACACATACCACCCTGTAAGACGACTGTTTACATCTTTCATTCTGTCCAACCACTGTAGGGCCCAATGATCTGTCTCCAACAAAAAATGACGCCCTAGTAAATAGTACTTTAGAGACCCTATTGCCCATTTCATGGCAAGACATTCTTTTTCTACCGTAGAGTATCTTGTCTCCCGGTCCAACAACTTACGGCTCAAGAACAGTACTGGGTGTCTCTCTTCCTTCTCTTCCTGGAGAAGTACTGCTCCAATGCCAACCCCTGAAGCATCAGTCTGTAAAATGAACAGGCGAGCAAAGTCTGGACTGTAGAGAACCTTCTCCCCAGAAATAGCCCTCTTCAGATCCTCAAACGCTCTGTCACACTCCTCTGTCCATTTTACCTTATTTGGTGCTGAAGCCTTAGTGAGGTCAGTCAACACTGCTGCTCTTTCAGCAAAGTGGGGGATGAACTTACTGTACCATCCTACCATTCCCATGAATGATCGTACTTTCTTTTTAGTGGTGGGTACAGGGTAGGTCCGGATGGCATCCACTTTACCTACTCGTGGTCTAATGACCCCCTGACCAACCACATGTCCCAGGTACTCCACCTGCTGCTGTCCGAACGCACATTTGCGTGGATTGATTGTCAGTCCAGCTCTCTTAATTAACTGAAGGGCCTGCCTAAGGTGTATCAAATGTTCTTCCCAGGTCTGACTATAAATGACCACGTCATCCAGATAGGCAGCCGCAAAGTTCGATACTCTCCTTAACACTTGGTCCATCAGCCGCTGAAAAGTTGCAGGTGCCCCCTGAAGGACAAATGGCATGACCCTAAACTGAAAACTGCCATAAGGTGTTTTAAAGGCTGTAAGTTCCTTTGTTTCTGGTGCCAATGCCACCTGCCAATACCCCTTGCATAGGTCCAAAGTAGAAATAAATCTAGCCTTGCCCACTTTCTCTAATAATTCGTCAACCCGGGGTATGGGGTATGACTCAAATTTAGATACTGAGTTAAGGTATCTGAAGTCAATGCAGAATCTTAATGAGCCGTCCTTTTTGGGGACCAGCACAATCGGGCTACACCACTCACTGGCTGACTCCTCAATCATCCCAGCTGCAACATCAAATCAATTTCATGCCTCATTTTTGGTACCAATCGTTCCGGGATCCTATATGATTTTCTACGTGAAACAGTTTCCTCTTTCAAATAAACCTTATGACGTACCAATGTGGTGAAACCAGGTCTCTCCTGAAACAATTCTGGATCCAATAGTGCCTCTAACTCTCTCCGCTGATCCACCTGCAAATGAGACACTTCAAATAAATAAGGCTCTGACACATTTGTGGGAAAGGACTGTTCTTTCTCCTCATCCACTTCCGTCGCACAAATCAAGAGCTGATGTGTCTCCTGAAGAACAGCTTGCTGCTGCTGATGACCAGGCCGCTGAAACTCTTTCAATAAGTTAATATGGAAGGTCTGATATTTTACCTTTCTGTCAGGCATATATAGTTCATATGTCACTAAACTTAATCTCTAAGAAATTTCATATGGCCCCTGCCATCAAGCCAACAGCTTACTGTCACACGAGGGCAGCAATAACAAAACCTGTTGTCCTGGGTGAAAAACCCTTTTTCTGGCCTTCTTGTCATACCAAGTTTTTTGTTTGGCCTGCACCGTCCTCATGTGCTCCTGAGCCAAAGCAGTCATTCGATCCAGTTTTTCTCTCACCTTAATAACATAAGAGACCACATTGTCCTGATCACTCGGTGGACTCTCCCAGTGCTCCTTTAATAAGTCCAATGGGCCCCTCACCTGACGACCATACAGCAGTTCAAAAGGTGAGAACCCTGTTGAAGCCTGGGGCACCTCCCAGTAAGCAAACAGTAAATAAGGTACCCATTGATCCCAATCTGAGCCCGTTTCAGAAACAAATTTCCGCAGCATATTTTTAAGAGTCTGATTGAATGGCTCCACTAGTCCATCAGTCTGAGGGTGATATGGGGTGGTCTTAATACCCTTAATACCCAACAGCTTATATACTTGCTGCAACAATTTGGACAAGAAATTTGTTCCACAATCTGTTAGAACTTCTCTGGGTATGCCTACCCTTGAAAACAACTGGATAAGGCAGTTGGCAACCTGCCTAGCCTTAATAGATTTCAGGGGAAAGGCTTCTGGGTACCGAGTAGCATAGTCACAAATTACTAGAATGTATTTATTACCCGAGGAGCTTCTCTCTAGGGGGCCAACTACATCCATCCCTATTCTATCAAAAGGTGTTCCGATGATTGGTAATGGTTGCAGTTGGGCACGTGCTACTCCCCTAGATGCTGTAATCTGACATATTGAGCACATTGTGCAGAACATCTTTATCTGGGTATACATTCCCGGCCACACAAACCTTCTAGCAATTCTCTGCAAAGTTTTTTGAAATGCCAGATGACCTGCCCAAGGGATAACATGTCCTAGTTCCACAATCTTTGGTATGAGGTCCTGTGGCAAAACTATGGCCATAACTTCACCGTGCTGTTGATATAAAATGTCCTTTTTAATGACATACAAGGCCTCAGCCAAACAATCAGTTTTACCCTGTTTCACACCCTCAATCTCCGAGACTTTATCAAACCATGGTTTAAGTGTTGGGTCAGCTTTCTGCAATGTAGCTATGTCAGGAGGGATGTCAAACTCTACTGACTGATTTAGCTGTGGTGTTTCTTCACCGAAGTTCTTTGCTGACGCTAACACCTTATCTCTTCTCTTCTGAGCCTTGGATTTGGGTTGCTTAATAGGGCCTGCCTCTATCTCAGAATCATAAAATGGTGACTTCCGGTCTGGACGCCATGGCGACTGCAGCTTAACACTGAAGTTCTCAGACCCAATCCAGGATAACACATTGAAAATCAAACTTAACGGATTTTTGGAGGAGTGAAAATCAAAAGACAAAATCATCATGTCTAAAGGAAAACAGAAGAAACTGAAATTCTCCAGGCCAGGACACGTATCGGCCGGAGAATCCGAACTGGAAGATCTCCGTTCAGAAGACGAGGAACTGGTGATAGCTAACAAAAGGGTTAGCCTGAAATCACTATTTGAGGAGCTACGACGATTTCGCCGAGATGTTACAGCCGAATTTCGGGAATTCAGAGAAGAATTGAAAAGGACAAACAGCAGAGTGGACCAGGCCGAGAACCGAATCTTGGAAACAGAGGATCGAATAAAAGTGCTCGAAGATTCTGTGCTAGACCTACGCAAAAGACAAGCAGCTATAGAGGCTAAGCTAACCGACCAAGAAGGAAAACAAAGAAGAGACAACATAAGAATTCATGGTCTGATAGAAGGAACCGAAAATGGTTTTAACTCAATGGCAGAATGCGTGGAATCCTTACTAAGAGAGAAATTGGATATTCCACAAACCACCGACTTGAAGATAGAAAAGGCACATCGTTCATTAGCCGCTAGGCCGGCGGCGGAAGCGCCCCCACGTTCGGTGTTGGTAAGATTTTCCAATTTCAAAATAAAACAAGAGGTTGTAAGACTGGCCTGGCAGAAAAAAGGATTTATGCACCAGGAGAGAAAAGTCTACGTGGAACACGATTACGCCCCGGAGGTCCTTAAAAAGCGCAGGGAATACAATGACGCGAAAAAGGTGTTAAGAGAGAAGAAATTGCGCTTTCAGACACCATTTCCTGCGAAGTTAAGGGTCTTCTACGGCGATGAAACGTGTCTCTATAATTCGGCGGAAGAAGCAACAGCTGACATGGCGAAAAGAGGCCTCCCGGTAACGGTATTTAAACCCACCGCAGACCCGAGTGAGAAGATCAAAACGCAAACATGGACAACACAAAGACCTTCAAAATCCACGGACCAGCAGCGGGAAACCCAGCACCAGAGCGTCGCGGATAAACTATCCGTTTTCAGGTTGGAATAGCGACCTTTTTTTTTTTTTCTCTTGAATCAATCCGCACATCCAACCCCCCTCATACAAGGTAACAAACATTAAAGGAGATGCATATTCAGCATGTGGTAAAACATTTCATGGAACAATCATATTATTTGAAACAAATAAGTCTTTGTAATAAAAAAAAAAAAAAAACTTGTTAAAATAGAAATGTGACAATAATCCACATGTTCTCCTCATACTAACAAATACTGTTTTTGCGTGAATGTTTGATGTGATGGGGGTGGGAGGGTGCACACAATTTCACAGGGTTTAGGCATAAAAGGAAAAAAAAAAAAAAAATCATTACAAGTTTGGATTGGGTTCTGAAACTCACGTTAAAAGCATGGGACTACTTTCAGTGGTAAGAGAGGGCCCTCAACACGTAACAGAGTTTGAGGAATTTCCCTCAGAGCCTTCACTCCATCAAGGCTCTTACAGGGTCTTTAAAAAGACCTCAGCTCAGGAAGTTCTTATGACAGCTTTTTGTTTTAAAGTTTTTTACACTATGTTCTTAATGTTTTTCTTGTTTTTAATGTTCTTTCAGTTTCTGAGTAGCACAAAAGAGGGCCACCACACAGTTATACTAAACAAAACAACACAATGGAGAAACAGGGTGTAACCAAAATAATTTCATATAATGTAAAAGGAATCCTGAATCCAGTTAAAAGATCCAAGATTCTAGGCAAAATGAAAAAAGACAAAGCAGGAATAATACTTTTACAAGAAACCCACCTAACAGACGTGGAACACAATAAACTCAGTAGACAAGGGTTTAAAATGATCTCTTCATCTTCATATAAATCAGGGAGGAGGAGGGGAGTAGCGACATTGATATCAACCAAAATTACATTTGAAAAAAAATCAGAACACAAAGATAAAGAAGGGAGATACAGTTTGGTAACTGGGTGGCTAGAGGGAGAAGATATCACCCTGCTGAATGTGTATGCTCCCCCAGGGACTAACTGGAAATTTTATAAAAATGTATTCGACCTAATGATAACTAAAGCTCAAGGTTTAGTGATATGTGGTGGGGACTTCAATCTTAGACTGAATCCATACTGGGATGCTTCTGGTAATTCCCCACATCAAAATAACACCCAAAACAGGAAGACTCGGATGCTACTAAAAGAATTGGGAATCTGTGACGTGTGGAGGGAACTCAACCCCAGTGTAAAAGACTATACATTTTACTCAACTCCACATTCATCTTACTCAAGGATTGACTATTTTTTTATGTTTAATAGAGACATTGGAAGAGTAAAAACATGTAAAATAGGACTGATGGATCTCTCCGACCACAGTCCGATCTACATGGACTTAAATATCCAAAAATACACAAATAATACATTTTCTTGGAGGTTAAATTCAAATGTCCTGAAAGGACCATTGAAAGATGAATTGGAATCAGATATTCTCAGATATTTGGAAGATAACGATAATGGAGAAGTATCCCCTTTAATACTGTGGGATGCATGTAAAGCTGTAATAAGAGGAAAGATTATTGCAAAACTGGCAACCCAAAAGAAACTAAGACAAGAAAAACTATCCACATTAGAGTCAGAACTTAGGAACCTAGAAAAAGAACACAAAGGCAACACTCATTCTACTGACTCGCTCAAGATTAAGGAAATTAAAAACCAAATAAATGAGATCTACACAATAGAAATCCAGAAGAAACTTACATTTCTGAAACAAAAATACTATGAAGCAGGCAGTAAATCGACAAAATTGCTAGCCTATAAATTGAGGAAACATCAAACAGAAAGAGCAATCTACAAAATCAGAGACCCAGTATCAAAGGAAATAAAATTCAGAATTCAGGATATTCTTAAAAACTTCGAGAATTACTATAAGAACTTATACTCCCACAAAAAACATAAAAACGCATCCGAGGCATTCCTAAACACATTAAACCTTCCCCAACTTACGGAGTCACAAAATAAAACACTACTGTCAGAAATACATCCTAAAGAATTGGAAAAAGCAATTATGAAACTTAAAGCTAACAAATCCCCAGGAGCTGATGGCTATACAGCAGAGTGGTACAAAACCTTTAAACAGCAACTATCTCCTCTCCTCCTGAAAACATTTAATTATGTCCTCCACACAGGGGAAATCCCCCCCTCCTGGAGAGAAGGGGTCATTGCAGTTATACCTAAACCTGAAAAGGATAAACTAGAGTGCTCCAACTACAGACCAATCAGTGTACTAAATCAGGACTATAAGCTTTTTACCATTATCCTTGCCAAAAGGTTAGAAAATATACTGACAGACCTAATTCATTTAGACCAAACAGGTTTTATAAGACAAAGACAGACACAAGACAACATTCGACGCACTTTACACATAATTCATCATATAAAAAAATATAACTTAAATGCAGTCATATTGGGATTAGATGCTGAAAAAGCATTCGATTCGGTTGACTGGTCTTTTCTATATAGAATCTTATCCAGTTTCAATTTTCATAACAACTTCATTAGAACTATACAGGCATTATATAAAAAACCAACAGCTAAAATAAGGATTAACGACTTCCGGTCTGGACGCCATGGCGACTGCAGCTTAACACTGAAGCTCTCAGACCCAATCCAGGATAACACATTGAAAATCAAACTTAACGGATTTTTGGAGGAGTGAAAATCAAAAGACAAAATCATCATGTCTAAAGGAAAACAGAAGAAACTGAAATTCTCCAGGCTAGGACACGTATCGGCCGGAGAATCTGAACTGGAAGATCCCCGTTCAGAAGACGAGGAGCTGGTGATAGCTAACAAAAGGGTTAGCCTGAAATCACTATTTGAGGAACTACGACGATTTCGCCGAGATGTTACGGCCGAATTTCGGGAATTCAGAGAAGAATTGAAAAGGACAAACAGCAGAGTGGACCAGGCCGAGAACCGAATCTTGGAAACAGAGGATCGAATAAAAGTGCTCGAAGATTCTGTGCTGGACCTACGCAAAAGACAAGCAGCTATAGAGGCTAAGCTAACCGACCAAGAAGGAAAACAAAGAAGAGACAACATAAGAATTCATGGTCTGATAGAAGGAACCGAAAATGGTTTTAACTCAATGGCAGAATGCGTGGAATCCTTACTAAGAGAGAAATTGGATATTCCACAAACCACCGACTTGAAGATAGAAAAGGCACATCGTTCATTAGCCGCTAGGCCGGCGGCGGAAGCGCCCCCACGTTCGGTGTTGGTAAGATTTTCCAATTTCAAAATAAAACAAGAGGTTGTAAGACTGGCCTGGCAGAAAAAAGGATTTATGCACCAGGAGAGAAAAGTCTACGTGGAACACGATTACGCCCCGGAGGTCCTTAAAAAGCGCAGGGAATACAATGACGCGAAAAAGGTGTTAAGAGAGAAGAAATTGCGCTTTCAGACACCATTTCCTGCGAAGTTAAGGGTCTTCTACGGCGATGAAACGTGTCTCTATAATTCGGCGGAAGAAGCAACAGCTGACATGGCGAGAAGAGGGCTCCCGGTAACGGTGTTTAAACCCGCAGCAGACCCGAGTGAGAAGATCAAAGCGCAAACATGGACAACACAAAGACCCTCAAAATCCACGGACCAGCAGCGGGAAACCCAGCACCAGAGCGTCGCGGATAAACTATCCGTTTTCAGGTTGGAATAGCGACCTTTTTTTTTTTTTTTTTTTTTTTTTCCTTTCTCTTGAATCAATCCGCACATCCAACCCCCCTCATACAAGGTAACAAACATTAAAGGAGATGCATATTCAGCATGTGGTAAAACATTTCATGGAACAATCATATTATTTGAAACAAATAAGTCTTTGTAATAAAAAAAAAAAAAACTTGTTAAAATAGAAATGTGACAATAATCCACATGTTCTGCTCATACTAACAAATACTGTTTTTGCGTGAATGTTTGATGTGATGGGGGTGGGAGGGTGCACACAATTTCACAGGGTTTAGGCATAAAAGGAAAAAAAAAAAAAATCATTACAAGTTTGGATTGGGTTCTGAAACTCACGTTAAAAGCATGGGACTACTTTCAGTGGTACGAGAGGGCCCTCAACACGTAACAGAGTTTGAGGAATTTCCCTCAGAGCCTTCACTCCATCAAGGCTCTTACAGGGTCTTTAAAAAGACCTCAGCTCAGGAAGTTCTTTTGACAGTTTTTTGTTTTAAAGTTTTTTACACTATGTTCTTAATGTTTTTCTTGTTTTTAATGTTCTTTCAGTTTCTGAGTAGCACAAAAGAGGGCCACCACACAGTTATACTAAACAAAACAACACAATGGAGAAACAGGGTGTAACCAAAATAATTTCATATAATGTAAAAGGGATCCTGAATCCAGTTAAAAGATCCAAGATTCTAGGCAAAATGAAAAAAGACAAAGCAGGAATAATACTTTTACAAGAAACCCACCTAACAGACGTGGAACACAATAAACTCAGTAGACAAGGGTTTAAAATGATCTCTTCATCTTCATATAAATCAGGGAGGAGGAGGGGAGTAGCGACATTGATATCAACCAAAATTACATTTGAAAAAAAATCAGAACACAAAGATAAAGAAGGGAGATACAGTTTGGTAACTGGGCGGCTAGAGGGAGAAGATATCACCCTGCTGAATGTGTATGCTCCCCCAGGGGCTAACTGGAAATTTTATAAAAATGTATTCGACCTAATGATAACTAAAGCTCAAGGTTTAGTGATATGTGGTGGGGACTTCAATCTTAGACTGAATCCATACTGGGATGCTTCTGGTAATTCCCCACATCAAAATAACACCCAAAACAGGAAGACTCGGATGCTACTAAAAGAAATGGGAATCTGTGATGTGTGGAGGGAACTCAACCCCAGTGTAAAAGACTATACATTTTACTCAACTCCACATTCATCTTACTCAAGGATTGACTATTTTTTTATGTTTAATAGAGACATTGGTAGAGTAAAAACATGTAAAATAGGACTGATGGATCTCTCCGACCACAGTCCGATCTACATGGACTTAAATATCCAAAAATACACAAATAATACATTTTCTTGGAGGTTAAATTCAAATGTCCTGAAAGGACCATTGAAAGATGAATTGGAGTCAGATATTCTCAGATATTTGGAAGATAACGATAATGGAGAAGTATCCCCTTTAATACTGTGGGATGCATGTAAAGCTGTAATAAGAGGAAAGATTATTGCAAAACTGGCAACCCAAAAGAAACTAAGACAAGAAAAACTATCCACATTAGAGTCAGAACTTAGGAACCTAGAAAAAGAACACAAAGGCAACACTCATTCTACTGACTCGCTCAAGATTAAGGAAATTAAAAACCAAATAAATGAGATCTACACAATAGAAATCCAGAAGAAACTTACATTTCTGAAACAAAAATACTATGAAGCAGGCAGTAAATCGGCAAAATTGCTAGCCTATAAATTGAGGAAACATCAAACAGAAAGAGCAATCTACAAAATCAGAGACCCAGTATCAAAGGAAATAAAATTCAGAATTCAGGATATTCTTAAAAACTTCGAGAATTACTATAAGAACTTATACTCCCACAAAAAACATAAAAACGCATCCGAGGCATTCCTAAACACATTAAACCTTCCCCAACTTACGGAGTCACAAAATAAAACACTACTGTCAGAAATACATCCTAAAGAATTGGAAAAAGCAATTATGAAACTTAAAGCTAACAAATCCCCAGGAGCTGATGGCTATACAGCAGAGTGGTACAAAACCTTTAAACAGCAACTATCTCCTCTCCTCCTGAAAACATTTAATTATGTCCTCCACACAGGGGAAATCCCCCCCTCCTGGAGAGAAGGGGTCATTGCAGTTATACCTAAACCTGAAAAGGATAAACTAGAGTGCTCCAACTACAGACCAATCAGTGTACTAAATCAGGACTATAAGCTTTTTACCATTATCCTTGCCAAAAGGTTAGAGAATATACTGACAGACCTAATTCATTTAGACCAAACAGGTTTTATAAGACAAAGACAGACACAAGACAACATTCGACGCACTTTACACATAATTCATCATATAAAAAAATATAACTTAAATGCAGTCATATTAGGATTAGATGCTGAAAAAGCATTCGATTCGGTTGACTGGTCTTTTCTATACAGAATCTTATCCAGTTTCAATTTTCATAACAACTTCATTAGAACTATACAGGCATTATATAAAAAACCAACAGCTAAAATAAGGATTAACGGTAATTTATCATCATCTTTTGAACTGGAAAGAGGATGTCGTCAGGGCTGCCCCCTGTCTCCACTGCTCTTTGCAATCTTCATAGAACCTCTGAGCCAATGGATAAGACAAAACCAAAAAATTCAAGGTATTACACTTGGTCAGAAGGAACATAAAATAGCACTCTTTGCTGATGACATTTTAATATACCTAGGGCAGCCGGACACTTCTTTACCAGAACTAACCTCAGTTTTTTCAGAGTATGGAGATTTATCGGGGTACAAATTAAATATGCATAAAACCCAAGTTTTAACATTCAACTATGACCCAAATCATTATTCACTAAGCAAACTCAAAACTAACTGGGAGTCGGAATCTATGAAATATCTGGGGGTCAATATCCCGAAACAACTCAACAAAATTATATCACTAAACTATGATCCACTGGTGACAAAAATAAAATCTGACCTAGCAAGATGGAATATGATACCATTCTTGGGTACTGCACAAAGAATTGAAGCAGTCAAAATGAATATACTTCCACGTCTTCTATACCTTTTCCAAACAATACCGGTAGAACTTCCCAAAAAAACATGGCAGGAGCTGGACAGAAGGATCTCAAGATTCATATGGCAGGGCAAGAGACCTAGAATCAGATATAGAACCCTACAGCTAAACAAAGACAAAGGTGGGCTCGCGCTGCCAAATATCAGGGACTACTTTAAAGCCGCACAAATTAAAACTTTAGTAGAGATATGTAACCCAGTCTACTCTGCACAATGGAAGGAGATCGAATGCCAAATAACAAGTGACATCCCCCTACAGGCGATAATAGGGAACAATGTCTTACCTAAGCTTTTGAATAACACTAACCCGTGGATAGAGACCCCGCTAAAAATTTGGTTTAAGATAGTCAGAGAGAATCAAACTAAAGAGCCCTATCGACTTCTGCAATGGATCGCCTATGATCAGGACTTTACTCCTAATAAAACAGACACCAGATTTAAAAAGTGGAAGGAGAAGGGGCTGATAAAATATTACGATTTTTTTAAAGGGCAAATCTTAAGAAGTTTTGAAGATTTGAAAAAACAAGGCCTAATAAATCAAGACCTTTACAGGTTCTTCCAGCTTAGACACCACATAAACAATATACTTAAAAAGGAGGTTTTGGAAAGGGCCCAGTCAGGTGTTCTGAAGGTCTTCTTAATGGCATATAAAGGGATCCCAGGGATCAGATACATTTCTAAAATATACCAAGGTCTTCAAGACTTAAAAGGAGACAACACATCTTATATAAAAGAGAGATGGGAAAAAGAGGGGAATTTCACTTTACATCTGGAAATATGGGAAAAGCTAAATAAACAGCAATGGAAAAGTACCTCATCCCTGCAGTGGAGAGAATTTGGATGGAAAAACTTGGCAAGATTTTTCAGAACACCTGCACAAATCAAATTTACCCATAAGGGATTGAACTGTTGGCGCTTGTGTGGTGAAAAGACTGCAAATCATTTTCATGTGTTTTGGTCATGCCCAGTTATCCACCAATATTGGACCAATGTACAGACAATACTGGGGAAAATATTCAAAATTACAGTTCCCTTTTCTTTTGTAACTTTGTATTTGGGTTTACTACCGGACTCACTGGAAAGACGAGGAGAAAAATACTTATTCAATGTTTTAATATTGGCAAGCAAAAAAGCTCTAACTAAAAAATGGATGTTGAAGGACTGTCCTACACCTGAAGATTGGACTAACGTGATCCAAGACATTTACTCGATGGAAAAGTTGACATTCGCACTGAGACAGGACATGGATGGGTTCATGAACTTTTGGCAACCCTGGACCGCATATGTGTCTTCCATTAGATCTAATCTTTGACAAATACCATTTCAATAATGGTTCTGCTCTTTGTTCCAATGCTACTCAGATGCTCTTTTATCTTTATTTACTTACTTTTTCTTTTTGTTTGTTTTTTACTGGTTTGTTTGGTTTTTTTTTTTGTTTTTTGTTTTGTTTTTTTTTTTTCTTCTCTTTAATTTCACTTTTTCTTTCACTTTAAAAAAAAAAAAAAGGGGTGTTGTAAGAATTAATCTTCCAATGTTGTCAGATATCAGAAAATAAGGGAACATGTGATGAAAATGTAAACACTGCATTGCTGTAACGACCTGTATACCCTTTACAAAAACTTAAAAAAAAAAAAAAAAAAAAAAGGATTAACGGTAATTTATCATCATCTTTTGAACTGGAAAGAGGATGTCGTCAGGGCTGCCCCCTGTCTCCACTGCTCTTTGCAATCTTCATAGAACCTCTGAGCCAATGGATAAGACAAAACCAAAAAATTCAAGGTATTACACTTGGTCAGAAGGAACATAAAATAGCACTCTTTGCTGATGACATTTTAATATACCTAGGGCAGCCGGACACTTCTTTACCAGAACTAACCTCAGTTTTTTCAGAGTATGGAGATTTATCGGGGTACAAATTAAATATGCATAAAACCCAAGTTTTAACATTCAACTATGACCCAAATCATTATTCACTAAGCAAACTCAAAACTAACTGGGAGTCGGAATCTATGAAATATCTGGGGGTCAATATCCCGAAACAACTCAACAAAATTATATCACTAAACTATGATCCACTGGTGACAAAAATAAAATCTGACCTAGCAAGATGGAATATGATACCATTCTTGGGTACTGCACAAAGAATTGAAGCAGTCAAAATGAATATACTTCCACGTCTTCTATACCTTTTCCAAACAATACCGGTAGAACTTCCCAAAAAAACATGGCAGGAGCTGGACAGAAGGATCTCAAGATTCATATGGCAGGGCAAGAGACCTAGAATCAGATATAGAACCCTACAGCTAAACAAAGACAAAGGTGGGCTCGCGCTGCCAAATATCAGGGACTACTTTAAAGCCGCACAAATTAAAACTTTAGTAGAGATATGTAACCCAGTCTACACTGCACAATGGAAGGAGATCGAATGCCAAATAACAAGTGACATCCCCCTACAGGCGATAATAGGGAACAATGTCTTACCTAAGCTTTTGAATAACACTAACCCGTGGATAGAGACCCCGCTAAAAATTTGGTTTAAGATAGTCAGAGAGAATCAAACTAAAGAGCCCTATCGACTTCTGCAATGGATCGCCTATGATCAGGACTTTACTCCTAATAAAACAGACACCAGATTTAAAAAGTGGAAGGAGAAAGGGCTGATAAAATATTACGATTTTTTTAAAGGGCAAATCTTAAGAAGTTTTGAAGATTTGAAAAAACAAGGCCTAATAAATCAAGACCTTTACAGGTTCTTCCAGCTTAGACACCACATAAACAATATACTTAAAAAGGAGGTTTTGGAAAGGGCCCAGTCAGGTGTTCTGAAGGTCTTCTTAATGGCATATAAAGGGATCCCAGGGATCAGATACATTTCTAAAATATACCAAGGTCTTCAAGACTTAAAAGGAGACAACACATCTTATATAAAAGAGAGATGGGAAAAAGAGGGGAATTTCACTTTACAACTGGAAATATGGGAAAAGCTAAATAAACACCAATGGAAAAGTACCTCATCCCTGCAGTGGAGAGAATTTGGATGGAAAAACTTGGCAAGATTTTTCAGAACACCTGCACAAAACAAATTTACCCATAAGGGATTGAACTGTTGGCGCTTGTGTGGTGAAAAGACTGCAAATCATTTTCATGTGTTTTGGTCATGCCCAGTTATCCACCAATATTGGACCAAGGTACAGACAATATTGGGGAAAATATTCAAAATTACAGTTCCCTTTTCTTTTGTAACTTTGTATTTGGGTTTACTACCGGACTCACTGGAAAGACGAGGAGAAAAATACTTATTCAATGTTTTAATATTGGCAAGCAAAAAAGCTCTAACTAAAAAATGGATGTTGAAGGACTGTCCTACACCTGAAGATTGGACTAACGTGATCCAAGACATTTACTCGATGGAAAAGTTGACATTCGCACTGAGACAGGACATGGATGTGTTCATGAACTTTTGGCAACCCTGGACCGCATATGTGTCTTCCATTAGATCTAATCTTTGACAAATACCATTTCAATAATGGTTCCGCTCTTTGTTCCAACGCTACTCAGATGCTCTTTTATCTTTATTTACTTACTTTTTCTTTTTGTTTGTTTTTTACTGGTTTGTTTTTGTTTTTTTTTTTGTTATTTGTTTCTTGTTTTTTTTTCTCTTTAATTTCACTTTTTCTTTCACTTTAAAAAAAAAAAAAAAAAAAAGGGGTGTTGTAAGAATTAATCTTCCAATGTTGTCAGATATCAGAAAATAAGGGAACATGTGATGAAAATGTAAACACTGCATTGCTGTAACGACCTGTATACCCTTTACAAAAACTTAAATAAAAAAAAAAAAAAAAGAATCATAAAATGGTAATTCCTGAAGAGCATTGGCAGCCCCCTGTGCCCTCTGTGCCCTAGTTGTCACCATATTACAATTTTTCACCACAGGTGTATTTACTCTCTGCTCAACAGCGCCACCTGCCTGTCTCTCCTCCGTTTGTTCCTCTCTAACCTGTTGTATGATGTCCAACAAAGTTGGAACATCATTGCCAAGAATAACAGGATAAGGCAAATCAGGCACAAGAGCTACAGGAAGGAGATAAGTTTGACCCCCTACTGTTAAATAAACCTCAGCGGTCGGGTACAGTTTCTTATCCCCATGGACACAACTGATATTTATTTCTGAGTCATTCCACAAATCCCTAGGGACCAAACTAGGTAGCACAACTGTTTGAAAACAGCCTGAATCTAACAGGGCCTCTTCACACTGACCATTAAGCAACACTTTTGTTTTATATACTCCACTGTGCCCTGAGGCTGAACAAGTGGGTCTAGGAACTGAACATAATAATGACGGTTTCTGATTCTTTGTGGCAGGACATGAATATTGGGTGTGACCGATTTTATTACACTGATAACAGCGTATATCCTTATTTGCAACAACTCGTGACTTTTTGCTATTATCATGTCTGCTGTTTGTGATCTGACTGGGCCTGGAATACAACCTTTTTCGAGCTGGACCACCCCTTTCACCCTCATTAAACTCACTCCGTGTGGTGAAAGATCTATCACGGCCGAGAGTAGGTCTCCTGCTCCCAGACCTGGCTGACAGAAAAACCTCCGCCAGACGAGCAGCGTCTTCTGCAGTCTTCGGGTCCCGCTCTTGTATCCAGACTCCCAGTTCCGGGTTCACCATGCGCAAAAACTGTTCCAAAATTAGTTGTTCCATAATGTCTTTCAAAGATAGGGTCTCTGGTTTAATCCATTTATATAACAGTTCTTTTAGGCGTATATAAAGTTCACGAGGGGTTTCGTTCTGATGAATGTCCAGAGACTGAAACCTCCTCCTATATGTGTCAGATGTGATTTCATATTTATTCAAAATAGCTTCTTTGACTTTCCCATAATCATCCGTGTTAGCAACATCCATCAGTACATATGCACTCCGCGCTTTACCTGTAAGTAGGGGAGCAAGATGGA
Source organism: Pholidichthys leucotaenia (assembly GCA_020510985.1). Classification (NCBI taxonomy): domain Eukaryota; kingdom Metazoa; phylum Chordata; class Actinopteri; order Cichliformes; family Pholidichthyidae; genus Pholidichthys; species Pholidichthys leucotaenia. The sequence continues at coordinate 315,361,439 of CM035840.1, forward strand.
TAGCCCACTCTTCTTCCCTCCAGCGGCAGACTGTAGTGATCCTCTCGAACGTTGTCAGGTAATGCTCGATATCGTCCTCGAGTGAGAGAGGGTTCAGCCTGGGCTCGTGGTGCACTGGTGTCCTCCTCGGCTGCACCTGCAACGGCAAATCTTCCTCCTGCGGGCCGACCCGACTGGCCGTCACCCTGGGGTCCTCCCCTGAAGCGCCGTCATCACCATTATGCTCCGCCCGGCTCCCTTACTCCTCTCTCAGCTCTGTAACCTGCGACTGCACCCGACGAATTTGCTCATTCACAGCCTGCCACTTTTGGTCACGGAGAGAGGCTTCTTCCTCCAGCTGACGATCTCTGAGAGTCAGTGAATGCACCACAGATTTCACCAGGCTTGTTAGCTCCTCGAGCTAACAAGCCTGGTGAAATCACCAAATGGTGGCAGCGGTGGTCCGTTTTGGTCGGTGGTCATATGTTTTCATGGTCAAGGAATCTGAAAACGTACACACAAACACTGTATGGGGGGAACTGTGGCCGCCATTACGGAAAATGCCATTTTCGTGAATAACTACTGAACCACTAATCCTATCATTGTCAATCCAATTGCTAGTCATATGTTTTCATGGTCAAGGAATCTGAAAACGTACACACAAACACTGTATGGGGGGAACTGTGGCCGCCATTACGGAAAATGCCATTTTCGTGAATAACTACTGAACCACTGCTTGTCATATGTTTTCATGGTCAAGGAATGGGAACATTGTATGGGGGAAAGTGTGGCACTTGGCGGAGGTCTGCGCTCTCCGAGTGCTTTTCTAGTTAACTATGTGCTGTTTTCTCACATTTAATAAACTGTTGAACATTCCCCCCTTGTGTGGTTCCATCCTGTGCTAGATCGTACATGTGAGCTGTCAGCTTAACCATGACAGAACGAGCCAGCCTGGACGATAGCTAAGCCGGTGCCTCGCCACAGGAGCTGTCAGCGACCGAGCACCATCTCGCTGTACTGACGCAGCAGGTAACGAGCCTAAACCAGCTTTGGCCTCAATCGTCTCCCCCGGCTCCGCCTCCTCAACCTGCTCCCTGCACTACAGTGCGGCGTACCACCACCACTCCCACACCTACCCCATACGCAGGGGAGGTAATGTGTAAGAGTTTTCTAATTCAGGTATATATGTATTTGGAACAGATTGGGGAGGAGTACCCGAGGAACACGGCCAAGATACAGCTTTTTATGCTGCTATTGAAGGACCGAGCCCTTGATTAGGCACGTTCCACATTATACAACCCTGAGGGGCAGTGCTATACGTTCAGTCAATTTGTTGACGCCTTCACTTGCGCATTCGATCGGTCCGAGAGTGAAGGCAATGTGATGAGCCGCCTAATGACGCTCCTCCAGGGTACCCGGTCAGCGGCCGAGTACTCAGTAGAGTTCCGAGTTGTTGCTGCAGAGCTGCAGACTCAGAGTGGAATGAAATTGCCTTGTGCAGTGCAGTCCTCCACGGGTTGAACGGACAGCTGTGGGACAAACTGGCGGTTCACCCTGTCCCTAAGACCCTCGACGATGTAATAGCTCAAGCAGTCGATTTGGATAACTGGCACCGTGAGCGTGCGAAGGAGCATGAGGCCTCCTCTTGCCCGCGCACCACGCGCAGACCCGCCATGACTACTGACACTGGCGGTGCCGCCTCTTCGCCCAAGCCGATGGAGCTCTCTCGGCATCTCACCGATGATGAGTGCCGGTGAAGGCGAAGGGCCGGCATGTGCCCGCACTGTGGTTCACTGAACCACGGCCGGGACGAGTACTGCCAGCAGCCAAAAGACAAAGCTTGTCAGTAGCCACGGGGGGTCTGGCGGGCAGGACTAAAATCACTCCCCCCAGTAATTTGTCTATTTCGACCCTCGTACAGCTGCCAGGGGTCGAGAGGAGGGTTAAGGTGCTGGTTGACACATGGTTGGAGGGTAATTTTGTATCTGCTGAATTCGTTAAGCAGGTGGGTATTCCCACACGTAAATTGCCCTGCGATCAGAGAATCACAACCATATCTGGCCGGGAGGTCACGGTAGTCACTCGTAGCACGGTGCCGATCTCCATCCTCCTTTCCAGATCCACCAGGAGGAACTAACTTTCTTAGTTCTCCCTATTTCATCTGCCCCGGTGGTCCTTGGGTATCCATGGCTCCGGAGGCATAGCCCTATGATCAACTGGGTCCAAAACACCATCTCCTCCTGGAGCCCCTTTTGCATGACCCACTGTATGCACTCAGCGGAGTGCTCCCCCTCTCTATCCATCTCCCCCTCTCCAGTCGAGCCGCCGGACCTCAGCCTCGTTCCCCGGGCTTACTGTTGAACGTTCCCTCCTTGTGGGGTTCCGTCCTATGCTTAACCATGACAGCCTCAGCCGCTGGAATAGATGATGTTTGGGGTACGTAGACTTCAGGCACTGATGGTTGGTGCTCACTACCCTCAGGCACTGATGGTTGGAATGCATTGACCTCTGGAACTGTTGACTGAGGCGTGCCAAACTCAGGAACAGGCGACATGGGTGCAATGGCCTCCGAAACAGCAGATCAAGGCTCACTGTCTTCTAAAACACATGATGGAGGCTCTCCAGCCTCTCAAACACATGATGGAGGCTCTCCAGCCTCTGAAACGTACGGCAGAGGCTCTCCGGCCTCTGAAGCAATGGCTGAAGATCTCCCGACCGCTGCAACAATGGCTGGAGGTCTCCTGACCTCTGAAGCATGCGAAGGCTCCTCCTCCTCTGGCATGAAGGAGTACTCCTCAGACAGCAGGAAGTCATTTAGGAAGGCAGGGACGTCCTCCCTCAGGTGGGACTTTGCTGCTACCAACCGATGAGCCCGCCTCCGTGCCGCATCCCTCCATGCCGTGTTCTCCCAACCAGTCAAGCTTAGGCAGAGGGTATAGCAATTTCCAATATCCTAGAAGAGGTCCTGCAGTTCCTGGTGACAAGTGACATCATCAGGCAGGGAACTCGGAGAAGAGGAGAGAGGAGAGGCTGGTGAGGGTGGGTAGATGGAAACAGTGACAGCAGAGAGTGGTGGAGAGAGCTCAGGTAGCTGTAGCTGAGCCCCCTACTAGAACAAGGCAAGCCCTTTCATTAGTAGGTGATAAAAAATGAGAGGGTACTTGCCATTGTTCCCATTCTGCTTCCGTTGAAGAGTCGGGCGATCCCTCCCGGGAGATGATGTGGGTCGTCCAACGAGGTGCCGCTGCACATTGGTGTGGTGCTGAGTTGAGAGAGGAGGACACGGAAGCCTGAAGCGCATCCACTGGAGATGAGAGCCAAACCGCTGTTGTCCCCGGCAATGGCGCAAGCCACGTATTTTGGCTCGTGTTGATCTCCCCTCCCACTGCTCCTCTCCTGCTGCCAGCAACAGCTTCACCAGCCCCTGGATTATCCACTGCAAGTTGGTCACAGAGCACAGGAGTCTGGCGAGCTGGGGGTAGCTTTGCAGGGATGGAATAGCCTCAATCATCTGCTCAGCTCCTCCGAGGAACATGAGGGCTTTTTCCAGTATGCAGGAGGTGCAAGTGTCCTCACTGAGGGCCTCGATGAGAGAAGCAGCCCAAACTTCCTTTTCACCAAGGCCCATTAAGAAGAACTTTGCATCCGCTGGGTCCATACTGCTGGTGTCCTTCTGTCAATGCTGAATGCCCCTCCGGGGCAGAATTCAGGGCCCAAATGCTGGACTCAAAGTTTTAAAGTTTTATTTTGAGCTGGTCAACCCCAACACAGCTCGAGGGCTCAAAAACAAGACTTGACAAGGAATCAAATAATATTAAACTCAGCAGGAATATAGACAAGGCATGGCAAGAACAAAATACATGACTTGAAGCGTGTAATCATGCAAAATGACAATTAAGGACACCAGACAGAATAAAGGCAGACACGGGTTTAAATAAGGCAATGGGTGATCAATGAATATCAAGCAGGTGTGGACACTAATTAAGACTAACAACTGACACATGGGGAGAACAGCGATGACCGATATGAGAAAACAGGATGGGTGGGGCCACACATACAGTCACTGACAGGAAATGCAGAGACATGAAGAGAGAATAAAGGGAGACAAGACCAAGACAATCATAATGATAATAATCATAATTAACTGAGAGTCGAGCAGGGAAAACACATGAGGCTTAATGAAATTAACAAAGGATAATACCACCAAAAACCATGATAACCATAATCCACATAATGGCCCATAATAATAATGACAACCCAGGAAAGCAATGATAATGATAGACATGTCATAATCATGACAATAATAATTTCTACTTCCGGCGCCACATGAGTAGGCTGCCTTTTTGCAACAGCGGACCAATTTCTTCCTATTTCTATTTACTATCTGGCTCTCTTGCTAATCTTTCTGATCCAGCAACACCTTTATTCCATCCAGACACGCAGATCGCCCAAATGTCTCCTAAGCCAGCAGATGGAGCCACTGTTTCTTGCAGGAGGCAGTACAATAGAGACCAGCTGTTAGCACTTAATCGGCCACGATGCTAATGCAAAAACTCGACATACCGGGAGAAATAAGACGGAAACGGCGTGGATGTCGAGCTGGAGTAAGACGGCGGGCAAGGAATTTAAGGTACAGACCCGTCCTCCCATCCGTTATTATGGGGAATGTACGATCGCTACTAAATAAGACTGACAAGCTAGCGGCTATCTCCCGCTACAAGAGCGTGTACAGAGAGAGTAGCTTGATGTTGTTTACCGAGACGTGGCTAACAGAACTAGCAACAGATGCTAACATCGAACTGGAGGGTTTCCACGCAATACGGGCAGACCGGACACCAGACAGTGGGAAGGCAAGAGGCGGGGGAGTGATAATGTATGTCAATAACAGCTGGTGCAGACCGGGACATATCACGGTTAAGGAACAGCACTGCAGCAAAGACATTGAGTTGCTAGCTGTTAGCATGCGGCCTACCTATCTCCCGAGGGAATACTCACACATGATCTGCATTGTTATTTATGCAAATCCGACGGCGAACGCTGGGACAGCGCATGACATCATCCACTCAGTAACTGGCGGGCTGCTGACAGAACACCCAGATGCTCTCCTCCTCATCTCAGGTGATTTCAACCATATTTCACTGTCCCCCATTCTACCCACGCTCACCCAGTATGTCACATGCCACACTAGAGACAATAAAACACTGGACTTATTCTATACAAATACTAAGGAGGCGTACACCTCATCACCACTCCCCCCACTCGGGAGATCGGATCACAACTTGGTTCATCTCCTGCCGGTGTACAAACCCCTAGTACACAGACAACCTCCGGTCATGCGCACAGTGAAGTTATGGTCTGAGGAGGCAATGGACACTCTAAAGGACTGTTTTGAAACCACTGCCTGAGAGCAGCTCTGCGATCCACATGGTGAGGACATCGATGGCCTCACTCACACCATCACGGACTACATCAGCTTCTGTGTGGACAATGCCGTACCCACCAAGACCATACGGTGTTGCTCAAACAACAAACCCTGGATCAACCCTGAGATAAAAAACACTTCTGAGAGAGAAGAAGAGGACCTTCAGGTCGGGGAACAGGGAGATACTGAAGTCCATACAGAGGGAGCTGAGGAGGAAGATCAGAGAAGGCAAGGACAGCTTCAGGAAGAAGATGGAGGACAAGCTGCAACAGAGCGACATCGGCGGGGTCTGGAGAAACCTTAAAACCATCTCTGGGCTCCAGAATACCTCCTCCCAGGCCACGGGGGGCAGGGAGTGGGCGAACAATCTGAACCTGTTTTAATAGGTTTGACCAACCGCCTCCACCCCGACTGCACAACAACAACTGCTGCCTCTAAAGTCATCGAGACCTGCTGTCCACACCCCACTCCACCAACACCCCCCCCACTCCCAGCACACAGCCCCCCAACCTGACCCTCATTAAGACCCAGGTGAGGACGGAGCTGAGGAAGATCAAGGCGAGGAAGGCCTGGGGACCGGATGGCATCAGCGCGAAGTTCCTCAAGTCCTGTGCAGACCAGCTGTGTAGGATTGTGGAGCACATCTTCAACCTGAGACTGAAGCTGGGGAGGGTACCACAGTTGTGGAAAACATCTTGTGTGGTACCTGTACCAAAGACTTCCCACCCCAAAGACCTGAACAGCTACAGACCAGTGGCCCTGACGTCTCACATGATGAAGACCCTGGAGAGACTGCTCCTTGCTCACCTCCGCCCCCTGGTGGGACCAGCGATGGATCCACTCCAGTTCGCCTACCAGCATGGCATTGGGGTGGAGGATGCAGTGATCTTCCTCCTTCATCGTTCTCTGTCCCACCTGGAGAAGCCCGGGAATGCGGTGAGGATCATGTACTTTGACTTCTCCAGTGCTTTCAACACCATCCAACCGATGATCCTGAAGAACAAGCTGCTGTGCGCAGGGGTGGACCAGCACCTGTCATCATGGATCCTGGACTACCTCACTAACCGGCCACAGTTTGTGAGAACCTGAGATTGCGTGTCCGACACGATCATTGGTAGCACAGGGGCCCCCCAGGGAACGATTTTGGCTCCCTTCCTGTTCACCCTTTATACTGCGGACTTCTCACACAACACAACACACTGCCATCTACAGAAGTTCTCTGACGACTCTGCGATCGTCGGCCTCATCTCCAACGGAGATGAAGCTGAGTACAGAGGACTTATCCAGGACTTCGCGGACTGGTGCCATCGGAACTGCCTCCAGATCAATGCGAGGAAAACTAAGGAGCTGGTGGTGGACTGCCGCAGGCAAGGACAACCCCTCACAGCACCAGTAAACATCCAGGGAACAGACATTGAGATGGTGACATCCTACAAGTACCTGGGTATTCATCTGAACAATAAACTAGATTGGTCACACAATACCGATGCACTCTACAAGAAGGGACAGCGCAGGCTGTTCCTACTGAGGAGGCTCAGGTCTTTTGGTGTACAAGGGGCGCTGCTGAAGACATTCTACGACACGGTGGTGGCATCAGCCATCACTTTTGGAGTGGTCTGCTGGGACAGTGGCATTACAGCAGATGATAGGAAGAGACTGAACAAACTGATCAAGAAAGCTAGCTCTGTCCTGGGGCAACGCCTTGACCCAGTGGAGGAGATAGGAGAGAGAAGGATGGTGGATAAACTGTCATCTCTGCTGGATTCCAAGTCCCACCCTATGCAGGGCATACTGAACGCACTGAGGAGCTCATTTAGCAGCAGACTACATCATCCTAGGTGCGCAACTGAGCAGTTCCGCAGGTCCTTCCTACCTACGGCTGTCAGACTGTATAACCTAAGCAGGGCTGCTCGCAGAGATAGCAAAAAAACGTGACGACCTAATAGTATTGAATGCAAAAGACACAACAGACTTACACAAATGGTCCCCTCCAGTATACAACTAGGACAATATCAGTCGCTACGGAGGGTGACAATATGTATGGGTACATATTCATACTATGTAGGATAACTAAGTAGACGGTTATGCTGTTTATTCCATCTAGCTACAATGCTCCGCACTGTGTATATATATTTATATATTTATGTGTACGTATGTATATTCACTGCTCTTATTTTTATTTTTTTTTTATTTTATTTTTTTTTGATTTTGTGTACTTTATTGATCCCCAGAGGGGAAACTGAGGGCATCCACCTGGATGGATGAAGCAGCCACGGTACGGCGCTATCCCTTAACCATTCACACACACATTCACACCTAGGGCCACTTTAGAGTCTCCAATTAACCAAACCTGCATGTTTTTTTTCTTATCTTCTTAATTATTGCTCTGAGTGTTGCTATCCCTGTGCTGTTGCAATCCTGGAATTTCCCCATTGTGGGACTAATAAAGGCTTATCTTATCTTATAATGATAAACACAGAAAATAACAAGAATAAACTTAAAGTGTGAGCATGGTCCTCCGCCCATGCACAGATCCTAACATTTACTACACAGTAGCCAGGTAGAGCACCCACAATTTTGTTGTACTTTACAACTGTACAATGACAATAAAGCCTATTCTATTCTGTTCTATTCTATTCTACTCTATTCTATTCTAAATACCTGGGCATTTGGCTCAATGATAAGCTTGCTTTTAATATACACATTTACCATTTACTGTGTAAACTGAAACCTAAGTTGAGTTTTCTTTACAGAGACAATTGTTATTTTCCTTTAGCCACCAGGGAAAAAAAATTGTTGATGTTGTTTTCCTCTCTGTTTTAGATTACAGGGATGTTATTTATGGGCAGGCAGCTATTTCAACTTTGAGACCCTGAAATTCCTTTTTACCATTCTGCCCTACGTTTCATTACTGGTGATGGATACAAGACACACCATTGCCTTCTTTAACAGAAATCAGGGCTGCCTTCACTTGAAGAAAGGAGAGAGCAACATTTATTTTTATTTATTTATACAGTTATTTTACTTAAGCTTCCACTTTACCTCACTTACTCTCTTGGAATACTGGCAGTCATACTCACCATACTCGTTCACAGTCCCAGCTCACCCTACTAGAACCTAAAGTTCGTACAGAACAAGGAAAATCTGATTTTAGTTATAAGATAAGATAAGATAAGATAAGCCTTTATTAGTCCCATAATGGGGAAATTCCAGGACTGCAACAGCACAGGGATAGCAACACTCAGAGCAACAATCAGAAGGTAAGAAAAAACAAGAGCAGCTAGTATACATATGTACATATTACAATATATATATATATATATAATGGGCTGCACGGTGGCGCAGTGGTTTAGCACTGTGGCAGCACAGTTTTACCCTCGGCCGGGGGGTCCGCGGGGATCATGAGATCGTGGGTTCGATCCCAGCCCCCGACCAACAGTGAGCTGTGTGGAGTTTGCATGTTCTCCCCGTGTTGCGCGGGTTTACTCCGGGATTTCTCTGGTTTCCTCCTGCACACCAAAAACATGTAGGTTTAGGGCGCTCGCGCACGCAGCGACCAGCAGCCGGTGGCTTGTCACCAGACTGCAAACCAAATCTACCTACGGGTACAAATAAGTAACAAAAAAAAAAAAAAAAAAAAAAAAAAATACTGTATATATATATATATAGACACACAGTGCGGAGCATTGTGGTTGGTGGATGTGCAGCAGAAAGTCTAAGCTCTCTCTCCGCGGATGCGGCGGGCCAGCTGGATGTCTTTGGGCATGATGGTGACCCTCTTGGCGTGGATGGCGCACAGGTTGGTGTCCTCGAAGAGACCCACCAGGTAGGCCTCACTGGCCTCCTGCAGAGCCATGACAGTGGAGCTCTGGAAGCGCAGGTCGGTCTTGAAGTCCTGATTATGCCCCACATACCTGGAACCAGAAATATTTTAAATTGACTTCTTTAATGGCCTGACCTGAATGACTATCGACCCGTTGCCCTCACATCTCATGTGATGAAGGTCCTGGAGAGACTTGTCTTAGCCCACCTGAGGCCGCAGGTGAAGACCTGGCTGGACCTTCTGCAGTTTGCATATCAGCCCCATTTAGGAGTTGAAGACGCTGTCATCTACCTGCTGCAACGAGCCCATTTGCACCTGGATGGAGGAGGAGACACTGTGAGAATCACATTCTTTGATTTCTCCCGTGCGTTTAACACCATTCAGCCACTGCTGCTTGAGAAACTGCGGAGGATGGGGGTCGACAGCTCTGTGATCTCCTGGATTACTGACTACTCGAAAGGCAAGCCACAGTTTATCCGGCTGGGCAGTGTCTTGTCTGATGTGGTGGTTAGTGATGCGGGAGCTCCATAGGGGACTATGCTTTCTCCTTTTCTCTTCACCTTATACACCACCGACTTTCAGTACAACTCTGAGTCATGCCACCTGCAGAAATTCTCTGATGACTCGGCTATTGTTGGGTGTATAAGAGGGAGAGAGGAGGGAGAGTACACAGCACTAGTAGACAGATTTGTGGAGTGGAACAAGCAGAATCACCTGCGGCTGAACGTCAGCAAGACCAAAGAGATGATGACTGACTTCAGGAAGAAGAGGATGCCTTCACAACCATTGCGAATTGGGGGGAGGATGTGGAGGTAGTGGAGGACTACAAATAGCTGGACGCCATGATCAGCAACGGACTGGACTGGAAATCTAACACCGATACTGTGTACAAAAAGGGGATGAGCAGACTCTACTTTCTGAGGAAGCGGAGATCCTTCAACGTGTGCAAAAAGATGTTGGAGCTTTTCTACCAGGCTGTTGTCCCCAGCACCATCTTCTTTGCTGCTGTCTGTTGGGGTAGCAATATCAGAGCCAGCAACACCAACAGACTTGACAAGATTATCAAGAAGGCTGGTTCTGTAATTGGTCTCAGGCCAGAGACCTTTGAGACTGTGATGGAGAGGACGACACTGAACAAACTACGATCCATCATGGACAAACTTGATCACCCCCTCCACCACACACTGGACAGGCAGCGGAGCACTTTCTCCAGCAGACTGCTACAGCTTCACTGCCAAACAGTTAGGTACAGGAAATCTTTCCTGCCACATGCCATTTCACTGTTCAATAACTCACTCTTATTGAATTCTGGTCATAACTATGCTGCCATACTGCACCTTACAGTCTAATTGGTACCACACATTGCACCCTGCGCCTGATAGTCCTGTATTGTACAGCGAGTACAATTCATGCATCTGTGCTGGTCGTCATCTAGTCATCTGCAATGTATATAAGCTATTTAGGCAGTTTTACTTTCTATGGGTCATCCCTTTTTCTTTTATGCTGTGTGTGTTTCTTTCATTTTGGTTGTCTATTGTCATGCTGCTGTTACACTGTAATTTCCCAGTTTGGGATCAATAAAGTACATCTATCTATCTATCTATCTTTGAGACAATTTCAGTGTTTAATTCTGAATCTTAAAAACATGCAGGTTACGTTAATTGGCATCAAAACTGGGGATTCTAAATTGTCCTTAGGTATGACTTTGAGAATGAATGGTTGTCTGTTTATCTGTGTTGGCCCTGCGATGGACTGGCGATCTGCCCAGGGTGTACCCTGCCTCTCGCCCTAAGATGCTGGGATAGGCTCCAAACCCCCCGCGACCCGAAAAGGATTAAGTGGAAGAAGATGGATGGATGGATGGATGTTGCCACTGTCTTGATTAAGTTTCTCCTCGTCTCCACCAGAGCCCTGCCCTCACTCTGATGCGCTTAATCTGTAAGTTACCTGTTTATTTGTATTTTGTGTTTAGTGCACCGTTTGGACTTACTGTATGTTTTGTTATTTTCAGTAAACCTCATAAACACAGTTCAGCGCATAAGTCTCACCTCTCTGCCCCAAAGGGCAATTCATGACACTCACAAAATTTGAAAAGTACGTGCACACAAAAATTTTCAGATTTATAAAACTGCGTGCACGCCCAGCTCTCTGCTCCTTTTCTTTATACATCCCACGTTATGTGAAAAGTCAGCACACGTGCACAAACTCTCTACTCCGCCTCGGTTCCTCCCACTAATGACTATGTAAATGAAGAAAAATGTCCCTTCTATCACTCTGCTGTCAAACAGTGATCGTCAATCCTGCAGGAAAGCACAACATAAAAAAATAATGGCACAGGGTGTGACGCTGAGGTGTTGATAACGGAGGCGGAAGTCAGAAAAAAGAATATTTTCTTTTGTTCTGACCCTCTGAAATCAGCAGTAAACCTAAGTTTACCAAGCGGACCATGTTACAATGACAGTTCATTCATTCATTTTTTTTTTTTTTTTAAATTTCTGTCGGCTCATAAGACAAAAAAGAAAAGGAAAGAGAAAAAGACAACATATTTTGGACAGAAATGATGTAGGCTGAAGCAAGAATTTGTGCCTACACCTCAATTAATGCAGCTGGCTCAGACTGAAATAAAATAAAATGGCGTTAAAGTCTATAGACGGATTACTTTATGACAGTGTGACGCGGGGGGTGGGTGGGGGCACACACAGAAAAAAAAAATCTGCATAGACAGACGTGATGTTACTGAGTAAAATAAATAAATAAAGTAAATAAACACCATTGAATACCACTCCAGTCTTACAGCTGAATTTATAGTTACAAACCATATCTGTCAGAATCCAGATTATGCACGACAGCCAAGGAGAAGCCTTTTATTTCCAGATTGTAATCTCCAGACAGAGATATTTTAGACTATGGAATCATCTCTTCACTCCGATACAGCTGCAAATGTCACCGCTGTAGCTACCGGGGGTTTACCTGCAGGGATCCACAATCCAGTTGCCTCCAAGCAGTCTGCAGTCAGGGACTTCTCATTGCCTTGGCACATATTGTGCTGGAGCTAGGGCTCAGTTAGGCTGTGTGTCCACCAAACGGGTTTTTTGTGCGACCGTCCTGAGTGTTTTGGGTGGGGGGAGGGTTCAGCGTTTGTGCGCTGCGCTCTGGAAAAAAAAAAAGTCTGTGCCCTGTATCCCAGCAACAGCTTGTCACTCTCAGCTCAGCACTTCCACTTTTCCTACGGTCAGACTTTCTACTTATTTTTTAATAGCAGTCTCTAAATAACAATGGACAGGAAACATATTCTAGCATTGGTAGCAGCTCTGGATGCAAAATATGATGACACTGAAAACAGAAGTCTGAGTAGAGACTGCTTTGTGTCCTGTGTCCCGCCCTTCTTTAATTCTGATTGGCTGCTTAGAAAGGTCTGACACTGACGAGCTCAGGTGTAGTCTGAAAACTTGGAACTTTTTTCAACTCTGAGCACCCTGAGCGCCGCGACAAAAAGCGGCCACCGCCAAGAGCGTTTCAGCGCCGAGGGCACTCAGCGCTGTAGACGCTGGAATACACAGAGAATGAATAGAAAATAGTTGCCCAGAGCGGAAAAAAACGTGTTTGGTGGACACACAGCCTTAGAGTGCATTTTGCTGAACAGAATTCCTCCCAGGAGAGATGGATCTGTGCGTGTTGCCTCGTAAGTCAACTGTATAGTCTCCGTTTTTGTTTTTTTCTCTCTATGTCACATTTAGAGAGATGGGATCCAGTTTCCAGTGGCGCTGGTTTTGGAGCATGAATGAGGCAGGTTTTGTCTGAGGGAAATTAGTTGTTATTTATCAGGGTTTCACTGCGCTCAATAAGCTGAGTTGTGGAGATAAAACTTGTAATAATAATAATCATGTTTTTCAACCACTGATTTGTAGACAAATCTGCTCTCTGAGGGCTCATTTCCACCAAAATAAGAGCCAGTGCTAGTTCGGTTCTGGGGCTGGTGCCAGTGCTTAACCAGTTCAACTGTAGTGCCTCATAAGAACCAGCTGGTTTTCCACCGATATGGAGCCAGTGGGGGATTACGTCAGGACTACATCGTTACGTAGTGTGAAGCGCCTTTATGCAACCCCGCAGAATACCACAGAAGAAGTAGTAGCAGCGCTAGCTTGTCAACAGCTTGTCAACATGTAGGATTTTGTTGTCTCTTTGGGAGCGCTGCTTTTATTATTCCAAACCTGTATTACCATCCAAAAACAGTTTTATTCTTAATTGCAGAGAACGGTGGCTATGTTTAAGGAGACCGGAAATTATCAGTGTTTCAGTTATCAGACATTGTTAGATCAAGTCTGTAGAGCGAGCATTGACTACACTTTTAAACATAATATTTATGTCAATTCTGTAATAGGTGGTGTTACAGCACATTGCGAGATTGAGGTCGCCTGTTATGTCATGCCAAAAAGTGATCAGCTGCCCAAAAAATGATCGCCAGGGGCCATATTGTTATGGGTTTATATTAGCCATTAAATATATATTTCAACAGTTAAACAGTACCGTACTTGGGTATAACCAGATATATTTAACACTTATGATGCATTTTGAACCCGAAACAAACTTGATCTTGGATTAAAAGCAATAAAAATAATGCAGTCACAAGGTTACATGAAAAAATGCATAGATTTACTGCATATATACATGAAGATACTGTATCAATATATATTCTATGTACCTCCAAACAATGACATTTTGCACATAAATATTGCAATCAGATAAATTCTATACGTTGTTTTCCAAACTGCAACACTTTGGCCAACACTATAGTTTTTCAGATGTGATAAAACCTCAAAACATTTAGACACATCGTAGGTGGACTGAGACCACAGTCCACCTTTAACAAGCGGGCACTCCTGGCTCCTGAGACGGTGATCACTTTTTGGCATGACACCAGATTTCACCACTCAGCTGACCCCACGCAGAAGTGGCTGATGAAACCCTTTTCAGACACAGGCAGACTTACCCCTGAACAACATAACTACAACTACCAGATGAGCCGTGCACGTTCAGTTGTGGAAATGACTTTTGGCAGCTGCAAAATGGAGCTGAGCAAGAAAATGGTGCTCACCTGCTGCATACTTGATAATATTTGTGAGGAACATAGTGACAACTTTGGACTCCCAGACACACATGATCACAGTCAGCCTCCAGTTCAACCATCACCTGACCATGCCAGTGTAGAATGACATTAGGGCAGCTTTAATGGAGTATTTTAACAGTGGGAAGAAATAACCTGTTTAATGCCTGCCATGTCATTTACAAAATATAACATGTGAAGTAGTTCAAAATAATTAATGAATAAAACATTCAGCTGACAATCAGTCCTCAGTGTACTCTGTTTTAAAGTATTTATGGTGTATTTACATATTTTATAGGCACATTTACAGAGTTGTTAAAGGTATACCCTTCTGTACTTGTATGTCATCTATTCTGGTTAAAGTACTGATTCAAGTTTTTATTCATGTAGGGGTAACAAGAGACAGACTGTAAAGTGTACAAGTAAAAAGTACTTTCCCCAGAAATGATCTTGTCCAGAACTGATAGAATTTCATGTGGTACGTTGTCAAAAGAATATAAACTCATTATCATTTTTGAAGCTGGCAACTTGGAACATTTTCCACAGAAAAAGTGCATAGATTTAAAGTTTGTTGCTGCTTGTTCTTTAGAAAATGTGAAAAAGTTGTCAAAAATATGAGTAAGTCCACAAATACCTGATATATTGTCCAATACCTGAAAAAGTGAACTTAAGTGCAGTAATTCGGTACTTGTACTTTCACTTCCCACCACTACAGTGTTATAGTGATTTGCATTGTTTGTCCTAAATAGCTTTACATTTCATGCATATGTTTGGTGTGAGGATAACAATTAATGTAGAAGCAGAAAAACACTTAAGGAAAGAAAGCTTTTATTTACAAAATGTGCAAAAACTTAAGACTGCTACATAAGAAATATTATGTACACACAGCCAAAAATATCAGTGCTGTGATAGTTACTTTGTTTGCAGTCCCTCAAGCACAGACAACGTGTCCCATTAGTCCAACAAGGGTATTGGTACTGTCCTCTATCTTCTGGATGCCTTGCAGCAAAGCAGAGGTCAGCTGCTCCTCCCTCCTGCTCTGCTCCTGCTGTCTCTCCTCTGACCTCTCCACATAGTCAAGAAGGAGGCCCACGTTTGTGCCCCGCTTCTGTTTCCCTCTTTTAAAGTACAAAAATAAGAAACAATATAAAATAACCACACACTGAAAAATGCAGGAATTGTCAATCCAAGATTAAATGTGTCTATTCAACATCCATTTACTGTTACTGTCAAGCGGTGGCCCTCGCGGGCCACCATAAGACACCAACAGTCACCGGTGAGGTTTGCATGATGTTTTATTAAGAACAGAAGATAACACACAAAGTAACATAAAGTAAAGAGCCACAGTGGGCTAAAACACACTACACTGGATACAGAAACTGCAAGGCTGAACAAGCTCACTTACGATTCAGAATTAGGACGAGGGATGATCATGGACGTGGAATCAATAAGAAATATTGACGTCCGAGACGAGTAACGCTCGCTCGACGTCAGACAAAGTAACGTTTGACGAGACTGCTGCGCTGGGCTGCACTCAGCGTCCACTTAAATGCCGGGCCACTGATGAGCCGCGAATGCAGCACAGCTGGCAGGCTTTGACAGCAGGAAGCCCCTCCGAGCGCTGTCACAATAAGAGCTCAGAGAGCCAGAAGGTAAACACTGCTGTCAAAACCTGGCGGAGATGATGCATGGCCCGAGCACGGACGAGATCAGCGCTCGGACCATGACAGTTAGTGGCATCACAACATTCAGTTCAAGTGTATAATTGGTTTAATTCACTCCTTCCTTTGTGTGAATGGGTCATGAGCTGAACATATACAGACATGGACAAAATTGTTGGTACCCCTCTGTTAATGAAAGGAAAACCCACAATGGTCACAGAAATAACTTGAATCTGACAAAAGTGGTAGTAAATAAAAAGTCTATGAAAATTAACCAATGAAAATCAGACAATGCTTTTGAATTGTGGTTCAACAGAATTATTTTAAAAAACAAACTCATGAAACAGACCTTGACAAAAATGATGGTACCCTTAACTTAATATTTTGTTACACAACCTTTTGAGGCAATCACTGCAATCAAACCATTTCTGTAACCGTCAATGAGACTTCTGCACCTCTCTGCAGGTATTTTGGCCCACTCCTCATGAGCAAACTGCTCCAGTTGTCTCAGATTTGAAGGGTGCCTTCTCCAGACGGCATGTTTCAGCTCCTTCCACAGATGTTCAATAGGATTTAGATCAGGGCTCATAGAAGGCCACTTTAGAATAGTCCAGTGTTTTGCTCTTAGCCATTCTTGGGTGTTTTTAGCTGTGTGTTTTGGGTCATTATCCTGTTGCAAGACTCATGACCTGCGAATGAGACCAAGCTGTCTGACACTGGGCAGCACATTTCTCTCTAGAATACCTTGATAGTCTTGAGATTTCATTGTACCCTGCACAGATTCAAGATACCCTGTGCCAGATGCAGCAAAGCAGCCCCAGAACATAACAGAACCTCCTCCATGTTTCACAGTAGGGACAGTGTTCTTTTCTTGGTATGCTTCATTTTTGTGTCTGAACATAGAGCTGATGTGCCTTGCCAAAAAGTTGCAGTTTTGTCCCGTCTGTCCATAGGACATTCTCCCAGAAGCTTTGTGGCTTGTCAACATGCAGTTTGGCAAATTCCAGTCTGGCTTTTTTATGATTTGTTTTCAACAGTGGTGTCCTCCTTGGTCGTCTCCCATGAAGTCCACTTTGGCTCAAACAATGACGGATGGTGCGATCTGACACTGATGTACCTTGACCTTGGAGTTCACCATGAATGTGTTTAGAGGTTGTTCTGGGCTCGTTTGTTACCATTCGTATTATCCGTCTCCTCCTGCGGCCAAGTCCAGGGAGGTTGGTTACAGTCCCGTGAATCTTAAATCTCCGAATAATATGTGCAACTGTAGTCACAGGAACATCAAGCTGCTTGGAGATGGTCTTCTAGCCTTTACCTTTAACATGCTTGTCTATAATTTTCTTTCTAATCTCCTGAGACAACTGTCCTTTGCTTCCTCTGGTCCATGTTTAGTGTGATACGCACCATGCCACCAAACAGCACAGTGACTACTTGCCACCCTTTAAATAGGCCGACTGACTGATTACAAGTTTGTACACACCTGTGATGTTAATTAGAGGACACATCTTGATTGAACATGTCCCTATGGTCACATTATTTTCAATCTTTTCTAGGGGTACCATCATTTTTGTCCAGGCCTGTTTCATGAGTTTGTTTTTTAAAATAATTCTGTTGAACCACAATTCAAAAGCATTGTCTGATTTTCATTGGTTAATTTTCATAGAATTTTTATTTATTACCACTTTTGTCAGATTCAAGTTATTTCTGTGACCATTGTGGGTTTTTCTTTCATTAACAGAGGGGTACCAACAATTTTGTCCACGTCTGTATTACCTAATCTGGTCTGATGAGAAGAGGGGGAAGAGCAGAAGGAGGACAAGCTTGGTGCTGTTGAAGGTGAGCTGGACACCACAGGTCTGGGTGGTTTTCCCCTCATCATCCAGGTATAATAAATCTGTAAATACAAAAAAAGTGTTTTAGTTTGTGCAGCGTCCAACTTAAGCCTTCCATTAAATGTGCAGATATAGAAGGCAATTTTATTCAATATCAATGTTAGCAAAGCTTACATGTCTGATTATGGAATAGAAGAATAGGAATAGAATAGGCTTCATTGTCACTGTATAGTTGTACAGTGCAACGACATTGTAGGTGTTCCACCAGGCTACTGCGCAATAAAGTAAGAGAAGGATTAGATAAAATACAGTTACACAACACACAATTAAACAAGAGTGAATTTTTTTTTTAAATGGCCCAAGATTATGGAAATATTACCAAAATAGTAAAAAAGACAACGTTACTAGTGTCTTTGGCACAAAAATCTCCCACAACACAACGCAAGACACCCATTCATACACAGTATTGATACCACAAAAAACGTATTTTGCGCTGAATAACTTTATAAAAAAAAAAAGTATTCTGTAAGACGCTAAGATTGTTGTTCTCTTTTTCTCTCAAATGAGCATTTCAAGATATATGGCGACACCACTAACGTCATTTGAGACAACAAACAGTACTGATACTGAACAAACAGCGTATTTTGCACTGGATATCTAACAAAGTATCCTGTAAGACGCTAAGATTTTTGTTCTAGTTTCTCAAACGCATTTATGGGGAGGAGAAATGTCCATGGTAAAAACACTGTTAGCTTGTTAGCATAGCTAACTGAAAATATTATTAGGCACAAGAGTGAGTAAAAAAATATCCACACTTTGGCCATTACATATCAATACAAGCGATGTACATTTGTCAGCAGAGACAGCCTGTTCATTTCTTTATGGCGAGGCGAAATGTTTGGTCGTAGTAAAAATACTGTTAGCTTGTTAGCATAGCTAACGGAAAATATTATCGTATTTTAGTATACTACATATATCCGCACTTTGGCTGTTACATATCAATACACGCGGATGTACAGTATATGTATATACACTACCGTTCAAAAGTTTGGGGTCGCCCAGACAATTGTTTTGTGTTTTCCATGAAAAGTCACACTTATTTACCACCATGACTTGTAAAATGAATAGAAAATATAGTCAAGACATTGACAAGGTTAGAAATAATGATTTGTATTTGAAATAATTTTTTCCAGATACTCAACCTGCTCAAAGGAAGGTCAGTTTTATAGCTTCTCTAACCAGCTAAACTGTTTTCAGCTGTGCTAACATGATTGCACAAGGGTTTTCTAATCATCCATTAGCCTTCTGACGCAATGAGCAAACACATTGTACCATTAGAACACTGGAGTGATAGTTGCTGGAAATGGGCCTCTACACACCTATGTAGATATTGCACCAAAACCAGATATTTGCAGCTAGAATAGTCATTTACCACATTAGCAATGTATTTATTTATTTTTATTTTTTTTTTGTTACTTATTTGTACCCGTAGGTAGATTCGGTTTGCAGTCTGGTGACAAGCCACCGGCTGCCGGTCGCTGCGTGCGCGAGCGCCCTAAACCTACATGTTTTTGGTATGCGGGAGGAAACTGGAGAAATCCCGGAGTAAACCCACGCAACACGGGGAGAACATGCAAACTCCACACAGCTCACTGTTGGTTGGGGGCTGGGATCGAACCCACGATCTCATGATCCCCACGATCCCCCGGCCGAGGGTAAAACTGTGCTGCCACAGTGCTAAACCACTGCTCCACCGTGCACCACCGGGCATGTATGTTAGATATTAGAGTGTATTTCTGATTAGTTTAAAGTTATCTCCACTGAAAAAAAACAGTGCTTTTCTTTCAAAAATAAGGAAATTTCTAAGTGACCCCAAACTTTTGAACGGTAGTGTATATTCGTTAACTTTTGGCATTTTAAAGACAATACACTTACCAGTGTGTTTTGAGCAGTTTGTTGTATGGACTAATTCACGGTAGTGACGATGGTCTGGCTGGCTGGCCTATCCCCAAAACAGTTCATCACAAGTGGCATCCTCCAGCTTATCTTGTACTTCTGCTCATGTCCATAGAGCCAAGAAATGTGTCTCCTCTTCACTCCAAATCTGTTTGGTTTTGGAATCCATCACTTGCTCTGCTGTTGAACATGGTAATGTTTTGAAGCTGGACAGTTAACCACGCCCATGGCTGTGGACGTAACCAACGTAAACTGGTGCTGCCGCTGGCCCAGCTAGGAGTTGGAGCCACGATAGCCCCACTTTTGAGAGCCTGGGAATGGTGCTTCAGGCGGTGGAAAACCAAAGAACTGGTGCCAATCAGACTCTGGCTCCAGTTAAGCACTGGAACCATTTTGGTGGAAAAGGCCTAAGAGTGAACTTGCTTAGACGGCCAGACCTGGGCATGTTGGCAGTTGTTTTGAATGTCCACTTGAAGACTATTTTCTGGACAGTGGAATGGCTGATTTCAGTTTCTTTTGAGATCTTTTTAAATCCCTTACCAGACTCATAAGCGGCTACAATCTTCTTTCTGAAGGCCTCAGACAGCTCTTTCGATCTCACCATGGTGTTCACTCACTTCAGCAGTTAGGAACACACCAAACTAAATGTCTGAGGTTTAAATAAGACAAGCCTCCTTCAAAATACTGAGTAACAATGTTCTAATCATGTGCACCTGATGTGATACGCTTGTGTGTGATTTTAACCATTTTAAGTGGGAATAAATGTGGGGGTGTCCTAATTTATGCCTCACCACAAATTGCACGTTTTTAGAATTACATTTTACAGAAAATTTTAAAAAGTCTTTTCTTCACTTTTAATTGTTTAGTTATATAACTCGAATCTCCCAGTATTGTTAACATTTATATTAAATATCCATATGCCCAAATATGTAACACACACACAGAGGCTTTCAGAGGGTGTCCTAATTTTTTTCACATAACTATATATGATCAATGCAATTTCACAAGAAAAAGCTGTAAATTTTCAAGATAAAACATCACCAAATTTCTGAAAAAAAAAAATATAGCAAATTAACAGAAAAAAATGCAAATAATTTGCTTTTTCACATCTGTGCTGAGGTCCTTAAACGTTCCTGTTGTAATGTTTGTGACTGAGTGTAAAGCGTGTGTCAAATGGATCCTATTTGAATATGCTCAGATAAGTCAACAGCTGGAGTTAACTATTCAATTAATAATCAATGCCACTAAGACAGTTTGATAAACACAATTTTATAGCTCATCAAAACAATTAGTTCAACTTATTGCATGGATACTTTTGACCCAGCAAATTCTATCATGTTTTCAAATGATCTGAAAATACATCTATCTATAAATTCAAGGAATCTCTGTGTGTTTGTGTGTGCGTCTGTTCCATGCATATGTCTGGAACCGTTTGTCAGACTGGCCTCAGATTTTAAACGTGGTTTCCTGAGGTTACAAGGGTGTGCATCCCCAAATGTGGAATTGCACAGTCAAAATATGTAATTTTTATCAATAAAAATTTTAGCCACCACTCTGTGACCGCTCTCTGTGTCCTGGCTTTAAGAAGTGTGGGCGGGGTTTCAGATTGACTCTGTGCTGATTGGACAATACGCGGCATCTTGACCATGCTGATTGGATAACACACAGCATCACGACCTGTCAGTCACCACAGTGTTCCCGGGACAAAACAAAGAAGTGAAAAATGACAAATTTGGCTAGAAAAAGAAAATACTGAAGATTTAATGCTTAAAAAAAATTATACTATAAAGTTGCTGTGACTGAGTAGATCTAAAGGATAATTCAGTATATGTGGAGAACATGAGGTGAGGGAGCAGACTGGGCGGCACGTCAGTGGGGACCTAAGTCTGACAAAGAATACCGGTGTATCAACACAGAATATGCTGGGAGAAGCAGCAGCCTAACCGGGCGGACCATGGTCCTTCTCGGGGAGGCACACCCAGCCTGCCCAGTCAGTAGTAGACGGGAGTACCTGCTTCTGCTTCACCTGTGTGGCACCACTGTACTTTGCAGGACTGCGAGTCCCCCCTCCCGTGCGAGTATCTAAAAATTAAAAACTTAATACTGCCATGATTGTGGAGCGGAATGGCCGGAATGACTTAACGACCAAACGCAGGACACAAAAACACCCAAATAATGAAATAAATCATTCATTCATTCATTCATTCATCTTCTTCCGCTTAATCTTTTTCGGGTCACGGGGGGGCTGGAGCCTATCCCAGCATCTTTGGCCGAGAGGCAGGGTACACCCTGGACAGATCGCCAGTCCATCACAGGGCCAACATGCAAAGACAGACAACCATTCACTCTCACAGTCATGCCTAAGGACAATTTAGAATCCCCAGTTTTTGATGCCAATTAACCTAACTTGCATGGTTTTGGCATGTGGGAGGAAACCGGAGAAAGACGCAGACACGGGGAGAACATGTAAACTCCACACAGATCACTGTTGGTCGGGGGCTGGGATCGAACCCAGGATCCCCTGGCCAAGGTTGAGTTGCTGTGCTGCCGCAGTGCTAACCACTCCACCACCGTGCATTTTTAGTTAAATATTTACTGACAAATGGGCAACAGGTCTAAAGGATAATTCGGCATGGAGAACACGAGGTGCACTGGGGGAAGGGGAGTGGAGCAGCAGCTGAACCGCTGCCACCACAGGAAAACAACAGCCGAGACTCCCGTTAACTGGGCAGGCTGATTAAGGACAGATGAGTAATGCCCTGCAGAGGTGAGACTAAAGCCAAATGAAACCGGACAGCAGCAGGAAAAGTTGCCCTAAACGTTATTTGGTCTCAGTGAGTGAACCGGGTCTCGGAGGGTGACGCCATGGGAAGGTGACTCCCCAGTCAGCGGTAGACGGGAGTCCCTTTGCAGGACCATAACTCGCCGTCTCCTATGACACTCCTCTCAGTGTGCTCGCACAATTATTAAAAGTTAATTATTAAATGTTAGTAACTGTGGACCAGAATGCCCAGATCAACTGCATATCATATGTGGCCACATGCACAGTTTGACTAAACAACGACCGTCACCAAACTGGACACAAAAACGCTCAATAACTCATAAAAGATCAATAATCACTGTCTTTGTCAGTCACTCCCTCAAGGTTCAGATCATTATTTGGTCTCAGTATTGCCCCAGCAAGACGATATAAGCACCGCCTCAATTTTACCATTAAAGTTTTAAAAAACCTTTTAATAACAAAATATTGCTAAAATATAAACTGATGCACTATAATGGGTCTCAAATATTTGTAAATGTGTCCTGTTATAGTACTACATGAGTTTATTGACAATACACAGAAGAAATTCAATATTACACTGAACTCCCATCACTGAAGTGATATAAACTAAAATAATTATAGTGATGACTGAACAACTCCCATTCCCCAAAGTGTAAGATACACTATTATCTTGAATATAAGTGATAAAAGATCACACAAACAAGTGATCTGACAAACAAATAAACAAGGGATCTCAAACAGTCACTAATATTGGATGTCCCATTCATTTTCAATATTTAGGTATTCTGTAATTAATATTCACAATCAAATAAATCTTGGTGCCATTTATTCCCTTTTATATTTGTCAAAGTCTTATATGTGTGATCGCCTACATATAGGCTACACCTCTTTGTATTCCACTTTCAAACGCAGCCTACATTTGGGCCTGTAAAGCCTGATTTGGATACCAGTTTTCAGACAGGAATACTTGCATTCTATGGGCATGCACTAGTTTAAGAAAAAAAACAAAAGGCATGATTGTTTTTTATGGAAAAAAAAGGCATATGTGTTTCAATCGTCTATCACAGAAAGATAAGACTTCTTGTCAAGACTTTTTGCTTATTGAGTAGTGACAGAAAGCAGCAGATTGTGATGGAGTTGGAGCTAATAAATGTTTAAAAAAAAGCAACCTTTGATACAATGCTGCAACAGGGAAAATAGAGAAGACATCAGAAAAAACGGCATATATGACCATCGCTGCTGCCATCATTTGGCAATCTATGTCATTAATAGGGTTTGGACAAGTCATACAAATGTTCTCTATCTGCTAACTTCCTCAGTATTCTTTTGAATTCAGACCATTGTTTATCTGATTCCTTTTGGAGGTGATGCAATAGTTAATAAGCTGAGACTAGAACCAGGAAATACTGTATGTAGGAGGAGATAAAACAGACCAATCACAGCTCTTGCAGTCTGTGTCGACACAACATGTAGTTACATTTCTGGAGAGGTGCATATCAGGCTACGCAGTGGGGTATGATGTCACTACTGCGTTGGGTCCACAACCACACCATCGCTACAGCATCATTTTGATGAGAAGCATAAATTGGTCTTATGGGGTTGAGATTAAGTCACAACTCAAACCACTGTGTATGTAGGTCTGGGTTTGGTCTTGACCCCTTAAGCCTCTTTTCCACTAGCCCAGCACACCTCGGTACGGCTCAATTCACTTCAGTACGGCTCGGAATGCTTCTGTCTCCATTAGCACGGTGTTTGGCATGGGTGTTGTGCTGGGGTGGGTGGGTTTATAACAGCGAGGCGGTGCCACACTCCCGTGACGTAACGCACGCGACCCAAGCAAAACATTTTTTTTTCCAAAACTTTATTGAGAAGACCCAAGCAAAACATAACACATAGCTGTACAAGGCCGCTCCTCGGTCTGTGGCTTTTTTCACCGTAAACGCCAAAAAGGACCGCCAGACAAGGGTACAGGCAGCGAGATGAAATATGAATGAATATTTCAATTTAATACTATCCCACTTGTACTTACAAAAACGTGTGAATATTCATAAAAAGCACACACATGAAAGGTAGCACCACAAGCAGTGGGTCACAGCGGTTTTGGGCAACAGCAACACAATTGTGTATCCTTTGCCAATCTGTCTGCTGTTATTTAATGTTTAACAGTTAAGGGACGGATGATTATATGCTCCAAAACTGGAGAAACTCTCTGATAAAAAAGCTGCAACAACACAAGTCACTTTTGGTTTGAATTAACTGCCAAATGACCTAGAAATAATGAGCTGAAACTTGTTTTTATTCGTATTAAATAATGAGACAGTGGCACACTGGCCAACACCAAATTGTATTATTTTTTACATCCTAGGGCATTTTGGATGTACTGAATAAAAAAAATTCATGTTTTTCACCTTCAGGTCAACGTTTGGAACAACAGTATTATTATTTTCCGTTTAGATGATGCTACACTTCTTCTAAAGTATTGTAATTCTCTGAATTTGGAATGCCGATAGAACATTCAATTTATATATACTTACTTTTTTACCTACTTTGACTTGTAAGCTTGATCAGTCTCTCCTGCTGCATTTTAAAGTCCAACTGTGCAACTTCTTATAAGTTAACATAAAAAATTTACCCAAAGTTTAGAACTGAATCATGTGGTGCTAATTTTTTTTTATGATATTTCAATAAAAAGAACAGAAAGCTTACAAAAACATTTGTTTTTTGGTCTAGTTAAAAATTACATTACCTTTACAATGGTTGACCCCTGACAGGATGATCAGCATCATTTTCATCAGACTAGGCAATGGAATTTCTATGTAATTATACTGTTTTATAATTCAGTGTTATAACAGACAAACCACACTTTCCAAAACAATTCCATTTTATTATATACAAAATATTAAAATAAAAAAAAAACTTTGCAACACAACATGAAGGTTAATCGACATTTTATACACGCCGACCACTGAGTGCCTCTACACCAGCTTCCCAAACTGGGTCAGGAAGGCTCGGTTGAATGAAGCCGTCTCTGCCAGCTCTGGGTCAGGAAGGCTCGGTTGAATGAAGCCGTCTCTGCCAGCTCCTGGGATACACTCGCGTTTTCTGCAACCTCATTTAAATGTTGCAAATATTTATCATTGAATACATTTTGTGCCTGGTGGCGGGACAGATTCACATTGGAGAATCCGGGCGTGCTGGCGCGGCGGACGCGTGGGATGATTCTACAAGGAAAATGCACACAATAAAATACAGCACGAAAGTGCAAGATATACAGAAAAGACAATAGTTTTTAACAAGATTACATAAGCTTATTTCAGCCTGTTGTTCACATGAAAAATTAAAAGAAAAGCGAGTCCACAGTGTGCTGCGATAAAGCAGCGATCATCATCCACAAATGAACAGCTTTTTTATTGCATAAATAAACTGAGCGTCTTACCGAATATATTTGCGAAAAAACGCACAATAAAAAAAAATTAAAACTCACCATTAAAGGACTCCGATGTCGAGACCTCCCGGTATATTTTTTCATTCCGGGTGGCTCCGTTTAACTCGCGCTGGATACGTTCGTCTGACAATGCAGTGAGCAGACACTGCACCTCCTTATTGGTCCATGGAACACCCTTATTACGCGAAGCCATTTTTGATAGAGAATAAATGAAAATAGCACAGCAATACACTGAAAAGAAACCGCCAACAGTGGTTGCGTGCTGAGTAATGGCGGTCGTGAAGATTTTTTTTATTTTTTTTTTTCAAAAACTTTATTGAGAAGGTCGTGAAGATTCAGCAGAAGAGGAGGAGGAGAGGGGCGGTTACAACCTGACCAATCAGCGCCGGTTACGACCTGACCAATCAGCGGTGACCAGTCTGTTAACGTCACAACACGGCCCAGCTCAGCACTGCTGTACCCTGCCCTTGAGCGGGGCTGAGAATCGCGGCTGTTAAACCGTGTTGGGGCTTGTGGAAAAGCGTACAAAGCGTGCTGAGCCGTCCCGTGTCGCGCTAAAGCGTGCTAGTGGAAAAGGGCCTTTATTGTCTAGGTCTTCAGAAACTGGTCTCAGTCTGGTCTTGACGTGGTCTTGACTACAGCACAAACTAATGTCATGGCATGTGGTGAGCAAGCACACACACATGATTAATCATCTATCTGCTTCAGCCGTGCAGCCACTGGGCTCCACCCTATTTAAGGGGTAAACTGGCATCACTCCTCTGTGGAATTGTCTCAACACCACAACCAGCATTGCCACGAGAACATCTGCTTGCCAAGCTACAGCTCTTCATTGTATGTTTGCTCCAGCTCGCTCACAACCCCGCCCTAGCCCTGACTTCCCAGAAACCACGGAGCTAAGTAAGCCTGCTAAGCTACCTGTTCATTGTGTGATTTCCATCTTCCACTGCCACATTTCTCCCACCTCTGTTGTGTTTCTGCCTATTTGCCTCTGGAAGGCCAGTGTCTCAGGAGGAGTGGACGCTTACTCCCCCCGGAGGTCTCTACTCACCTTCACCTGGGAGCCTTCACCCCCTGCTTGCAGTCTCAGCCTATTTTCCTCAGAGCCTTCACCAACAAGCAGAACACGTAATTGTCCCACACTTCAACCTTCTCAAAATAGAATTGTGTTGCCAGTGATTGACTTAAGATTCTATTTCTCCTCTCCCTTTTACAGAGCTGCTGCCCCGGCACTACAACCACAATAATTGTAAATAAACCACTACCTTGCACCTTACCTGTTAATGTGTTGTGGTCTCTGCTCCTTGGGTCCTGTCTTAGCTTGAAACATGTCAGCTCAGGTGTATGTAAACTTTTGACTTCAAGGTCATATTCCTGCAGGAAAAACAGTCGAGCCTCAAGATTTCCATTAGTGCCTTTACATTACATTCTGTTTCAGAGCAATACCCCACTCCAGTTTTTCGCTCTTTCCAGCAAAGGCGAAAGGGTACGTATGATATGTGGCATCCGTCCGTCTGTCCATCTGTCCACATTTCACAGGAATCACTACTCCTCCTAGGACATTGCCCTGATGCTCACCAAACTCACTCACAATGATCGTCTGGTGGGTCAGCATCCAAGGTGTGGTCAAGGTCAAAGGTCAGGACACCTGGGTACTTAGGCGATTTCATTGAAAATTGCTACTCCTTCTAGACAATTGTCCTAGTGATCACCAAACCCACTCACAATGATCTTCAGGAAGGTCTGCATCCACATTGTGTTCAAGTCAATGTCAAGATCAAAGGTCAGAACAACTGGGCACTTACAGGATTTTAGAAAAATTACTACCTCTCCGAGGCAATTACCTTGATTCTCACAAAACTCAATGGCCCTGAGGTACACACGTGGACAAAATTGTTGGTATCCTTCTGTTAATGAAAGAAAAACCTACAATGGTCACAGAAATAACTTGAATCTGACAAAAGTGGTAATAAATAAAAATGAAAATTAGCCAGTGAAAATCAGACAATGCTTTTGAATTGTGGTTCAACAGAATTATTTTAAAAAACAAACTCATGAAACAGGCCTGGACAAAAATGATGGTACCCCTAGAAAAGACTGAAAATAATGTGACCATAGGGACATGTTCAACCAAGATGTGTCCTCTAATTAACATAACAGGTGTCTACAAACTTCTAATCAGTCAGTCGGCCTATTTAAAGGGTGACAAGTAGTTACTGTGCTGTTTGGTGACATGGTGCGTACCACACTAAACATGGACCAGAGGAAGAAAAGGAGAGAGTTGTCTCAGGAGATTAGAAAGAAAATTATAAACAAGCATGTTAAAGGTAAAGGCTAGAAGACCATCTTCAAGCAGCTTGATGTTCCTGTGACAACAGTTGCACATATTATTCAGAAATTTAAGATCCACGGGACTGTAGCCAACCTCCCTGGACGTGGCCGCAGGAGGAGACAGATAATACGAATGGTAACAAAAGAGCCCAGAACAACCTCTAAACACATTCATGGTGAACTCCAAGGTCAAGGTACATCAGTGTCAGATCTCACCATCCGTCGTTGTTTGAGCCAAAGTGGACTTCATGGGAGACGACTGAGAACACCACTGTTGAAAACAAATCATAAAAAAGCCAGGCTGGAATTTGCCAAACTGCATGTTGACAAGCCACAAAGCTTCTGGGAGAATGTCCTATGGACAGACGAGACAAAACTGGAACTTTTTGGCAAGGCACATCAGCTCTATGTTCACAGACGCAAAAATGAAGCATACCAAGAAAAGAACACTGTCCCTACTGTGAAACATGGAGGAGGTTCTGTTATGTTCTGGGGCTGTTTTGCTGCATCTGGCACAGGGTGTCTTGAGTCTGTGCAGGGTACAATGAAATCTCAAGACTATCAAGGTATTCTAGAAAGAAATGTGCTGCCCAGTGTCAGACAGCTTGGTCTCAGTCGCAGGTCATGGGTCTTGCAACAGGATAATGACCCAAAACACACAGCTAAAAATACCCAAGAATGGCTAAGAGCAAAACATTGGACTATTCTAAAGTGGCCTTCTATGAGCCCTGATCTAAATCCTATTGAACATCTGTGGAAGGAACTGAAACATGCCGTCTGGAGAAGGCACCCTTCAAATCTGAGACAACTGGAGCAGTTTGCTCATGAGGAGTGGGCCAAAATACCTGCAGAGAGGTGCAGAAGTCTCATTGACGGTTACAGAAATGGTTTGATTGCAGTGATTGTCTCAAAAGGTTGTGCAACAAAATATTAAGTTAAGGGTACCATCATTTTTGTCCAGGCCTGTTTCATGAGTTTGTTTTTTAAAATAATTCTGTTGAACCACAATTCAAAAGCATTGTCTCATTTTCCTTGGTTAATTTTCACAGAATTTTTATTTATTACCACTTTTGTCAGATTCAAGTTATTTCTGTGACCATTGTGGGTTTTTCTTTCATTAACAGAGGGGTACCAACAATTTTGTCCACAGCTGTAGGTCTGCGTCCAAGTTGAGGTCACTGTCAACGTTATTCTCAAAGGTCAGGAGACCTGGGCATTTATGATTTGACTAAAAACATTACTCCTCCTAGGCTATTGACATTAACTTTAAGCACATCCTAGATAGGTCTGTATCTCGGCTGTGCTTAAGGTCAAGGTCAACAGTCAGAAGATCTGAGCACTGCCAGGGTGATGTCATCAGGCCGGAATGAGCTACTCCATCATTGAATGTCTGGTTTTTCTTTTAAGTAATGTCAGTTATTATTTAGAACAGTTTTTTAGTTAAAAAAAAAAAGTTTCCTGGTATCTGTAATCATGCCAAGTCATATTTACTGATAATGAGGAACGTGAAGGTCAGAGTCATTCCACCCTTTAGTCAGACACAATAAACTATTTCCATGACCTTAAAATGGTAACATCACTTGAGAGTCTTCAGAAAAGAAAGAAGGGAGGAAAAGACATTATTTTTTGACTGCAGGCACCCAGCCTTCCTGCAGCCAGAGAGCTCTTTTAAAGTTGCACCTGTATAGCCCAGTAGGGGTGAGTCTGGAGGCTTGATGTGGGCGCAGCATGTTCTCCACCCCCTCTGGAAAGGAAAGAATTAGAGGAGGCCTTTGTTGTCTGCACCAGCTACACCTCATATATATTTTAAAGACACTAGCACAAATGAGCCGTCTGACTTGGGGCACCCCCCTCCCCATAAAAAAAAAGAGAAAAAAGTCAACCTTGGCGGAACATCTCTGATATTCCCGTAAAGGCAAATTGAGCGTTTGATTGTGCCTAAACTTGAACGTGGCTGTGAGACGGGGCATGGAGGTAATGTAAGTCATAATGATGAGGCACTTCCAGACAGCTGGTTTCACTTTTTTGTTCGCCCTCTTCCCCTCTCATTCTCCCTTTGTCCGACCAAAGTGTTCCTCTTTTGATTCATCCTGAGTGATGGTGTGAGATTTGAAGAGCAGCTGAGGTTTCCTTTCAACTTCACATAGTCTTCACAGCTGGGCATCTCCTGACCAGGGACCAAGGAACAGATGCTGCAGAGAAATTGTAGGGCCCTACATGATCACTGTTTTCTTTCTCATCTGTTTTGCAATGATGTCCAAGCAAGGGTTAACAATATTATGCATTTAGTAATTGACAAGAGTTTAAAAAATTTTGTTTGGGAATGCCAACTTTTACATGTGGATTCTACACCACTGTTTGTTACTATCGTGGGGTTTTTATTTTTTGTTTTTAGCTAAAAGTGAGCATAAATACTAAGGAGACATTTACTGCACTTATTCCATATGTTGATACAATTCTCACAGGATAATGAAATGTATGTGATATGCTTTGGTCAAAATACCTCCAGGTTTAATTAGTGGAGCACCATTTTGACCCACCTTTAGCAGCCTTCTTCAGAATGCCTCAATTCAGTTCATGTCTATTTAAATGCTTGTGAGCCCCATTTCACCTCACCTTTCCTCCATCATCACTGATAAGGTCAGTTGTTCTTGTCAGGTTTCTTGTACTTTTTTTGTCTTGCAAATTGGGAATTTTTTTTCTTGGAACTGTACAACTACCAGAGTGGTGGCCTAGTTGATAGGGCATCCACACCCGGGAGGTTGGGAGTTCAAGTCCTGGCAGGGTTATACCAAAGACCATATAAAAATGGTACTTCCCGCCTTCTAGCTTGGTGCTCAGAGTAATAGAATGGGGAAGGAGACGTTGTTTGTGGCAGTGCCTTGCGTGGCAGCGACCCCTCTGATTCTACATGTGATTAACATTGTAGATAGGAGAAATGTAATTTTGTTCTACTGTACATGATGGCCTGAATGACCATAGAGGTGGCTTCTTATTATTATTATTGATAAATGTGTAACATTTCCAACATGTCAAAGCTACAGGGAGGTGTTGGCTGTTGGAGAATCATGGTGCATTCCTATTGTCGCCATGGTCCGTAGCCAGCTGACATTAAAGATTTCCTGTAAAAGCTTTTAATGAAAATAATAATAATAATAATAATAATAATAATAATAAAACACAACCGTGAAACCATGATGGATGCCCTCAGAAGAGCTACCTACTTGATAGCTCTAAGGGTGCTTTCACACTCAACCCATTTTATCCGGACTTTCCAATTTGGTTTGGACCAAAATTTTAGGTGTGAAACCTCCTCCAAAAGGACGCTCTTCCTGTGTTTGGTCTGAGACCAAACACAGGAAGTTAAAGCAGCCAATAAGAAGAAAAATTACCTGTGGTACCACTCAGAGAGGAAATGTGGCCATTAGTGCCATAAATAGTCACTTGAAAAAAAATCATAAAAATGCAGAAACTTACCGGCTATTTTCATCAAAGATGTGACAGAACTTGTGAAAAAAAAAAAGATGACCAATGCCACCTGAAAATAATAACGGCTGATGAGAAGTTCATTTTAATTTTAATGAAGACCTGGATAATATTCTAGCCTTCTCCAGTTTCAACTTAAAGCACGGTTACCAATGTGTGAAGACCAGCAGAAAACCTTGAAGGGGAGCAGCGTATTTGCTAACTGCCAGCCTGTGCTAACAACGCAAACGTCATGACAACAAAATGTAGGTACATCTTGTAAAGCTGTTCAGTTTGCTTAGAACAGGAGCAGTGTGAAACCAAACCTAACCAAATGCAGACAATGTAACAAAAATATGAACCTTGGTGCTGACTTCCAGGTGTGAAAACGCCATGAGGCTACAATTGCAGAATACCGAGCCAGTCGGAGGAATGTTATGTACCAAAAGAGCGAGACGTGAGCCTTCTATGCTGAGCAACGAACTGAACTTTATTGTTTCAAGCAGCACTTATACACACTGGCCATAGCCCACCTGATGTCACCACATTGTGCGCCTGGCACTGGCTACGGCAAGCCTCAACGGCCATACAACATTCCTCCCCTTCATAAACTGAAGAACCATACCAAACAGGCCAAATCTTCTCCTCCAAAATTTAGCAAATTAAACACCCCAAAACACATAAGTAAAAGAGGAACATCTCATTTTCAGTAAAAAAAAAAAAAAAAAAAAAACCTAACTGGGCATCTGGGTGGACTGCCAGCATGCCCCCATGTTGAGGTGGATTATTCTGCCACCTATAGGTCAACATGTCTGAACTAACCAAGTCCAAGCACAAAGTCCTTTAGATACCTTGGCCTCTGACGGTTTTTTGCCGAGTGCCTCACAGATGGAGGTCCTGCTACAGGCTCCATCGGTTGTACCCGGGCGCCCACCAGCATCCCGTAAGTCAAGTCCCAACCAGTGTCCATCTCGTCCACTGGAGCCCCCGGAACCTGGGTCGACGACGATTTCCCAAGGTGGCTAGAATGCCACTGTGACCTGTCAGAGAAGCGGAACGTGTCCCGGCCCAGCTGCTCCACGATTTGCAGTGGTCCCATCCAGAACGGCTGCAGTTTGTAACTTAGATTTTTATTCATTTTTCATCATATATAATGCATTCAGATCACATTCTACATTTAAAAAACAAAGGGGTTAGGGTAGGGAAAAATAAAAAAAAATAAACAAAATAAAAATAAAAAATAAAAAAAAAATAAAAAATAAAAGGGGGGGGGACAAATGTTGGAGCATCAAGTTTTTAGTTTCCATCTCTTAATTCTTCTGGTTTTTTCAGTGTCTTTGGTTATTCTTTCAATTTCTGCCTCGTTGTTGCACTTTGTAGTGTGTCCATTTCCGCCATTTTTTCTCCCATATTCCTTCTTGCATTCTTCGTCGATATGTTAGTTTTTCCATCATACGTATGTCCTCAACAATGTCAGTCCATTGTTCTTGGTCAGGAAGAACTTCTGATCGCCATTTTTTTGTGATAGTTTTTTTACATGCAATCAACAAGATTTTAACTAGATATCTGTCCTCAGCCTGTATAACACTGTCTTTTTTAAGATCACATAAGTACATCAGGTTACAGTTCATTGGTATATTATATCCTAATATCCTTTGTATTGTCACATGCATAGATTTCCAAAATGATGATATTTTGTAGCATTTCCAAAACATATGTGAGTGGTCTGCATTTTGAGCCCCACATCCCCTCCAGCATAAAGATTGGGTATTTGTATATTTTCCTTGAATCTGTGGTGTAATGAAAAAGCGAATCAGGTTTTTCCATCCAAATTCCCTCCATGCCCTTGAATTTGTTGATGTGTGTTGTGTTTTCCATATTTCCTGCCAGCTTTCTTCTGTTATGTTTAAATTGAGCTCTTTCTCCCATTTCTCCTTTATATAGTTACTTGTATGATTGTTTGTCATAAGTTTCTGATATAGTTTTGAAATAATTCTTATTTTATTTCCTGCATATGAGCTTAAAATAAGTTGTATAATCTCGTTCACATCTGTTTGGAGGTTATGCCTAATCTTCTTCATATAGTAATCTCTCATCTGCAGATATCTGAAAAATTCCGATCTTTCTAATTTAAATTTTCTCCTGATATTTACAAAGCTCCCGAGATCTTTTTTTCCGATATTGCCCCATGCTGTGATTCCCTTGTTCACCAGATTTTTGTATCCCCTATCTTGTTTTGCCGGTTCAAACTGACTGTCAAATGCTACCCATTTCAATAGTTTTATGTCTTCCCTTATATTATATTTTTGTACTATTTTATACCACAGTTCTAAAGTAAATTTAGTGATTGGGTCTATTTGTTTGATTTGCTTATATGCATCTTTATCCCCTATTATGCTTTGTACTGGGAGTCCCTCAATTTCCTTTTCCATTTCTTTCCATTTTGCCTCATATCCCTCGTCGCACCAACATATGATATATCTTATTTGTGCTGAGTAGTAATATTCCTTTAGACTCGGTAGGCCCATGCCTCCTTTCTCTTTTGGTAATTGGAGGGTTTTATATTTCACTCTTGGTTTTTTACCTCCCCAAACAAATCTCGATATCATCCTGTCCCACTTTGAGAATTGGGCATCTGGAATCTCTGTTGGTATAGCCTGGAAGAGGTAAAGTAATCTAGGTTGTATGCTGATTTTGACTGTCTCAATTTTTGAATTCAGATCCATATTTAAGATTGACCATCTATCAATATCTTTTTTTATTTCTTGTTCCAACCTATCATAGTTTGCTTTATATATTTTGCTTAGGTCTTTAGGTATGTTCACTCCAAGGTATTTTATTTCTTTTTGCTTCCAGTTTAGTTTGATCTTATCAGTTATCTGGTTTAGAGGGTTATAGTGGAATGTCAGTACTTGTGTTTTTGTTATGTTTATCTTGTATCCTGATAATTTTCCAAAATTTTCTATCAAGTTCATCATTTCCATTATTGATTTATCTGGTTGTTCAAGGTAAACTATAATATCGTCTGCAAATAGCCCAATCTTGTGTTCCGCCCCCTTTATTGTTACACCTTTTAATTTCTTATTTTGTCGTATCGCTTGAGCCAATGGTTCTATGAACAGAGCAAACAAGGTGGGCGATAAGCAGCATCCCTGCCTAGTTGATCTTTGTATATTTACTTTGTCTGTTAAGCTACCGTTTATCTTGATTCTTGCCACAGGTTCTTGATATAGCGTCCTTATGCATTGTACTGATTTTTCGTTAAATCCAAAGCGCTCCAGTACACTATATAGGAATTTCCAGTTAACCCTGTCAAATGCTTTTTCTGCGTCTAAACTCATTATTACTGCGCTTTTCTTTTCTTTATGTATTTGGTTAATTATATGTATTGTTCTCCTGATATTGTCATGTGTTTGGCGTCCCTCTATGAATCCAGTTTGATCATCTTCTATCAATTCCGTCAAGAATGTCTTTATTCGTTTACATATAATTGTTGTGTATATTTTATAATCTACATTTAATAAAGAGATTGGTCTATAGTTTCCGCATTGTTCTTTATCTTTCCCTGGTTTTAAAATAACTGAAATGATTGCTTCGTTCCATGTTGGAGGTATTTTGTTGTTGTTCAGCGTCCAATTAAATGACTTTAGGAGTTGTGGCATGAGTTCTTCTATAAACAGTTTATAAAACTCAGATGGGTATCCATCACTACCTGGTGATTTACCATTTTTAAGTGACTTAATCACATCTCTGATCTCTTGTGTTGTTATTTCTGCTGTTAGTTTTTCATTTTGTTGATTTCCTATTGATGGCAAGTCCAATGTGTCTAGAAATTTTTTGATATCTTTAGTATTTGTTTCTTCAGGTTGCGAGTATAGTTCTTGGTAGAAATTATGGAAAATTTCTTCGATGTTTTCTGGGTTAACTGTGGTTTTATTTGTGGTGGGGTCTTTAATCTTGTATACATTATTCATTGTTTGTTGTTTTCTTAACCGTTTTGCCAGCAGTTTTGTGGCTTTTGGCCCCGTTTCATAATATTTTTGCTTTAGATATCTATTTTTCCTTTCAATTTCATCCATTTGTGTTTCTTTTATCTTTGTTTTTTCTTCTTTAATTTCTTGATATATTTTTGGATCATTTGTGCTTTGATGTTTACGTTCTAGTTCCCTCAGTCTCTCACATCTTTGTTCATACGCTTCCAGCTTAGTCTTATTTGCTTTTCCTGTTTCAACAATTAATTTACCCCTTAACACGGCTTTTAGTGCGTCCCATAGTATTGTTGGGTCCACTTCTTCATTGTCATTCTCTTGGATATATTCGTTTATGTTTATTTTTATTCTTTCTTTCATTTTCTCATCATTTAACAGTCCTATGTTAAGTTTCCATGTTGTTTGCCGTTTTCTATTGTTTAAATATATTTCCATGTATATAGGATTATGATCTGATATTTCTGCCCCTCCAATCCAACAATTTCTCACCCTGTGTCTGTCACCTTCATTCATAAGGAAGTAATCTATTCTAGAGTGTACTTTATGGGCTGCTGAATAATGTGTATAGTCTTTTTCGAGTGGGTGTAGGTCCCTCCATATGTCTACCATACCCATTTCTGCCAGTGAGGTTCTTATGAACTTTGTTACATGTTTTTTTGTCTTCTTAACACTTGTTGTGTCAACTTCATGATCCATGACAGCATTTAAGTCTCCTCCACAAATTAGGACTCCTTCACTGTGTGTTGCTATGAGATCAAACAGATGTTGAAAAAAACCCTTGTCACTTTCTGGTGGGGCATAGATGTTCACTAATGTGATCTGCATACCATCTATTCTTCCCTTTATTATTACATACCTGCCTTCTTTATCCTGGATTTCCTGTTCACTTTCAAATTGTATTTTGTTTGAGATTAGTATCATAACCCCCCTTTTTGCTCCTCCCTTAAATGAACTGTAGTAGGAGTTCTTATAGCCAAATCTCTTTAGTTTCACATGTTCTGCCTTGCTCAAATGTGTCTCTTGCATAAATATAATTTCAGCTTTTTCCTTCTTGAATTTTCTTATTATTCTTTCCCTTTTAACAGGTGAGTTCAGACCATTCACGTTTAGTGTCATTATCTTAAGATTTTTACCCATATTCATGTTTTTCCATTTTTTTAACTTGTGCTCCTAGCCCCTTTAACAACAAAAATAACACATATTTATATAAAAACACATTAAAAAAACTCGACCTCCGTACTTTGGGCCTTTCTTCTGCCCACTGGTCCCTGTTGGTGGGTGGGGGGTTTGTCTTCACAGAGTGAAGGGCCCTCCCTAGACCTGTATTTACTATCAAAGTAATAGTCATAAGTCTAGAAATGTCCAACAAATATCACTTAAACCTCTCCTAGCCGTCTGTTTCTCTTTTACCTTGTCTTCTTGGCCTTCATTTCTTCTGTGCCTTTCTTAATCTTTGTTATGATCTAGGCTTTCAGTTGAAAGCCTTGTAGCTTGTCCTGGGCCCGCTGCTCTACGTCTCTCCCCCTTCTTCCGCCGTTCACTCGTCTCCACTCCGTCTGTCGTGGTGCGTTCAGGGCCGCCGCTGCTCCAGCCGTCTCCTTCGGCACGCTCACCTCAAGGCCCCGCTCCATCATATCCCGCGCTGCCTCTTCGGCCGTGTTGTAGGTTCTTGTGCCTTCCTCCCAATGAATCCTCATTTTCGTTAGCGGCGTTTGGAATCTAATTTTTTTCTCTTTCAGCGTTTTTTTAATATTGGCATATTTCTTCCGCTGCTGCACAATTTCTGTCGGGTAGTCATGGTCAAAAAATACCTGTTTGTCGCCGATTCGTATCTTTTTTTTCCATGCTTGCGTCAGGATTCTTTCCTTTATGTCATATTTCACAAAGTTTACCACAACTGACCTGGGTGGAGAGTTTGTTTTCGGGTTCTGTGCCGGTGTTCTGTGCGCCCGTTGAATCTGCAGATCCGTTTCTCCGGGTATTTCCAGTTCTTTTTTTAAGAACTGATCCATGAATTTTGTCATCGAGTTGCCTTCAATGCCCTCCGGAATTCCAAAGATGCGCATATTGCTTCGTCGGGATCTGCTCTCCAAGTCGTTTATTTTCTCCTGCATCCTCTGCGTTTGCGTCGTCAGGGTCTGTAGTTGTTCGTTTGCCTCGCTTTTCCAATCTTCTAGTTCCGAAATTCGGGTCTGCGCTTCTGTCATACACGCCCGCTGGGAGCGCAGCTCCTCCATGTTTTCCGTTAATTTACGCTCCATTTCTCTTCGGAGGTCCATGATTTCCTCCTTAATTTCTTTTTTCAGTTCCTCCTTAAGAGCCGCTAAATCCTGTTGTAGCTGTCGCTTGAATTCTCTCAACTCTTCACCCAAACTGGCGATGCCAGCGTTCATGTTGTCGAGTCTGGCGTCCTCCATTTTCACTGCTGTGGACATCTCGTTTTTTTGGGCTTTGCGTACAGCGGTTTTTCCTGCGTTGTTGGAGAGGAATTCTTCAATTTTACCCTGTTTTTGTCCTTGTGCCCGGTTCCTTCGTGTTTTCATCCCTTAGTTTATTGATTCGTTTATGTCGAGTTGGCCATTTACCGATGATTTTTAATCCGGCTAGGGAGAGCTCTTTGTTTAAGTGTTATGTCTCTCCGCCATCTTCCCGGAAGTCCAGAACGGCTGCAGTTTATGCATGCGGTTGGGGTGCCTGATCCTAATCCAGTCCCAACACACCAAGTCCCTGAGTCCTTGCCCTGTGCTTCTTGTTGAAGCGCTGTTTCATTCTTCGCTGTTGTTCGAAGACCAGATCCTGTGGTGGTTCTGTGTCCGCCAGAGGGGGAGGGGGTCACGGGGGGGTGCAGTCAATCCAGGGGCAGATGTAACTCATGTCCCAGCACGAGCTTCGCTGGGGAACACCCCGTTGTGGCGTGAGCCATCGACCTACAATGGAGGAGCGTGTTTCTGAAGGGTGTCAGAGAACATGAAGCCATCCGTCAGGTGTGCTCGTAGTCCATCCTTTAACATCTTGTTGAAACGTTCCACACCCCCATTAGCTTGAGGATGACAGAACGTGGGTCTAATGTGCTCTACGCCCCTTTCACCCAAAAACTCCCGCTTCGACTCCGCCTGGAGTTCCTGGAGGGACACCGTGTTCCGGAGGGGTTCGTGCAGCATGTTGATCAGGTACGCCTCCAGGGAATCACAGTCGTTAGGTTATGCAGTGTTAAATGTGGCATAGGACAGGAGGTCTGGCACCACATTTTCCCTGCCTGGAGTGAACTGAGTAGTGAAATTGTAGGCCTGCTGTCTTTCCGCCCACCTGTGGATCCGCAGGGGTTTGTGTCCCAAGCCGGTCGTCTCCAGCAGGGTCGTCAGCGCCCTATGGTCCGTGCGCAGGGTGAAGTGGCTTCCATAGAGGTAGATGTGCCACCGTTCACATGCCCAAACACACGCAAGCACTTCTCTCTCACCCACTGTGTATCTCTGTTCCACTGATGTGAGGGATCTCGATGTGAACGCCACCGGGCTTTCCGTACGATTCTGAAGCTGAGACATGACTGCCCCCACTGCCGAGCCAGGTGCGTCACAAGTCACAAAAGTGGGGCATTGAGGGTCAAAATGGGCCAACACCGGTGGGGAGGTGAGCTGAGATTTTAGTTAAGCAACCGCTGCTGAGCAAGCCGGGGTTCATTGCCATACAGCGTTCTGCTTCAGAAGGGCTTGAAGAGGTTCAATAGTATCTGAATAATGGGGAATGAAACGTCCGTAGAAATTTGCCACGCCCAGAAATGAAGACATTTGTGCGGGCGTCGTGGGGTCTGGAAGGCGCAGAACCGCCTCCATGTTCGAGTGCAGGGGCCTCAGGCCCTCAGCAGACAGCTAAAATCCCCCAAACTCAATGGACTCAGCTGTAAAGATGCACTTTTCCCCCATTCAGCGTAACCCCATGCTTCAGCAGCACCTCCATCACTCGTTTCAAACGTTAGTTGTGTACCACCCGTGACGTGCCGTGCGCCACAATGTCGTTGAGATACACCACCACACCCTTGAGGCAGGCGTGGATCATGGACATAAATTTTTGGAACCAACTCGGCACCGAACTCAGGCCAAAGGGCATTCGGGTATATCTGAAAACGCCCATGTGGGTCACAAACGCCGTCAGGTTGTAGCTGGCTGGGTGGAGAGGCACTTGTGGATAACTCTGATGGAGGTCCAATTTCGAAAACACCTTGGAGCCACTGAACATCGCGGTGTGCTCTTCCATTGTGGGTAGTGGATATTTATCCAGAAGGATCACTTTGTTTACTATTCTGAGGTTGATGCACGGTCATATGCCACCTGACTTCTTTTTGGTCACAACAATATTTGAGATCCACAGTGAGGCGTCCACTCTCTCGATAATGCCAGTGCTCAGAAGATTGTTCAGCTCTGCCGTGACGTCGTCCCATAGAGCAAGTTGTAGCCGGTGAAGAGGTTGAATTTTGGATGTCAACCCCGAGTCGATGAGCAGGCGGTGGTTGAAAGCTGCTACGCAGCCCAGGCCCGCAAACAGCGCTGGCCAGTGAACATGCCAACCAGGGGAAACAGTTAGCACTGTGGAGCCCGTCAGGTCCATAATGGAGAATCCTAACTCTCCCAATAAGTCAGTACCCAACAAGTCAGCCCCATGGCGCGAAACCTGAAAGGTGAATGCGGGAATAGTCTTTGGTCCACACACCACAGAGAAACTGACCATGCCCACTATGCCAATCTTCGCATGTCCATAGCCAAACATGTTAACAGCACCTGCTACATTA
This sequence comes from Pholidichthys leucotaenia, assembly GCA_020510985.1. Taxonomy (NCBI): domain Eukaryota; kingdom Metazoa; phylum Chordata; class Actinopteri; order Cichliformes; family Pholidichthyidae; genus Pholidichthys; species Pholidichthys leucotaenia. Next base: position 315,402,011 of record CM035840.1, read on the forward strand.
GGCTTTTTTGGGAAAAGTTTTTTTACCGTGGACACACTCAATATGGACTTCGCAGCAACCAAATCCACCATAAGCGGCACGTCGACGCCGTTGAGCTGCACAACATACCATTTTAGCGGCCAATTCTTGGCACCTGCTACACATACAGAGGCTACACCCATGGGTCCCGCATCCACTGTCTCGTCGGAGGTCGTGCAAACTCTAGCCAGGTGGTTAGCTTGACCGCAGTTGTAGCACTTTTCCCCCTAGCGGGGCAGGCGGACAAGCCCGTCCAGTGAAGAAAAGAGCCACAGCCGCCACACAGTCTCTGGGTTCCCGCTCCTGCCCATGCTATGGTCTGTCTCCATGTGGAAGTCTGCCCCGAGTAACTAGCTGGGTTGCTATCGGCCTAGCGTGGAGAGGGAACTTGGTCGGCTAAATGTTCCTTAGCTAGAATCTGCTTTCTTAGCTGGGCGGTGGATTCGATTTGGCTAGCCATCTGCATCACCTGGCCTAGTGCAAAATTGTCCTCCATCAGCAATAGCTTCTCCTTTAGCCATTCATTGCTCATGCTACATGCTAGCTTTTCCCTAATTAGCTCCTCTTCTAACAGCCCAAAGGTGCACATGCTCACTAGCTTTCAGAGCTCCATAAGATAACGTTGCGTAGACTCACCCACTTCCTAGCAGTAAATGAAGAATTTGCATCGCCGTGGCGTGATGTGGCGAAAAAAGACATTGGACCTGTGCTATGGATCCATAGAGAGGGCCTATAAATCATTCCCCCTTCCTCCTTTAGGATCCTCAGATCACAACTGTGTTCATTTGCTGCCCACATATAAAACTGCTCTCAGAAGAGGCAAGGTGGAGACCAGAGACATTGATGTGTGGACAGAAGATTCAGAGCACAGCCTCCAGGAATGCTTTGACTGTACAGACTGGAAGATGTTCATAATGGCCTGCGGGGATGATTTGGACTCTCTGGCTGAGCTCACATGCTCATACATGGCTCACTGTCAAAATAAGTTTGTTCCACGTAAACGTGTCAAAATATACCCCAACAACAAACCATGGGTTACTAAATCAGTTAAATCCTGCTTACAGAGGAAAGCTCTTGCCTTTAAACAAGGGTCTGTTTCTGCGCTACAGGTTGCCACTAAGGAGCTGAAGGCCGAAATTTTAAGAGCAAAACAGAATTATAAATCAGAGCTGGAAAGCAAGATGGCAGCAAATAAACTTGGTTCGGCCTGGGCCAGTATGAAAACTATTGCAGGCCTTCAGAGCACAGAGCGCAGTAACCGTGTGTTTTTAGATGGTTTTAGTTCAGACACAGAGCTGGCTAATGCTCTTAATTGTTTTTATGGTCGTTTTGACTCCTTTGATTTTAGCACAGAAATCCAAGATTTGAAACAGAAACTCAAAGACAATCAGCACTTTAATATTGAGATGCAGGATGTTAAAAGGGAGTTCCGCGCTGTAAAAGTGAACAAAAGTCAGGGCCCTGATAATATATGTGGACGCCTGGTAAAGTCCTGTGCACATGAACTGAGTCCTATATTTCATTATATTTTCAATAAGTCCTTACAGACATAACATGTGCCTAAGATCTGGAAAGATGCCGTGGTTGTTCCCGTTCCAAAATCCAGCTGTCCTAAAACGATAAACGACTTTAGACCAGTTGCTTTGACTTCAATTTTAATGAAAATTTTTGAAAAACTGGTCAGACGTGAGGTCCTAAGGCAGACTGAACATGCATTGGATCCTCTGCAGTTTGCCTATAGGCCTCACAGAGGAGTGGAGGATGCCACTGTCACTCTGTTTGACATGCTTTTCAAACATCTGGATTTTAATGGGACACACGCCAGGCTTTTATTTGTGGACTTTTCTTCTGCCTTTAATACAATCCAACCTCATATTTTAGTTGAAAGGCTCCTGCAACAATTTGATTTAAGCAATAATCTGGCGGGTTGGATTCTGGATTTCTTAACCAACAGGACGCAGAGAGTAAGGGTCAATGGCACATTGTCTGACCTAAAGTGCTCTTCTACTGGCTCTCCTCAGGGGTGTGTGTTGTCACCACTACTCTTCATCCTGTACACAAACATGTGTCGGAGCAGACATGACAACAGACACATTATAAAGTATGCTGATGACTCAGTCATTGTCAGTCTCCTCCAGGATGGTGAGAGTGGCCACGGCCCAGTAGTTGATGACTTTGTTCACTGGTGTGAGGATTCCTACCTGCAGCTGAATACAACAAAAACGAAAGATATGATTATTGACTTTAGGAGGAAAACTCCCAGGCACAAAGTCACCATACTAAAAGGCCAGACCACCGAATGTGTACAATCGTACAAATATCTTGGGACAATTATTGATAGTGGATTGAACTTTGAGGTGAACTGTGAAAGGGTGTGCAAAAAGGGTCAGCAAAATTTGCATTGTTTGAGGAAACTTGGACGCTTCCAAATTGACCGAACCATAATGACTATGTTCTATCGGGCTTTTATTGAATCTGTTTTATCCTTTTCTTTAATGTCATGGTTTGGTCAGATAAAACTGAAACAGAGGAAATCCTTGGATCAGGTAGTCAGATGGTCCAGTCGTTTGCTTGGTGAGTCACAGCTGAGCCTGACATCCCTGTACACCAGACAAGTACAGAGGATGGCCGACTCGATTTTAAATGATGACTCCCACCCTTTGCACTGCAACTTTCAGCTTCTTCCCTCCAGACGGAGGTTTGCTGTCCCAAAAAGTAGAACCCAGCGCTACAAAAACAGCTTTGTCCCTGCTGCTGTCAAAGAGTTGAACAAGCTATAAAAATTATATTGTACATATTTTATATTTACCTATTTTGTAAGATGTGTGCCTGTGTTTGTGTCTATGTTGAATGTAATTAGTGGCTTGTAAATATGGATGTCACCAACTGCAAAACAAATCTACCTACGGGTACAAATAAAGTAACCTGAACCTGAACCTGAACCTGAACTTTTTGGCTCCATTAGGCTCAAGCACTTGTTCAAGGAGTCCGTACTGCCCACCACGCGAAGCACTCACTGTCCTTCTTTGCCCAGGCAATGAATCAGGACACTCTTCCGTCTTTCTTCGTCAGCGCCGCCCAGGCCAGCCGCAATGATATAGGCGTCAAAAGCCTTCAACCAGCGGTGGCACGGTGCGGCTGGCACACCCAGCAACTCCAGGAACGGCGGTGGTGGTCTTGCGCACACCCCCATGGTTTAATCCTCAGTCACCAAATGTTATGTACCAAAAGAGTGAGACGTGAGTCATTCTATGCCGAGCAACAAACTGAATTTTATTGTCTCAAGTCGCACTTACACACACTGGCTGTAGCCTGCCTGACGTCACCATGTTGTACGCCCGGGCGCTGGCTACGGCAAGCCTCAAAGGCCAAATCCCCACACAACAAATGTCTCCTCAAAAACTGTGAGGAATAAAAAAGTGCTCAAGGTATGTTTGTGTTTCATGTCCTTTAATCTGTCTAGACAACATTTTGACTGCATTAGAAGGCCCTTCTGAACCAAGGGTGGAGATATTCTGTCTGACTTTAGCAATGTCACAATGTATTTGAAATCACACAGAGTGGGAAAATTCATAAAGCGATACAACAGATATTGAACAGTATTTTTATTATGGTGATTGAGAAACATCTTCCAACTAGAAATCACATCTTTCATGTCTACAAGAGGTTAGTAACTGGTATGGTGTGGGGGACCCAGTCAGTACGTTCTCTACTCAGACTGAATGGCATGGCAAGAGGAGATGCGTAAGAGCTGAGAAACTGATATGCAAGGCAGTCTATGGTTTTCGCATGAGAATATGCATTCTCGGACTTCCGGTTATGGCGGCCATGTAGAAGGGTGTGCTCCACTCTGCTCTGCTCCTAATGATAAAAAAGTAGGCTAAAACTCTCCCAATTGGAACAAAAACCTATTCTAGCGTTTGGGAGCGGATATGGTAAAAACTAAGGCTGTGAAGTCAGGCGGAGGAAAAACTGATTCGTCGAGACAAGCCAAGTTAACAGATTTCCACGCTCGTGACGCAGCAGATAAATCGCCAGTGACCATGGCTGAGGAGGGAGCTAGCGGTGGTGCGGTGACTGCCGAAGGAATGAATGCGGTCCTTGCTGCCATCAGCGCTATGAGAACAGACTTTTCATCTAAGTTTGATGGGATTATAGCTGCAATTGAAGCTATGAGAAAAGAAATAAGCGACTGTATGGAGCGAATATCGCAGGCAGAGCTCCGGATCTCCAACGCTGAAGATGACGTCAACAGCCTGCAATTAAAGGTCCAAACATTGGAATTAAAAAATAAACGTCTGGAAGATAACGTCTTGGACTTAGAATCCCGGTCGAGACGGAATAATTTAAGGCTTGTGGGCCTTCCGGAGGGGGCGGAGGAACAGGATGCGTGTTCCTTTTTGGAAAAGTGGATTCCAGAAGCGCTGAATAACGCAGATCTACAGTCATCAGTCGTCTTGGAAAGCGCACACCGAATCGGCCCACCGAGAGATAAGAAGACAACACCGAGGACGCTAATTATGAAGTTCCTCAACTACAGGGACAAGATGACGGTCTCCAGCGCAGCACGTACTAAAGGAGAAATTAAATACCAGGATCAACAGGTGCGGTTCTATCCAGATTTGGCCGCAGGAATCCAACAATTAAGGAAACAGTTTGACCCCGCCCGTAAAGAGCTGCGCAGCCTTGGAATTCGTCACGGGGTGATTCATCCGGCAAGACTGCTGGTCACGTATAAAGGGAGAACCCAAGTCTTTAAGACCCCTCAGGAGGCGCAGGAACACATTAAGCAGATCCAAGGAGAGACTGGCGAGAGCATGAAGCATGAAGCAAGAACAAGATATAAAAGGTAGAATATTTAAGCAAGTGTTCAAGTATCTGACTGATTTGAAACATATAGCATGTCTACAAAATATAGATGGTATTATATATTTTAAAAAAAAAAGCTATGATGTACAAAGTTGCTATAAAATTTTGGAGTTAAATTGGAAAAACTACAGAAGAGAGTTATTGTCATGTCATTAAAAGTAGCAGAGTCAGGGTGATCGAGAGGAGGAAAGAGTGAGTGGTTTGAGAGATCCTCACGGGGGAGGAGCAGATTCAGGCTATAGCGGGAGACAGATTTTTTTTTGATTTTGGGGGGATTACCACGAATGTGGGAAGGGGGAATTTGTTTGTGTGTAGTTTGTGGGATGAATGTTCAACCATCCATGTTTTTGCTTCTCTGTATGAGCATGTTTATATTGCAAGGTAATCTCAAACTCTTTATTGATCATAGACCAAAGCGTTAAGCTTAATTTAACATCATGGAATTGCAGAGGTCTACAAAATCTAAAAAAACTTAAACAAGTTTTGAATAAAATAAAAGACATAGGTTCAAACATTGTGTTTTTACAAGAAACTCATCTAATAGAGGAGGATGTAAAAAGAATAAGGAGTAGATGGCAGGGAAGTGTATTCACCTCATCATTTTCATCTCGAGCCAGGGGAGTCATGACTCTCATACATAAATCAGTCCCATTTCAAGTGAAAAATGTAATTGGAGATAAATTGGGAAGATATCTAATCATCCAAGGATCTTTGTTATTAGAAAATATAAATCTGGTGAACTTATATGGTCCCAATATAGATGATCAAAACTTCTTCGTTAATTTATTTCTTACTTTAGCATCACTGACAGGGCTATACAGTGGGGCAAAAAAGTATTTAGTCAGCCACCAATTGTGCAAGTTCTCCCACTTAAAAGATGAGAGAGGTCTCCAATTTTCATCATAGGTATACCTCAACTATGAGAGACAAAATGAGAAAAAAAAAATCCAGAAAATCACATTGAAGGATTTTTAATGAATTAATAGGTAAATTTCTCGGTAAAATAAGTATTTGGTCAATAACAAAAGTTCATCTCAATACTTTGTTATATACCCTTTGTTGGCAATGACAGGGGTCAAATGTTTTCTGTAAGTCTTCACAAGGTTTTCACACACTGTTGCTGGTATTTTGGCCCATTCCTCCATGCAGATCTCCTCTAGAGCAGTGTTGTTTTGGGGCTGTCGTCGGGCAACACGGACTTTCAACTTCCTCCAAAGATTTTCTATGGGGTTGAGATCTGGAGACTGGCTAGGCCACTCCAGGACCTTGAAATACTTCTTACGAAGCCACTCCTTCGTTGCCCGGGCAGTGTGTTTGGGATCATTGTCATGCTGAAAGACCCAGCCACGTTTCATCTTCAATGCCCTTGCTGATGGAAGGAGGTTTTCACTCAAAATCTCACAATACATGGCCCCATTCATTCTTTCCTTTACACGGATCAGTCGTCCTGGTCCCTTTCGGGACATGAAAGGGGCATAGTGTTGGGACAGTCAGAGACTGTCCCAACACTATGCCCGTTTTGACACCTCGTCATCTGTGTCCAACTCCCCCCCTCCCTCCAGCTCCACAGCCTCCACATTCCCTACTTCATTTAAGGCACCCCCCCCCCCACCTCCCCCCCTCCCCTTATCATCAGTGAGCAGGATGTGCTCAAACAGTTCTCCAGACTGAACCCGCGCAAGGCCCCCGGCCCAGACGGCGTGTCTCCCTCCACCCTGAGACTCTGTGCGAAACAGCTGGCTCCTGTATTCACAGACATTTTTAACACCTCCCTTAAGTTATGCCACGTGCCGTCCTGCCTCAAATCCTCCACCATCATCCCTGTCCCCAAGAAGCCACGGATCACTGGACTTAATGACTACAGACCTGTAGCGCTCACCTCTGTAGTCATGAAGTCCTTTGAGCGCCTGGTCCTGTCCCACCTCAAGTCCATCACCACCCCTCTCCTGGACCCGCTGCAGTTTGCCTACCGAGCCAACAGGTCTGTAGACGATGCAGTCAACCTGGCCCTCCACTCCATCCTGCAGCACCTGGACTCCCCGGGAACCTACGCCAGGATCCTGTTTGTGGACTTCAGCTCCGCATTCAACACCATCCGCCCCGCTCTGCTCCGGGACAAGCTGTCCCTGCTCAACGTGCCTGACTCCCTCTGCAGGTGGATCATCGACTTCCTGACGGACCGGAGGCAGCATGTGCGGCTGGGAAAGACTGTCTCAGACTATACTAGCATCAGCACCGGATCACCCCAGGGCTGTGTACTTTCCCCCCTACTCTTCTCCCTTTACACCAACTCCTGCACCTCCAGCCACCAGTCTGTCAAGTTGATCAAGTTTGCGGACGACACCACCCTCATCGGGCTCATCTCCAACGGCGACGAGTCCGCCTACAGGAGAGAGGTGGCCCAGCTGGCGTCCTGGTGCAGCAATAACAACCTGCAGCTGAACGCTCTGAAGACAGTGGAGATGATTGTAGACTTCAGGAAAGTCACTACTCCTCTGCCCCCCCTCACCCTCTCAGGCTCTCCCATCACCACTGCTGATTCCTTCCGCTTCCTAGGCACTACCATCACCAGGGACCTCAAATGGGAGCTGACCATCAGCTCACTCATCAAAAAAGCCCAGCAGAGGATGTTCTTCCTGCGGCAGCTGAGGAAGCTCAAGCTACCCACCAAGATGTTAGTGCAGTTCTACACAGCCATCATCGAGTCCATCCTCACCACCTCCATAACCGTGTGGTACGCAGGAGCCACTGCCAGGGACAGACTAAGGCTGCAGCGCGTCGTGCGCACTGCTGAGAAGGTGATCGGCTGCAAGCTCCCATCTCTCCAGGATCTGTACATCTCCAGGACCCGGAGGCGTGCTGGCCGGATCATAGCCGATCCCTCACACCCTGGTCATGTACTGTTTGCCCCCCTCCCCTCTGGTAGAAGACTTCGGTCCATCCAGACTAAAACCTCCCGTCACATGAACAGCTTCTTCCCCTCTGCCATTAGACTGCTGAACACTAAGTGACTCTCGTGCACCATGTACAGCAGCTCAACCAGACTCATGTCAATCATCACTGTTTTCTTCCTGCATTACCGACTGCACTATATAGTTCTCCACAGTATCTGCTGCTGGCTAATATATATTTTAACTGTTGACCAGTATCACTTAATCTTATCCTACACTTTATTACATGTATAGTTTATTTCTCTTATCTTATCATGTTTAATGTTGCAGCATTGTACCGAGACAAATTCCTAGTTTGTGTACTACATGAACAATGGCAATAAACCTGATTCTGATTCTGATTCTGATTTGCAGAAAAACAGCCCCAAAGTATGATGTTTCCACCCCCAAGCTTCACAGTAGGTATGGTGTTCTTTCTCCTCCAAACACGACAAGTTGAGTTTTTACAATAAAGTTGTATTTTGGTTTCATCTGACCATATGACATTCTCCCAATCCTCTTCTGGATCATCCAAATGCTCTCTAGCAAACTTCAGACGGGCCTGGACATGTACTGGCTTAAGTAGGGGGACATGTCTGGCACTGCAGGATTTGAGTCCCTGGCGGCGTAGTGTGTTACTGATGGTAGCCTTTGTTACTTTGGTCCCAGCTCTCTGCAGGTCATTCACTAGGTCCCCCCGTATGGTTCTGAAATTTTTGCTCACCGTTCTTGTGATCATTTTGACTCCACGAGGTGAGCTCTTACGTGGAGCCCCAGATCGAGGGATATTATCAGTGGTCTTGTATGTCTTCCATTTTCTAATAATTGCTCCCACAGTTGATTTCTTCACACCAAGCTGCTTACCTATTGCAGATTCAGTCTTCCCAGCCTGGTGCAGGTCTACAATTTTGTTTCTGGTGTCCTTTGACAGCTCTTTGGTCTTGGCCATAGTGGAGTTTGGAGTCTGACTGTTTGAGGTTGTGGACAGGTGTCTTTTATACTGATAGAGTTCAAACAGGTGCCATTAATACAGGTAACGAGTGGAGGACAGAGGAGCCTCTTAAAGAAGAAGTTACAGGTCTGTGAGAGCCAGAAATCTTGCTTGTTTGTAGGTGACCAAATACTTAATTTTACCAAGGAATTTACCAATTAATTCATTAAAAATCCTTCAATGTGATTTTCTGGATTTTTTTTTCTCATTTTGTCTCTCATAGTTGAGGTATACCTATGATGAAAATTGGAGACCTCTCTCATCTTGTAAGTGTGAGAACTTGCGCAATTGGTGGCTGACTAAATACTTTTTTTCCCCACTGTATATAATAGCAGGGGATTTTAATTGTACATTGAATCCCAGTATAAATAGGTCAACAGGACAGGACTGTACGCACAATGGATGTAGGATGACCATTAATCATTTTATGAAAGAATTGAGATTGCTAGATATATGGAGAGGAATGAAACCACAAGTCAAAGCCTATTCTTGTTATTCTAACACCTACAAGACATTTTCACGTATTGACTATTTTTTGATCTCCACAGAATTAAGGTCCAAGATTCAAAATTGTTTCTATGATAACATTGTGATTTCTGATCACGCACCCTGCTGTATAATATATGTAGATAAGAAATTGACAAAGGTTCCTGGTAGGTGGCAATTTCAGCATAAATGGCTTCAAGATGAGGAATTTGTTAAGTACATAGAAAAACAGATAGATGAGTTCTTTGATATCAACACTACACAAACATCAGCATGTATAAAGTGGGAAGCTTTCAAAGCTTTTATTAGGGGGCATATTATTAGTTATACAGGTTCAAAATCTAGGAAGACTCGAGAGGAGAGAGTCCAATTGGAACGTAAAATAAAAATTCTTCAAGAAAAAGTGTATGCAGGAAGTAATGCCTCGAGTCTTCTAAGATTGAAGCAAACCTTTTATGAACAAGGTGAAAAATCAGGAAAATTATTGGCATGGCAGATTAAACAATTAGAATTTAAAACACCAATTACCAGTATTATAAGTAACGGACAGGCAGTCGTAGATCCTTTAGAAATTAACAGTGCCTTTAGAGATTATTATGAAAAACTATATGATACAAAAAATGAAACTGACTTAACAAAACTAAATGGGGTTTTGGACGGATTATCTATACCATGTATTCCAAATGAAAATAGGGAGATACTGGAGTCAAAAATTAGTCAAGAAGAAGTTGGGCTAGCCATTGATAATATGAAATCAGGAAAAAGTGCGGGACCTGACGGTCTTCCAATTGACCTCTATAAAAAATTTAAGAATAAATTAATAAAACCATTTTTGGAAATGGTTTTAGAAGCATTTCAAAATAGTAAATTACCACCATATATAAATAATGCCTTAATTATACTGTTGCCAAAACCAGGTAAACCTTCTAATAAATGTGAAAACATGAGACCAATAAGCCTATTAAATGCTGACCTTAAGATAATCTGTAAAATTTTAGCAAGACGACTACAAGAAATATTACCAAATATAATTAAACGAGATCAGAATGGCTTTATAATGGGAAGACAAGGCTTCCATAATGTAAGAAGACTATTTAATATAATTTATTCTAATAAAGAAGCGCCGGATACAGCTCTCCTATCATTGGATGCTGAAAAGGCCTTTGATAGGGTCGAATGGCCCTTTTTTGAAGTTTTAGAAAGGTTTGGACTTGGAAAGAATTTCATAAAATGGGTTCAGATAATATACAATAATGCTACAGCAGAAATCCTAACAAATTGCAATATCTCAAAATCAATAAAAATTTAATAGAGGTTGTCGACAAGGTTGTCCACTTTCACCTTTACTGTTTACTATGGCAATTGAACCTTTAGCGATGGCAGTACGTTTACATCCACAAATATATGGAATTAAAGTAGGACCAACAGAACATAAAATCTCCCTGTATGCTGATGACATAATTTTGTTTATGTCGAATCTCAAAAAATCAATTCCGACCTTGTTAAATTTAATAAAGAACTTTGGGGAAATATCAGGATATAAAATAAATAAAACTAAATCTTCAATATTAATGCTAAATGAGACCCAGAGAAATCACCCAGCTCCTGAGGTAAATCAATTCAATGTTGTAAATTAGTTTAAATACTTAGGAATTCAAATTGTGCCTAAGTTAGAATCAGCCGCTAGTATCAACTATGAAGCCTTAATGACAGACATTAATGAGTTACTTCAGAGATGGATGTCACTACCAATGTCGATGATCGGGAGAATTAATATACTTAAATGTAATATCTTACCCAAAATACTATATTTATTTCAATACATTCCTTTACCACCACCTTCAGATCTATTCTCAAGAATTAAAAAAAAGTTAGTGGAATTTATATGGAACAATAGGAAGGCTAGATTACGTCTGTCCTTACTATATTTACCATTTGATCGTGGAGGTCTGAAATGTCCAAACTTTATGTTGTATTACTGGTCAGCACAACTGAGGTCTATGACATATTATTTTTCATCATATGATCTCCCTTACTGGACGGAGATGGAATCATACAATTTACCTTTACCTCTTCCCTTATTCATATACTCAGACTTAGCAAAAAAATTACAGAAACAAGTTAAAAATCCTATTGTAAAGCATATGATCAAAATATGGTATGAAATCAAAAAATATTTAAAAGAACCGCACTTATTGTCACAGTTTAGCCCAATATGGGGTAATCAATATTTTACACCAGAGAGAGCGGATGCTGTATTTAAATTATGGAATTTAAAAGGGATTCAAAAGATTCAAGACTTATATACAGAGTCAGGCTGTTATATTTGTGTATTTATAATATTTATAATATTTATGTTAAATGTGAGTCAGGCTGTTATATTTGTGTATTTATAATATTTATAATATTTATAATTGTGTATTTATAATTTTTCTGCATTGATATATGTGGTTATTGTGTATATTTTTTATCTTGATTCTTTTTTCTAAAGCCCATCCAGGGACAAGAGTTGCAAATTAGCTAATAGCTATACACTCTATGTGCAACACATCAGATTGATTGTTTTTGATTAATTGTCTATGTTTATTGCACTGTCCCTGTCAAATAAACTAATCTACTACTACATATTTGGCACGTTCAGACAACATAATGTCTTTTGAAGAACTGAGGGCTAAATTTAATCTTAATAGAACACATTTTTTTAAATATCTTCAGCTTAGGAATTTTATTCGATCAAATCAAAATAATGCTCTCACCCGTCCTACCTATTCATACTTGGAAAAAATTTTGACGAAAAATAGTAAGAAAAAGGGTATTATTTCAGAGTTCTATAACTCACTGATATTATCCTCAAGTGAAAACTCACAGAAAAGAATGAATTATTGGAAAGAAGACCTACAAATTGAAATTTCAGAGGAACAATGGGAATTGGCTTGCACAGAAGCTCAAACCAAATCAATAAATGTACGTCTTAAATTGATACATTTTAAATGGCTGATGTGGATGTATGTTACACCGGTGGAGTTAAATAGATATAACAAAAACATACCAGATACGTGCACAAAATGTATGGAAAGTAAAGGAGTGTGGGCGACACACATTGTGGGCTCACATTTCCACAGAGATATGACTGCATGCGTATTGGAGGTTTCACGTCTGGAAGGACAAAGGACTCAACACCAAGCAACACCAAGCCCCATGGGGGCAGACTCTGTAGCCGTGGCCGCGGGCCCGGGCAGCGACGCGGGAGCGCGCGCAGCCCCGGTCTGTGTAGGGTTAGATTATGCAGCCATGGCTGCGGAGCAGGTTAACGACGCGGACATGCGCGCGCTCCAGTCTGGACCAACAGGGTTAAGGCTGGAGCACAGGGAGCAACAAAGTGGTATGCCCCCACTAATCTGCGATGTCTCCACGGCACAGCCCCGCCCCGTGGTGCCAGCCGCGTGGCGTCGCCACGTTTTTGACTTGGTCCATTCTCTCGCGTACCCGGGGGTGCGCGCATCGATTAAGTTCATGGGGGAGAAATTTGTTTGGCCCGGGTTGCGCAAACAGGTCAAGGAATGGGCGGCAGCCTGCGTAGCGTGTCAGCGAGCCAAAATACACAGACACACTAAGGCTCCGTTGGAACCTTTTCACATCCCCGCTAAGCGTTTTGATCACGTGCATGTTGACTTTGTGGGCCCGCTCCCACCATCACACGGGCACCCACATCTTTTGACAATGGTGGATCGCACCATGCGTTGGCCAGAGGCGATTCCTCTGACATCAACCACAGCGGAAGAAGTTGCGCGAGCATTTTTAGCAGCGTGGGTTGCGCGTTTCGGTGTACCGTCGGACATAACGTCCGACAGGGGTCCCCAATTTATTTCCGAACTATGGTCATCGATGGCCCGCAGCTTGGGGGTGAAGATTCATCGCACCACCGCGTATAACCCCCAGGCTAATGGTTTATGCGAACGCTTTCACAGGTCATTGAAAGCAGCCCTCAGAGCGTCGCTGACGGATACAAATTGGGTGGACAAACTTCCATGGGTTTTATTGGGGTTGCGTTCTGCACCTAAGGAAGATTTGCATGCTTCCCCGGCTGAATTAGTTTTTGCACAACCTCTCCGTTTGCCGGGGGAATTTCTCCCCGATAACCCCGCACCAAATGGCCCCCCTGTTCAGCCGTGGCAGAGCGACTCGGGAGCAAACACGCTCCCTGGCCCGGTCCATCACAGTTTCCCACACGTTTTTGTGCCAAAGGCTTTAAAAAATGCAGAGTTTGTTTTTGTTAGACATGATGCTCAGCGTCCAAGTTTGCGGCCGTTTTATGACGGACCGTTCAGAGTGCTGGAGACCGCGCAGAAGCATTTTCTGCTAGATTTAGGGGGCAGAAGGGAGTTGATTTGCATAAACAGGCTCAAACCCGCTTTTGTTTTGGCTGATGAGGAAGTGCAGCTTGCGAGGCCCCCCCGCTGTGGCAGGCCGCCGAAAGGACATTCTCCAGAATCTTCACAGAAAGGTGCTAACAGCTTTAATCCACAGATGCAGAGAGATGTTGCAGGGGCAGCAAAGCCAGGTTGCAGCAGATTCGGCAGAAGGTTAAAACCCAGGCAGCTGGTGGATTGATTAGTGATATATGGAGTGTTTTGTGTTTTTCTTTTTTTATGCCATGCAGGTTTTGCCCTTATTAGACGTTTGGGGGGGGGGGGTAGTGTGGGCGACACACATTGTGGGCTCACATTTCCACAGAGATATGACTGCATGCGTATTGGGGGTTTCACGTCTGGAAGGACAAAGGACTCGAATCTGCAGAAGATAACGAGGTGGTGTGAGATTTGTCTTTTTGTTCCACAGAAGATGCCCCGGAGGGATTTCCGGTTCATCAAGAAATGAGAGACAATGGTGAAGGTTCAAAGGGATGCTTTGTGACTGTATGTTTACTGAAAACACCATGTGACTTGAATTCTGATGCTGGAAACATATAAAAGGGTGATGTGATATGATTCTTTCTCTTTTCCTGCTTTGAGAATGCTAGACAATGTGTTCTGTTAATAAAGCTGACTTAAGAACTAAACTCAGCCTCATCATTCGAGCACATCCTCTACAGGAACTCTATTTCATTGTTTATGGGAATGTAGAAAAATTAGAATGTTTTGGGAAGAGGTGAGGGTAACAACTGAAAAAATAATTTCAAAACAACTCATATTGAATCCTAAATTGTTTTTGTTGGGTCTGTATTCAGAAAAGCATAACTTTAATAAGAGTGAAAGAACATTCATAGACTTCAGTTTGCTTAACGCCAAAAAATGTATTGCACTACTGTGGAAAAAGACTCATAGACCAGATGTGACTCAGTGGTTAAGACAGATGTTAACAAACCTTCCACTAGAAAGAATAACATACATATTGAAATCAAAGGAAAATGTGTTTGAGAATATATGGAGACCTTTCATTGATTATGTAAAGAAACTAAACATAACTTCTGAAGAAGAAGGTGAATGATGTGTGTGGACCTTGTAAATTCCAAATTGGTGAATGTATAATATGTATACTTATGCAATGGATTACCTCAGCTAAACAGAGGAGCATTGTTTGACTTGTTTTGTTAATGGTTGTTGGTGTTTTTGGAATATTTGGGGGTTTTTTTTGGTTTGCTTCAGTGTTGGGGTTTGATTGTTGGTGTCATGTTTGTTGAAAAAAGGTTCAATAAAAATATTGTGGAAAAAAAAAAAAGAATATGCATTCTCCTCCGGTCTGCATAATAATGAGCCGACAGGCTGGGTGACAAAGGGAATTGTCATTGTAGATGTATGTGTGTTAATGCAAACAGTGACAAAGGGAATTGTCATGGTAAATGTATGCATGTTAATGCAAACACCCCAGGTCGCCGAGCGAGTTGTATGGTATAAAAAGAGAGGTGCCCGCGACCTGGTTTCAGGCTTCTTATTCTTGTTGATGTTAGACAGAGATTAATAAAGTCTGCTCTGCTCCAGACCGCCTCGCCTGGTCATTCCTCTCCCTACACTGGTGACTCTTGATGCACAATGGAGCTCGAGGCGAACACCCCGGAGATGACCTAGACTGGAGGTGTCAGCACCGTGTGTGCCGTTTCGGTCAAACTCCCAGACTTTTGGCTACGTGGTTGCAGCACTGGACGCATGCACAACACAGCAGGAGGCGAGCCTGCTCCAACAGCCCCCAGCCCACGACAAATAAAACGCTCTCAAAACGGCGCTGACCCGGCGCTACACGCTCTAGGACTGCGAGAGAGCGGAAAGGCTACTGATGCGATCCGAGTTGGGAGATGGGTCGGCGGTTAAATTAATGGAGAAGATGTTGGCATTGATGGGCACATATGACGGGCATTTCCTCTTTGCCCACCTTTTCCTCCGGAACCTCCTGACAGCGGCCAGAGCGGTTCTTGCCAATTAGCTGCTGCTGGCCCCGCGCAACTACCGGGCACTAGCACAAGAGGCGGATCGGATTATCCTCACCACCAGAGTCTTCGCTGTGAACGCAGTGGCGTCGGAACCCAGCGAGACAGCCAGTGGAGGCGAGGAGCCAACAACGATGGCCGCAGCGGAGGCCAAGAAGCACCGGAGAGACACACTCTGCTTCTACCACTGCCGTCTTGGAGAAGACGCACGCCGATGCGTGCCACCGTGCCAATTCAAGCATTCGGGAAATGCCAGGGCCGGCAGTCAGTAGCAGCTGCGACTGCCAGTGACACAAACAAGCTGCTCTATGTGACAGACTCACGCTGGGGGAGACGGTTCCTCGTGGACTCCGGCTCCAAAAAGAGCCTCATCCTGCCATCCTACACAGACCGGCTGGCGGGAAGTAGCAGCCCCGAGCCGGCGGCCACAGACGGCTCAGACATTAAGACTTTTGGTGAGAGGACACTGACTGTATCCTTGCACGGACGTATATACCAATGGACATTCGTTGTAGCGCATGTAACTTCCCCATTTTGGGCGCTGATTTTTTGTGTGTACATGGACTATTAGTCGATGTGGCTAACAGAGGCCTGATTAATGCAATGTCTTTTGATTCTCTGCCCTGCACAGCTAGAGGAGCCGGGCCCACAACACTAGCCAATGTCACAGCTCCAGGGGATAAGTTCCACACACTACTCACTCAGTTCCCAGCACTCACGGTTAAGACGTTTTTGGCAGCCGTAACTAAACACGGGGTGGAGCACTTCATTACCACCACGGGGCTGCCCGTTTTCGCGCGACCTCGGCGCCTGGACGCAGCTAAACTGGCCAGTGCGTGCGAGGAGTTTGCCAACTTGGAATGGCTGGGCATCATCAGGCGCTCAAACAGCCTATGGGCATCCCCGCTACATATGGTGCCTAAAGCCGAGGGATTGTGGCGACTATGCGGAGATTTCTGCAGATTAAACAATGCCACAGCGCACGATCGCTACCCGATCCCCCATATTCAGGATTTTTCCATTCACCTCACCGAGGCACACATTTTTTCCAAGATAGATCTGGTCCACGGTTACCACCAGGTCCCGGTGCGTGCAGAAGACATACCCAAAATGGCAGTAACAACCCTGTTTGGTCTTTTTGAGTTCTTGTGCATGCCTTTCGGGTTAAAAGGCGTGGCACAGACATTCTAACGCATGATGGATGCTGTGCTGCGCGATCTGCCGTTTGTGTTCGTCTACCTGGACGACATCCTGGTGGCCAGTGTGTCCAAGGACGAACATGTAGCCCACCTCAGGACAGTTTTCCAGAGGTTGGAGGAGCATGGGTTAATAATCAACCCAGCGAAGTGCCAGTTCGGGGTGATGGGAATCGATTTTTTGGGCCACCGCATCTCACCGGAGGGAGCGATACCCTTACCGGACAAAGTGCGCACAGTGGCAGATTTTCCCCAGCCTCAGACGGTCAGGGCACTGCAGGAGTTTTGGGGGATGGTAAACTTCTACAACCGTTTCCTCCCCCACGCAGCCCAGCTCATGCAGCTGTTGTACGCCGAGCTTAAGAAATGGAAATCGGCGGACAGAGTCGACTGGACTCCTGAGCGAGAGCAGGCGTTTTCGAGGTCAAAACAGCTGTAGCGAACGCCGCACTACTGGCGCACCTGGACCCGGTGGCTCGGATAGCACTCACTACCGATGCATCGGACATGGCCATAGGGGCCGTCGTGGAGCAGCGCATCGCTGGTTCTTGGCAGCTGCTCACTGTTTTTAGCAGGTCTTTGCACGACAATGAGCATAAATACAGGGCATTCCACAGGGAGTTACTGGCTCTCCACCTGGCCATACGCCACTTCCAGTTCTGGCTGGAAGGGTGCACCTTCACTGTGTTTGTGGACCACAAGCCGCTAACGTACACTATGGCCAAGGTTTCAGAACCATGGTCAGCCCGGCAGCAGAGACAGCTGGCTGCAATCTCGGAGTTTACGACCGACATTCAGCATGTGGCCGGTAAACTCAACGTGGTGGCAGACTTTCTCTCGTGTGCATTAGTGGCCCTAGTCTATGTAGGGATAGATTACACGGCCATGGCCGCCGAGCAGATCGGCGATGTGGACGTTTCCGTGCTCCAGTCTGGACCAACAGGGTTAAGGCTGGAGAGCAGGGTACTGTAAGACGCCCCCCCCCCCCCAGTCTGTGACATTTCCACAGGCCGCCCGTGCCCAGTGGTCCCACGCGCTTGGCGCTGCCGCGTTTTTGAGTCGGTTCACTCCCTGGCGCACCCAGGAGTGTGCGCGTCAGTCAAAATGGTGGGAGCAAAGTTCATCTGGCCGAGCCTGCGCAAACAGGTGAAAGAGTGGGCTGCAGCCTGCATAGTGTGCCAGCGAGCCAAGGTGCACAGGCACACAAAGGCCCCCCTTGAGCCGTTTCATGTCCCAGCTAAGAGGTTTGACCACGTTCACGTGGACCTCGTGGGCCCCCTCCCGCCATTGCAGGGGTTCACGCACCTCCTGACAGTGGTGGACCGCACCACGTGCTGGCCCGAGGCAGTCCCACTAGCTTCCACCGCGTCCGCAGAAGTTGCACACGCTTTTTTGACGACATGGGTGGCATGTTTCGGCACCCCTTCGGATACCACGTCCGACCGAGGCCCATAGTTCGTTTCCGACCTCTGGTCCACAATGGCTCAGAGCCTGTGCATCACAATTCATCGCACGACCGCGTACAACCCCCAGGCCAATGGGTTATGTGAGCATTTCCATGGGTCACTTAAAGCAGGGCTCAGGGCTTTGCTTACGGATGCAAATTGGGTGGACCAGTTGCCGTGGGTTCTATTAGAGTTGCGTTCAGCACCGAAGGAGGATTTGGCGGCCTCCCCAGCAGAGCTGTTTTTTTCCCCAGCTGCTGCGGCTTCCCAGAGAATTTTTGCCGGACAACCCCGCGCCGAACACCGATCCATCCCCACTTTCACTACATAGCGCAGAGGCAGGGATGGTACCCGGCCCGGCCCACCACTGTTTTCCTCGCGCTTTCGTGCCAAAGACCTTGAAGGACGCGTCGTTCGTGTTTGTCAGGCACGATGCCCACCCGACCCCGTTGCGCCCGCCCTACAATGGCCCGTTCAGAGTGCTGGAACATGGGGAGAAACATTTTGTGTTACACTTGGGGGGACGCAGAGAAACAATCTGTATAGACAGGCTTTAGCCCGCCTTCGTTTCAGCAGACGAGCAGGTGGTGTTGGTCCAAGCTCCTCGGTGTGGACAACCCCCACTGAGAACGCCCCAGGTAAATGACTCGTCAGCTCAGTCACAATGGCATGCTGAAGATGCCCCCCCCACAGACGGACGCACCTCCAGGAGTGCCCCACCAGCACAGCAGCGCCTCGGAGCCGCCGACCCCCCGTTACAGCCACTACGGACGGCGGCTGAAGCCCACAGGACATGAGGGTTAAGGCCCAGTCTGAGTTTCTGAGGGGGGGTATGGGGGACCCAGTCAGTACGTTCTCTACTCAGACTGAATGGCACGGCAGGAGGAGATGCATAAGAGCGGAGAAACGGATATGCAAGGCAGTCTATGCTTTTTGTATGAGAATATGCATTCTCCTCCGGTCTGCATAATAATGCGCCGACAGGCTGGGTGACAAAGGGAATTGTCATTGTAGATGTATGTGTGTTAATGCAAACAGTGACAAAGGGAATTGTCAAGGTAAATGTATGCATGTTAATGCAAACACCCCAGGTCGCCAGGCGAGCTGTATGGTATAAAAAGAGAGGTGCCCACGACCTGGTTTCAGGCTTTTTATTCTTGTTGATGTTAGACAGAGATTAATAAAGTTTGCTCTGCTCCAGATCGCCTCGCCTGATCATTCCTCTCTCTACAATAGAAGAAAATTAAGATAGAAGAAAAATGGGAATTTGACCTTAATGTGATCATTGAAGACGGGTCCTGGGAAGGCATGTGCATGGATTCTTTCAAGACAGACTCCAATCACACTATATTTGGATGTCAAAGTAGTCAAATGTAACTAGTAGTTCTAAAAAATGATCCTCTGTCAAAGATTGTTTTACGATATGTATTTTGATTTGATCGACAATGTGATCGACTTAGAAGCGGTTCAGCAGGAAAAAAAAAGTCTGACATTATGGCCTGGAAGTACTTGTTGAGCATGTACAAATTTAAGGGCGCATTCAGACAGCCACTGTTTGTTCCAAACCAAAGGACCAAACAGTGGCTTCTGCGGATAGTTCGGTTTGTTTGGTGCAGTCTGAACGCACGCTGGAACTCTGGTGCACACCAAACAAGCAAAGTCTAGTCCCCCTGAAAACGGGGGTCTCGGTTCACTTGCAAACGAAGTCTGATGCGCTCTGCTTGCAGTGCGAATCTAAATGGACTATCCAGCGGACCAAAGGGCAGAAGTGCCCTCGGCATTTGTGTAACCATAGCAACACGTAGTCTGAGAAGAGGAAGTGGCATTTAACATAGTACATTTTGGGTAGAAGATAACAATAAAGACAACCATGCAAATCCGAGAAATCCTTTTACCAGAGAAAGCTGAGGAGAAAAGTTAAAAAATGTCTCATTTGTGGCAGACAAACAACCCGGCTGAAGGGAACAGATTTCCATTTTCGGTCCTGGCCAGTCGATGAGCCTGATTTTTCTTCTTTGCCGAGATTTTTTCATCCTGGTCAGTGGTGGTTTAGGCTACAGCACCCCAAATGAGCAGTTGTTGTAACTTCGTCACATTGTCCAGCCAGTTTGCTCTGCTGCAGTGGGAATGCAAACAAACCAAACAAAGGTGTGAAAATTCTCGGCATTCCCCGCCCAATCATATTTCACTGTCCCCCATTCTACCCACGTTCACCCAGTATGTCACATGCCACACTAGAGACAATAAAACACTGGACTTATTCTATGCAAATACTAAGGAGGCGTACACCTCATCACCACTCCCCCCACTCGGGAGATCGGATCACAACTTGGTTCATCTTCTGCCGGTGTACAAACCCTTAGTACACAGACAACCTCCGGTCATGCGCACAGTGAAGTTATGGTCTGAGGAGGCAATGGACGCGCTAAAGGACTGTTTTGAAATCACTGCCTGGGAGCAGCTCTGTGATCCACGTGGTGAGGACATCGATGGCCTCACTCACACCATCACGGACTACATCGGCTTCTGTGTGGACAACACTGTACCCACCAAGACCATACAGTGTTACTTGAACAACAAACCCTGGATCAACCCTGAGATAAAAACACTTCTGAGAGAGAAGAAGAGGATCTTCAGGTCGGGGAACAGGGAGATGCTGAAGTCAGTTCAGAGGGAGCTGAGGAGGAAGATCAGAGAAGGCAAGGACAGCTTCAGGAAGAAGATGGAGGACAAGCTGCAACAGAGTGACATCGGCGGGGTCTGGAGAAACCTTAAAACCATTTCTGGGCTCCAGAATACCTCCCCCCAGGCCACAGGGGGCAGGGAGTGGGCGAACAATCTGAACCTGTTTTTTAATAGGTTTGACCAGTCGCCCTCCCCCGACTGCACAACAACCACTGCTGCCTCTAAAGCCATCGAGACCTGCTGTCCACACCCCACTCCACCAACACCCCCCCACTCCCAGCACACAGCCCCCCAACCTGACCCTCACTACGACCCAGGTGAGGACAGAGCTGAGGAAAATCAAGGCAAGGAAGGCCTCGGGACCGCACGGTATCAGCGCGAAGCTCCTCAAGTCCTGTGCAGACCAGCTGTGTGGGATTGTGGAGCTCATCTTCAACCTGAGCCTGAAGCTGGGGAGGGTACCACAGCTGTGGAAAACATCTTGTGTGGTACCTGTACCAAAGACTTCCCACCCCAAAGATCTTAACAGCTACAGACCAGTGGCCCTGACGTCTCACATAATGAAGACCCTGGAGAGACTGCTCCTTGCTCACCTCCGCCCCCTGGTGGGACCAGTGATGGATCCACTCCAGTTCGCCTACCAGCATGGCAATGGGGTGGAGGATGCAGTGATCTTCCTCCTTCATCGTTCTCTGTCCCACCTGGAAAAGCCCGGGAATGCGGTGAGGATCATGTTCTTTGACTTCTCCAGTGCTTTCAATGCCATTCAACCAATGATCCTGAAGGACAAGCTGCTGTGTGCAGGGGTGGACCAGCATCTGTCATCATGGATCCTGGACTACCTCACTAACCAGCCACAGTTTGTGAGAATCCGAGATCGTGTGTCTGACACGATCATCGGTAGCACGGGGGCCCCCCAGGGAACAGTTTTGGCTCCCTTCCTGTTCGCCCTTTATACTGCGGACTTCTCACACAACACAACACACTGCCATCTACAGAAGTTCTCTGACGACTCTGCAATAGTCGGCCTCATCTCCAACGGAGATGAAGCTGAGTACAGAAGACTTATCCAGGACTTCGTGGACTGGTGCCATCGGAACTGCCTCCAGATCAACACGAGAAAAACTAAGGAGCTGGTGGTGGACTGCCGCAGGCAAGGACAACCCCTCACAGCACCAGTAAGCATACAGGGAACAGACATTGAGATGGTGACATCCTACAAATACCTTGGTGTTCATCTGAACAATAAACTAGACTGGTCACACAATACTGACGCACTCTACAAGAAGGGACAGCGCAGCCTGTTCCTACTGAGGAGACTCAGGTCTTTTGGTGTACAAGGGGCGCTGCTGAAGACATTCTATGACACGGAGGTGGCATCAGCCATCACTTCTGGAGTGGTCTGCTGGGGCAGTGGCATTACCGCAGCCGATAGGAAGAGACTGAACAAACTGATCAAGAAAGCTAGCTCTGTCCTGGGGCAGCGCCTTGACCCAGTGGAGGAGATAGGAAAGAGAAGGACGGTGGCTAAACTGTCATCTCTGCTGGAGTCCGAGTTCCACCCTATGCAGGACATACTGAATGCACTGAGAAGCTCATTTAGCAGCAGACTACATCATCCCAGGTGCACAACCGAGAGGTTTCGCAGGTCCTTCCTACCAACGGCTGTCAGACTGTACAACCTAAGCAGGGCTGCTCGCAGAGATAGCAAAAAGATGTAACAACCTAATAGTTTTGAATGCAAAAGATGCAATAGACTTACACAATGGTCCCCTCCGGCATACAACTAGGAAAATACCGGTCGCTATGGAGGGTGAGAATATGTATGGGTACATAGTCATACCATGTAGGATAACTAAGTAGACGGTTGTGCTGTTTCATCCCATTCTAGCAACAATGCTCTGCACTGTGTGTGTTTATATATTTACATATTTATTCCATCTAGCTACAATGCTCCGCACTGTGTGTGTTTATATATTTACATATTTATTCCACCTAGCTGCAATGCTCCGTACTGTGTGTGTTTATATATTTACACATTTATTCCATCTAGCTACAATGCTCCGCACTGTGTGTTTATATACTTATATATTTATTCCATCCAGCTACAATGCTCTGCACTGTGTGTCTGTGTATATATATATATATTTATAGTAATATGTACATATGTATATTAGCTGCTCTTGTTTTTTTTGTTCTTTTTTTCTTGCCTTCTGATTGTTGCTCTGAGTGTTGCTATCCCTGTGCTGTTGCAATCCTGGAATTTCCCCATTGTGGGACTAATAAAGGCTTATCTTATCTTATCTTATCCCGACGCACTCTACAAGAAGGGACAGCACAGGCTGTTCCTACTGAGGAGGCTCAGGTCTTTTGGTGTACAAGGGGCGCTGCTGAAGACATTCTACGACACGGTGGTGGCATCAGCCATCACTTTTGGAGTGGTCTGCTGGGGCAACGGCATTACAGCAGCCGATAGGAAGAGACTAAACAAACTGATCAAGAAAGCTAGCTCTGTCCTGGGGCAACGCCTTGACCCAGTGGAGTTGATAGGAGAGAGAAGGATGGTGGCTAAACTGTCATCTCTGCTGGAGTCCGAGTCCCACCCTATGCAGGACATATTGAATGCACTGAAGAGCTCATTTAGCAGTAGACTACATCATCCTAGGTGCGCAACCGAGAGGTTTTGCAGGTCCTTCCTACCTACGGCTGTCAGACTGTATAACCTAAGCAGGGCTGCTCGCAGAGATAACAAAAAAACGTGATGACCTAGTAGTATTGAATGCAAAAGACGCAACAGACTTACACAAATGGTCCCCTCCAGTATACAACTAGGACAATATCAGTCGCTACGGAGGGTGACAATATGTATGGGTACATATTCATACTATGTAGGATAACTAAGATAAGATAAGATAAGATAAGCCTTTATTAGTCCCACAACGGGGAAATTCCAGGATTGCAACAGCACAGGGATAGCAACACTCAGAGCAACAATCAGAAGGCAAGAAAAAAAACAAGCAAGCAAGAGCAGCTAATATACATATGTACATATTACTATAAAATATATATATACACACACACACACAGACACACAGTGCAGAGCATTGTAGCTGGATGGAATAAATATATGAATATATGAACACAGTGCAGAGCATTGTAGCTAGATGGAATAAATATGTAAATATATAAACACCCACAGTACGGAGCATTGCAGCTAGGTGGAATAAATATGCAAGTATATAAACACACACAGTGCGGAGCAATGTAGCTAGATAGAATAATATGTAGATATATAAAAAACAGTGCGGAGCATTGTAGCTAGATGGAATAAATATATAGATATATAAATATAAACAGTAGACGGTTATGCTGTTTATTCCATCTTGCTACAATGCTCCGCACTTTGTATATATATTTATATATTTATGTGTACGTATGTATATCCACTGCTCTTATTTATATTTTTCGTATCTTCGTAATTATTGCTCTGAGTGTTGCTATCCCTGTGCTGTTGCAATCCTGGAATTTCCCCATTGTGGGACTAATAAAGGCTTATCTTACCTTATCTTAATTGAACTGAATCCCCCAGACTATCCTGGTCTGAATGCAGCCTAAGTTACTCTGAGATTAAGGGAATGCACCATCAGTTGCAGCTAGCTCCAGAGCCACAGGTTGCAGACCCCTGAATTAAAGGTCCAAATATGGACCACTAATGACATGACTGTATCTTTCAGTCATTTAGTGTAGAAGAATATATTCCTTTCTCCATCTCTGTAAGAGGCCTTTAAAACCTTTCAGCCCCCCTCCTCCCCCCGAGACAGTGTCCTACCCCCTCTGCTATGTGCGTCTTTGATCTTCTGTCTATTGCTTCTCAGATCCTGTTCCACCTTGATTGTTGTTTACTGATTTAACATTCACACGCAAACTTCATCTCATCAACCAATCATTTCCCACTCCCTTCTGTCAGGGTTTGTAGATACAGGACCCAGGTGCGACAAGTTCAAAAATGTTTATTTTAGGAGCTGGTCACCCTGATGCAGCTCAAAGGCTGAAAAATAATAAAACAGGACCAGACTTGGAACGGCTAAAACAGGACAAGACTAAACTTAAAACAGAGGAGAAGCGTGGACTCATGCCAATTCTGATGAGGACACCGTGTCCAGGGGAGGAACACCGTCCCTTAAATAATAAACGGACAGGTGAGACATAATTACAATCAGATGTGAACAATCTAGGATGGAACTAAGCTCAGACGGAAAATAACTCAGGGCACTGTCACAATAAAACCAAAACTACAGATAAAGACAGGAATAATGATAAGCAAACATAAACATGACTCAGATAATAATGATACTAATAACCCAGACTGAATAATAATGATAATAATACTAATGACCAAGGACTAATACAGCAGGGATGAACAAACAATCACAGACAGGGAATACACATGAAACATAATACCAACGGATCAGGGGAGACAAACCAAGAAAACCAGGATAATAATAATAATAAATAATAATGACCAAACTCATAACTGAGCAGGGAACATATTCTATGGAACACAAATGCAGACAAAATAATGAATATTAGTAAATACAGAAAACTAAAATACAACTTAAGGTGAGGATGCAGGCTGGGGCCTATGTCCTGAAAACAAGAAATACAGACTATAACTCAAGGTGAGGACATGGACCCAGTCCACGACCTGACATTACCCCCTCTTAAAGGGAGCCGTCCAGACGACCCAAGGGTAACACCAAAAAAAAAACAAAAAAAACTCCCAGGGTGGATGGTGGGGGTATAAAGCCAGGTGGGAAGAAACAATGAAACAATCCCCCATACACACACACACACACACACACACACACACACACACACACACACACACAGAGTCCAAAACAAGAACATAGTTTGTGGGCCAAACAAAGTCCAAGGCCCCAAAACCCAAGACATAGCAGGTCGGGTGGCCTTCCAGAGTCCCTGGGCCACCAGACCAGAGAACAAGGCGGGTCGGGGGCCTATCCAAGTTCATGGGCGCCCAGACCAGAAAGCAAAGTGGGTCAGGGGGTCTACCAAAGTCCATGGGCCCCCAGAGCAGAAAACACAGTAAGTCGGGTGGTCTACCGGAGTCCCTGGGCCACCAGACTAGGGAGCAAGATGAGTTGAGAGATGACTGTAGGGGCACTTTAATTTCAGGATGTGATAACAGGGTGGCTGTGATAACAGGGTGGCTTCATGCTCAGAAGGTTGAAACAAAGGATCCTCTCGCTCTGGTGATAACAATATGGGAGCATTTTGGCCTACAGATAATGATACAGGAGCTTTTAGTTCAGAAAACAAGGAAACAATCGTTTCCTTGGCTCAGGAAACGATAATACTGGTCAACACCAAATTTATTGTCTAAGTTTTTTTAACTGATTTAGGACAATTTTGATGTGCTGAATCCAAAAATTACATTGGTTTTGCTCAATCAGGTCAACTTTTTGAATTATGGCCACATGTTTTATACATTTTTGTTTACATGTACGGGTATTTTCGCTTTATAGGTTGCAAAATTCTTTTTTATGTCTTGAAATTCTCTGAATTTTGAACAATGATGACGTAACATTCAATTTACATAGTGCTAAGTAAGTACAGGTTTTTACTTAGCACCTGATTGAGAGAAACGGATGTCATCTTCGGATTCAGCGGTGCAAAATTGTCTTAAATCAGTTGAAAAAACACAGACAACTTACAAAAAAATTATTTTTGTAACCCTGTGTAATACAGGAGCTTTTGGCTCAGACATTAATGCAGGAACCTTTAATTCAGAAACCGATAACAGGGAAGTTTTTAGTTCTGGAGCCAGTAATGAAGGGGCTTTTAGTTCCGTAGCTGGTGATTGCGGCGCACTGCCCTCAGAAACAACTAACAGGAGTGCACTGAACTCAAACAATACACTTGTTGCACATTAAACTCAGGTATTGGTGATGGGGGCGCACTGACTTCAGGGACAGGTGACAGCAGTACGCAGCCCTCCAGAGTGGGGATCAGCAGTGCGCTGAACTCAGGAACCGATGATAGTGGTGTGTTTAAAATCCTTGTTCTTACTTTCAAAGCTCTTAATAATCAGGCCCCCCTATATATAAAAGATCTGATATTACCTTACCATCCTAATAGAGCATTACGCTCCCAAAATGCTGGATTACTTGTGGTGCCCAGAATCTCCAAAAGTACAGTGGGAGGCATAGCCTTCTGCTACCAAGCTCCTTCTCTCTGGAACCAGTTACCACTCTGGGTCCAGGAGTCAGACTCGATCTCTGTTTTAAAGAACAGGGTAAAATCCTTCCTTTTTAATATACTGTAGCTTACGTTTAAGGAGGGATTTTGTGTCTCTTAACCCCACTTTTGTTCTGTTATTTGAGCCATACTGCTGGTTGACCTCCAATAATGTACTTGGCATCTTACTGTTATGTTCTTTATGTCTGTCCTCTCCATCCTCCCTATCCCCTCACCCCCAGCCAGTCGCAACAGATGACTGCCCCTCCCTGAGCCTGGTTCTGCTAGAGGATTCTTCCTGCCAAATGGGAGTTTTTCCTCTCCACTGTCGCTACGTGCTTGCTCACAGGGGATCGTCTGATTGCTGGGTTTTTCTGAGACTGTGGGTTTTTTTCTGCACTGTGGCGCCACGAGACGGCTTCTGTTGTGATGTGGCACAGTATAAATAAAGCTGAATTGAACTGGAACAAATGGCAGGTGTGCAACGCCCTCTGAAACACACGGTGGATGTGCACCCCCCTCTGGAACACACGGTGGATGCACACCGGCCTCTGGAACACACGATGGAGATTCAGGAGGAGCATGGTCCTCATGCGACTCCATCCTCAACATGACCACCTCGGACGAGGAAGGAAAACAGGGAATTATTGAAGAATCACAAAAATTGCCCAGGAGCTAGGTAAGTTTTCTCTAATGTAGGTGTTATTGAAGTAAAAGGAGCTTGTCTTAGCTCCAGGTTCACGGTTGCAGGGCTGACCACCTCCGAATTAGCTGCTGGAGTAATGGTCTTGGGGAGCAAGGATGGAGTGGACTGCTCGGGCAAATACAGTGGTTGGAACACACTGACCTCACAGGCTAGCGGTTGCAGCATGCTAACCTCAGGAGCTGGCTGAAGCAGGGAAGCTCTTAGCTCCATTATCTGAAGGAAGCAAGACCTCAGACCAGCAATCTCCAGTTTGATAGCCCTCAGCTCCGCATCTGATGACGACTGGGGGGGCGCTGGTCTCAGGATCAAGCAGCTGAGGCGAGCTGCCCTCGGGAGCAGATGGCTGGAGTGCGCTGACCTCCAGGACTGATGACTGAGGATGATCAACGGTGAGCCCAAACACTGCAAGCGGCACATCAGGTGAGGCGCTCGTGGGAGAGAAGGGAGATGTAGGGGAAGATGGGGGGATGACAACAGCAGCAGAGATGACAGCAGATAATGGTGGCCAGACCTCAGCAGTGGTGGTAATTGGCTGCTGCTGAGCACCCTCACCGGGAGTAGGATAAGACCTTTCAGTGGTAGACATTAAAGAAAGGGAAGGTACTTGCCTCTGTCCCGGTTCTGCTGCCACTGGAGAGTAAGACGAGTCCTCCCGGGAGTTCGTGGAGCTCATCCGATTAGGAGCCACTGCCTGATGGTGTGGTGCAGTTACTGTGCAGAGGGAGGAGGGTATGGAGGTCCGCTGTGCCTCCGGTGGTGGAGTATTTCTGGGCCACTGTGTCCTCCAGCATCTTCCCTCAGCTCACTGTTGCTTCACCTCCTCCTGCTCTCGTCCAACCACCGGCAGTGTCTCCTCCAGCACCTGGACCAACACCAGCAGATAGGGAAGAGTGTGCAGGAGACCAGCGAGCCGGGGGCAACGCCGAAGTGTGGGGAAATCCTCAGCAACTCTGGAGGCACCTTCCAGGAGACTGAGGGCTCGTTCTAGAGTGGTGGAGGAGTGGGCGTCCTCACTGAGGCTCTCGATTAAGGAGGCAGCTCAGACCTCCCTTTTGTCAAGGCCCATAGAAGAAAACTTGGGAGTCCGCTGGGTTCATCCGACAGTGTCCTACTGTCAAGGTTTGTAGATACAGGACCCAGGTGCGAGACTCAAGTTCAAAAATGTTTATTTTAAGAGCTGGTGACCCTGACGCAGCTCGAAGGCTGAAAAATAATAAAACAGGACCAGGCTCCGACAGGCAAAAACAGGACAAGACTAAACTTAAAACAGACAGAGCAGAAGCGTGGACTCATGCCAATTCTGATGAGGACACTGTGCCCAGGTGAGGAATGGTGTCCCTTAAATAACAGACAGGTGAGACATAATTACAATCAGGTGTGAACAATCAAGGATGGAACTAAGCTCAGATGGAAAATAACTCATAGCGTTGTCACAATAAAACCAAACCAAAACTATAGATTCCCCTTTGCTTCGGGATAAACTGAGCAAGATGGGAGTGGACTCCCACCTGGTGGACTGGATCTCCGACTACCTCACTGGCAGACCACAATATGTCGGGCTGAAGGACATTACGTCTGACACAGTTGTCTGCAGCACTGGAGCCCCCCAGGGCACAGTACTGGCCCCTCTTCTCTTCACCCTGTACACCTCGGACTTCTGCTACAACTCGGAGCTGCGTCATATCCAGAAGTATGCCGATGACACAGCCATTGTTGGGTGTATCAGGGATGACAGAGAAGAGGAGTACCGGAGACTGGTAGGGGACTTTGCTGCATGGTGCCACACTAACCACCTACAGCTCAACACCTCTAAGACGAAGGAGCTGGTTATTGATTTTGGGAGGTCCAGACCAAGACCTCAACCAGTCCTGTTGGAGGGAGCTGAGGTGGAGGTTGTGGATTCATACAAATATCTCGGGTTGTGGTTGGACAATAAATTGGATTGGACAACATACATTAGCCACTTGTATGGGAAGACACAAAGTAGGATGTACTTCCTACGGAGATTGCGGTCCTTCAACATCTGCAGCAAACTTCTGCGGATGTTTTACCAGTCTGTGGTTGCCAGCGTCCTCTTTTACTCCGTGGTGTGCTGGGGGGGCAGTATATCCAAGAAGGATGCGTCCAGACTGGATAAACTGATCAGGCGGGCCGGCTCTGTGGTCGGCGCGAAGCTGGACACCCTGGTGACGGTGGCAGAGATGAGGACTCTGGATAAACTGTTGGATATAATGGACAATGTCAGTCACCCTCTGCACACCGTCATCAGTGACCAGAGGAGCCTGTTCAGTGAAAGACTGCTCCTTCCCAAGTGTCGGACCAACAGGCTCAAGAACTCTTTTGTCCACCATGCCATCACACTCTATAACTCCTCACTTGGGGGGGGGGGGCATAGAGGACAGAGGACAGTAGGGCATTCATAGTGCAATAACTTTAACTTAACCTTATTTGTACAAGCCATATTCAGCCCTGTATTTATATTGTGTATATTATGTTAAGTGTTTTGTTTTTTTTTCTTTTTTGCTTTTCTGATCTGTATGCTCCTTTTATGTGCTGCTGGAAATTTTAAATTTCCCAGAGGGAGTCATCCCAAAGGGATTAATAAAGTTAAGTCTAAGTCTCTAAGTCTAAGTCTAGATAAAGACAGGAATAATGATAAGCAAACATAAACATGACTCAGATAATAATGATACTAATAACCCAGACTGAATAATAATGATAATAATACTAACAACCAAGGACTAAGAATATGGCAGGGATGAACAGACAATCACAGACAGTGAATACACATGAAACAGACTTCTTTCGTATTACTCCCAAAGTCACTAAGCAATGTCATGTAAGCTGTGAAGCCAGGTCACTGTCTCCGGGGTGGGGTTGGTGAGGTCCACATGGATACCGTCAGGTGGTCCAAAGTCAGGGCACTCTAATAGGACATGATGTGCTGTCTGCTCTGGGTTACCACAAATACAAGATGGTAATGAGCGAAGGCCGCAACTATACATGCTGGCACTGAAACAACCAACTCCCATTCGCAGACGGTTGAGTATAACCCAATCTCTGTGGCCAAGCTGGGCACCTAGTGGTGGTTTTGTGCTTGGAGTGATGTTGAGCTGAGGTGGTTTTCTTGTCTCTTGCCAAGTGAGTCTCCAGCTTTCCAGAAGATTAAAGTTGGAAATTTCAGGGGAGACAGCATATCTACTGAAGGGTTTGCGAGAGTGTAGGCATTGAGCACCTAGATCTTGGGCAGCTTGGATGCAATGATGTAAAAGATGCTTGTTTTCTTCAGTGGCCTTCTTCACACGCATGTGTGTTTGGTGTTTTCTGCGAAGAGAAGGAGGAGCGATGCCAGATAAAACAGGCAGGTAATCCACAGGTGTGGCACAAAGGCAGCCTGTGATTATCCTCATGGTCTCATTGAGTGTGACATCCAGCTTCTTAGTGTAAACACTCCTACTCCAGACTGGAGAGACATATTCCGCTGTGCTGTATACCAGTGCAAGTGCTCCAGTAGGGAGTGTGCCTGTATAGGTACCCCATGAAGAACCAGCAAGGTGTTGTAAAAGATTATTCCTTGATAATACTTTAGCACACAGAGAGACAAGATGGTGCTTGTGGGTAAATTGTCTGTCACATTTGACTCCAAGGTTTGTTGGCATGGGGGTGTATGGCAAGGTTGAATCTCCCAGGGTGACACTGAACTGGCAGTTAGCATCCCTGTGAGCAAGGTGGAATGCTGTAGCAGTAGTTTTTTCCATGCTGAGTTTCAGCCTCCACATTCTTACATAGTCTGAAATGGCAGCAATGTCTTCAGTGAGAATTTCCTCCATCTTGGACCAACTGACATTGGAGTACAGCAAAGCAATATCGTCAACATAGCGTACTGTAGGGAGGTTGTCCGTGTTAGCTCACTAATGTAGATGTTGAAGAAGTTAGGTACCAGAACAGAACCCTGGGAGATGCCATTTCTCAACTGGTGGAGTCTACTGACTTGTCCATCACTGGTCTTAAGGAAGAAGCTGTGGTTCGAGATGATTGTGGCAATGAACTATACAATATGACAGTCAGGAACTATCCGCAGAAGCTTCAGAATCAGCCCTTGGTGCCATACAATGTCATATGCTGCTGTTAGATCAACCAGGAGTACGCCTACATTATGGCCTTTTTCATGAACTTCCTCGATGTCATCTGTGAGCTGTACACCTTGTTGAACAGTGCTGCATCCTCTGCGGAAACCAGCCTGCTCATTGGGAAGCTGGGAGTCAACGACAGGCTCAAGACCACTTAGTATGAGTCGTTCAAGTAACTTGAAGGGCACACACAAAAGCGAAATGGATCTGCAACTCTTTGGGTTATTGACTAGCTTATTGGGTGTGGAATGGAGAGGATAGTTGCCTTGCGCCAGAGCTTTGGTATGGCCAATTTGGACATGCAGATTGAGTAGAATTCTCTTAGCCACTCAATGCATCAAGGACCACAGTTGATAATGAAGTCTGGTGGGATGTTTTCTGGGCCCTGGGTCTTCCCACTCTTCAGCTGATGGATGGCGAGAGAAATCTCTTCAGTGGAGAAAGGTTCCAAGAGAAGACCATCAACACTGGGTGCTTGCCACAGCTCTGAAGTTTCCTGTTTCACAGACAATGTATTCTCCTTGCTTAGATGTTTGAATTTTCCATTTTCTAGAAGCTGCTTGGCAATGCCATTACTGGACTGCTGGTAAGTTTTGAAGACCTGCCAGTGAGGTGGTTAAAGGTTTTCCAGGCGAATCGGTTGGAATGGGTGAAGTCAATGCCTTGGATGGTCTGATTACCAAAAACACATGAAACATAATACCAATGGATTAAGGGAGACAAGACCAAGAAAACCAGGATAATAATAATAATAAATAATAAAGACCAAACTGAGAACCGAGCAGGGAACATATCCTATGGAACACAAATGCAGACAAAATAATAAACAATAGTAAATACAGAAAAACACCAAAACACAACTTAAAGCGAGAACACTGGCTGGGGCCCATATACTGAAAACTAGGAATACAGACTAAGACTAGGTAAGGCAAGGTAAGGTAAGATAAGATAAGCCTTTATTAGTCCCACAAGGGGAAATTCCAGTCCAGACTATAACTCAAGGCGAGGACATGGGGCCCTGTCCATACCCTGACACCTTCTAGTTTGTCCTCCACAAGTCTGTTCTGTGTCGAGGTCCATCTGATATCAGCATTACTTGCACGACTTCTTAGAATATTCTGGCTTTCTGTCTGTATCCATAAGCTTTCAGATGCCAGATGCATTGCAATTAGTTGATAGTGAAATTTTTCTTCACATATCTACCTTAAAGTCTTTGTACAGTCTGGGAAGGTCTTCCTGAGGAAGAAATTCATTATAGTTGGCTGTCAAAAGAGAAATGTATATAAAAATGCATGGCACTCTGTAAAACATTATTGCATATTATTTACCTTTCTGTTTTCTCCTCTGTGTTGTTGTCAGGTCTTCATAGCAAAAGAGTCCCCTGATGCATGAGCACACTTAAATACGTTCCAGTCTGTACCAAGCTGTTGGTAATAAAGGTGAGTTTTGTGTGTAAGTTTTGTGTTTTGTTATTATATATCCATTCATCCATCCACCCATCTTCCACCGCTTTTCTGGAGGTCAGGGTCACAGAGGCAGCAGTTCAAGCAGAAAAGCCTGGACTTCCCTCTCCCCGGCCACCTCCTGCAGCTCTTCAGAGGTGGCACTAAGGCCTTCCCAGGCCAGCTGGGAGGCATAGTCTCTCCAGTGTGTTCTGGGTCTTCCCCGTGGTCTCCTTCCAGTGGGACATGCCCGAAATACCTCAAGTGGGAGGCATCCTGATCAGATGCCCAAACCACCTCAGCTGGTTCCTTTCAATGTGGAGGAGCAGCAGCTCTACTCTGAGCCTCTCCCGGATGACTGAGCTCCTCATCCTATCTCTAAGGGCGCATCCAGCAATCCTATGGAGAAAACTCATTTCAGACATTTGTATCCGTCATTCTTTCGATCATTACCCAAAACTCATGACCATAAGTGAGGGTAGGAACGTAGATTGACCGGTAAATCAACAGCTTTGCCGTAGAGCTCAGCTCCCTCTTCACCACAAACGATTGGTACAATGTCTGCATCACTGCAGATGCTGCTCCAATCTGTCAATCTTCTGCTCCATTCTCCCCTCACTTGTGAATAAGACCCCGAGATACTTAAACTCCTCCACTTGGGGCAGGAGCTTGTCCTCAAGCTGGAGAGGACAATCCACCCTTTTCAGGTTAAGGACCATGGATTCGGACTTAGAGGTGCTGATTCTCATCCCAACTCAGTAGTAAACCATCACAGTAGGACCTGTAGGTCATTGCTCGATGAAACCAACAGGACAACATCATCCACAAACAGCAGAGATGAGATCTTGTGTTTACCAAACATGACATCTTCTGTTCCTTGGCTGCACCTAGATATCCTACCCATAAAAAATTGTGAACAGGATTGGTGACAAAGGGCAGCCCTGTTGGAGTCCGACACTCATTCAGAATGAGTCTGACTGATTGTTGGCAATATGAACCAAACTCTTGCAACAGTCGTATAGAGACCTTATAGCTCATAGCAACAAGCTTGATACCTCATACTCCCAAAGCACCCCCTACAAGAAACCATGAGGGACGTGGTCAAATGCTTTCTCCAAGTCCACAAAACCCATGTACACTGGTTGCGCAAACTCCCATGAATCCTCAAGGATTCTCAAGAGGGTAAAGAGTTGGTCCGATGTGCCATGGCCAGGACAAAAACCACAGTGCTCCTCCTGAAACTGAGGTTTGACCAATGGCCGGACTCTCTTCTCCAGTACCCTGGCATAGACCTTCCTAGGGAGGCTGAGAAGTGTGATCCCCTTGAAGTTGGAACACACCCTCCGTGTGACGATGGGATGTCACCACTGTGTCTGGTTATATTGTGTGATCATGTTATATTTCTAATGGTAAATGTCATTATGATTATTTGTTAAAGTACACACATAATAGTTTAGGATCTGTCTTCGTTTAATTTCAATGCCCCTTAGGAGATAATTGTATGGTTAAGTATTTTGGGTAAAATAATGAATGAGTTATTTCGCATGCCTTTGCCAACATGCTTCCTGTGCGTATCCAGGCAAAAGACTCCATTAGGAGTTGAGGGCCTTTTATAGGACACTAGCAGGAAGGAAACATGTATGGTTAGTCATAGGGGTGGTTTAATATTTGTAAATAGGGGTTAAGGTACTTATTGAATTATTTATATTACTATTTATTGTGGGTTATTTATATATTTATATTGTGTATGTCTGGGGAAATTATTTATGTATTTTTATATATTATTGGGTATGTGTAAATGATGGAGGATTTGTTGTTTTACCTGGGATTATGGTAGGGGCTAATCAGCCCTAATTATTTCTGTTAGTATAAAACAGGTGTGGTGATTGTGACCCAGAGTTATTGAGTTAATCAGAATCGCCAAGGAGGATCAGAATCCAGATCATCAGAATGAAAGGAGATGATCAGAAGGATCAGAGTCATCATCGGCGATCATTGTTGTTGAAGCAGCTTGAAGGATTGTGTTGGATGTCAGGAACCATCTATCAGTAAGATTATTGGAATAAAATGGAAAATTGGAATTGAAGATTTTGGCGTTTCTCGCCTCCTACTTGCCATTGCTTCTCGTTCACATTTGGTGTCAGAAGTGGGATTGTTACCCGACGTCGTGGCGTTTGGTGGACGGAGGGACTCATGGCGAAGAAGGAAAGTGAGGCAAGAGGAGCAGTCTGACCTGGAACGTTTTACGTCGGTAAAGAATCATATTCATCGGAAGGAGTCGCAGGTTGCGGAATTGAGAGAGGACTATGGGAGCCGGGCTGAGCGTAGTGGTGATGACAGCACTTCGAGGGAGGATCCTAGGGTGATGGCCAGTTGGGTCGGCCCGCGAGAGGATGATTTGCCACTGCAGGTACAGCCAAGGAGGCCACGAACGCATCACGAGCCCAGGCTGAATCCTCTCTCTTCCGAGGATGTCATCGAGCTGCCTGGCGTCGTTCGAGGGGATTGCTGCGGTCTGCCGCTGGCGTAAGAGGAGTGGGCTGTTCATCTGGCTCCTCTACTCGCAGGTAAAGCGCGGAGCGCATGTGTTCTGATGGACATTGCAAACACGGATAATTGTGGAAAATTGAAACAGGCTATTTTTTTTTTTGAATAAATGTGAAGTCACGTCCGACACTTATGGGTGGAGGTTTCGGTCCCTGGACGTTTGTCAGGACGAGGCCCCCAGCGAATTGTGTGTACGTCTGAAAGACCTGTTTTGTAGATGGTTGAAACCAGAGACCTTAATACTTAAAGACATTTCTGAACTATTGATTTTGGAGTAGTTTCTGCGCATGGTGAACACGGAACTGGGAGTCTGGATGTAGGAGCTGGACCCGAAGACTGCAGAGGGCGCTGCTCGTCTGGGGGAGGTTTTTCTGTCGGCCAACAGGAGAACTATCCGCGGCCGTGGCAGCTCTTTCACCACTTTCAGGAATGAGTTTACTGAGGGTGAAAGGGGTGGTCCAGCTCAGGTTAGACATTTTAACTCCAGACAGTTTTAAATGGCAGACATAATAGAAAGGTAATGTCCTGCTATTAAATGGGCAATAGGGTCTTTGAAGTATTATTTATTAGGGCGTCATTTTGTATTTGAGACAGATCATCGGGCCCTACAGTGGTTGGACAAAATGAAGGACATAAACAGTCGTCTCACAGGGTGGTATGTATCCCTCCAACCTTATAATTTTATTGTTCGGTATGTGGCAGGGAAAACCAACCTGGTAGCTGATGGCCTCTCACGAATAGAGGACTCACAAGAGTACTGTATTCTCGGGAAAGGGGGGAGGAAATGTGACGATGGGATGTCACCATTGTGTCTGGTTATATTGTGTGATCATGTTATATTTCTAATGGTAAATGTCATTATGATTATTTGTTAAAGTACACACATAATAGTTTAGGATCTGTCTTTGTTTAATTTCAATGCCCCTTAGGAGATAATTGTATGGTTAAGTATTTTGGGTAAAATAATGAATGAGTTATTTCGCATGCCTTTGCCAACATGCTTTCTGTGCGTATCCAGGCAAAAGACTCCGTTAGGAGTTGAGGGCCTTTTATAGGACACTAGCAGGAAGGAAACATGTATGGTTAGTCATAGGGGTGGTTTAATATTTGTAAATAGGGGTTAAGGTATTTATTGAATTATTTATATTACTATTTATTGTGGGTTATTTATATATTTATATTGTGTATATCTGGGGAAATTATTTATGTATTTTTATATATTACTGGGTATGTGTAAATGATGGAGGATTTGTTGTTTTACCTGGGATTATGGTAGGGGCTAATCAGCCCTAATTATCTGTTAGTATAAAACAGGTGTGATGATTGTGAAATGGAGATGTGAATCAGAGTTAATCAGAATCGCCAAGGAGGATCAGAATCCAGATCATCAGAATGAAAGGAGATGATCAGAAGGATCAGAGTCATCATCGGCGATTATGAGCAGTTAATCAGAATCTTGAGATCATCAGATGAAAGGAGATGATCAGAGCAAGATGAATCGTTGATCAGTATTATTGAAGTGGAGCTTGAGAATCGTGTCGGATGTCTGGAACAATCTATCTGTAAGTTAATTGAAAATAAAACTGGACTAATTGAAAGTTGGCCTCGCCTCGCCGTTCCTCGTTCACACTCTGGTTCCGCTTCTTAAAGAGAGGAACCAACATCCCAGTTTGCCATGCCAAAGGTACTATCCCCAACCTCCACGCAATGTTGCAGAGACGTGCCAACCATGACAGCCCTACAACATCCAGAGCCTTCAGGTACTCAGGGTGAATCTCATCCACTCCCGGGGCCTGGCCACCGAAGAGTCTTTTAACTATTTTGGCAATCTCAGCCCTTGTGATGGGTGAGTCATCCCCCTCATCTTCAAGCTCTGCTTCCTCTATGGAAGGTGTGTCAGTGGGATTGAGGAGATCCTCAAAGTATTCCTTCCACTGCTCCACAGTGTCCCCAGTCAAAGTCAGCAGCACCCCATCCCACCATACACAGTGTTGACAGGGGGCTGATTCCCCTCCTGAGTCACCGGACAGTTTGCCAGAATATCTTCGAGGCCAGCTGAAAGTCTTGTTCCATGGCCTCACTGAACTCCTTCTAGAAGGCAATAAGTGACAGGCTTTAAAAAGGCACTCTTCAACATCTGAAGCATGCTGCTGGTACTTGTGTTGTCTGAGGAGAAGAGTTATTTTAAAGTTGTTTGATCTATTTTTATGGTGTCGGTCCAAATAACTGTTTAGTGGTCTGCAACTTATCTCTACCTCAGACTGCTTGTCCGTGCGGTAAGGTTACTCTAACACAATGTATATGTTTGTACAGTAGGTATGTACAGTAAGTAATCAGTAACTTCAGCAAGGCCTTTGACACGGTTGACAGGACAACACTTTGGAGAGTCCTCCATGGCTACGGCTGCCCAGAGAAGTTTGTTAGCATGGTCAGACTATTCCATGACGGTATGACCGGTAGAGTGTCTATTGGTGGCAATGTTAGTGATCCCTTCTCTGTCTTCCATGGGGTCAAACAGGGCTGTGTCCTTGCACCAACACTTTTTTTCATGTACCTGGCTGCTGTACTTGAAACCATGAGTGGCAATCTTACCAAAGGAGTTTACATCTACACACGCCTGGATGGTAAACTTTTCAAATTAGCAAGACTGAAAGCATCCAGCAAGACTAGAGAGGTATGTGTTAGAGAGCTTCTGTTTGCAGATGATTCAACACTAGTAGCCACAAGCCTAGCTGATATCCAAGATATAACCAACCATTTTGCTGCAGCTGCTACTCAGTCTGGTCTGAAGATAAACACCACGAAAACAGAACTATTATTCAGGCCATCACCACTGGAGAACAATCCACAGCAACCAGAAGTACAAGTCAATGGGGAGATTCTAAAATGTTCCCAAAGCTTCACATATCTTGGCAGCACTGTTACCAGTAACAATTCATCTGATGTAGAGGTTGACCAGCATATCAACTCTGCTTCCGTTTGGTCGGGGGAAATAATTAATGAAAGTACAATCTCCAGAATCTCCTTAAGGCCAATATTTTAGACGGTAATTTAACCCTTTGAGTGTGTGATTCTGCATGCCCCTGGTGGCAGAGCGCGGCGCTGCACCTGTCAACTGATTCTGACATCCCTTTAACTCCCCAGCTATACTGACGACTTGTACTGATCATGCCAGTTCAGAAGGTGGCAGGCACGTGTTGGAGGACTCATGGATGACACATAATACACCCAAGAAGAAGAAATCCTTATTTCCTTTTTCTGTTTTCCTTCTTTAAGCCCAGAAAGCAAATATGGCCACCATGCACCATCATGTACCGTCACATAAAATTGCTTCATACCCAAAAAACTGCCGGGGTATACAAACGAAATTGATGTGGGATAATCTTAAGAGTGTTTAGATGTGGGAGAGAGTGCAAATGACTGACAGAACGGAAACTAACGACCACGATGGACGAAAACAGACTGCGCACTCCAGCGAGCGAGTCCCCTTCGCCACCGGTAAGTGATGAATTTCTAGTTTCTTTACATTGTACTGATTCTATTGTTCATATACTTCGAAGATAAGATGACAACATACCCCTGTACAAAAAACGGTGTCAAAAGACTGAACCATTCTTTGTGTAAATATGTCCAAAGTCCGCTTTTGACTGAGTTATGTAATTCAATATAGCTGCCGCGGCATTATGCAAATTAGATGCATAAATTCACTCCTATTTGAAACTTTGGATCATATTTTACATCTTTCTAATTGACAGTAAGCCATTATCTCTTACCACTTTAAAGTTATAGCCTTGGAAAGTTCTGACATCTGATCTGCCTAGTTTCTTGAAAAAAATCTTTACCACTGTTGAACACTAGGGGTTATGTCGCACTTTGGCGACAGTCGCACTCAAACGGTTAACATCCACATTTAATAGGCTAATTGGGCGGTAAGAACAGCAGCTACAAGGGTCCTTATTTTTCTTCAATATTAGAGAAATAGATACTTGGTAGAGTGTTGGAGGTAAGTTACTTAGCTTAAAGGATTCATTAAACATATCCAGCAAAAGATGGGCTATTTTGTGTTGAAATTTCCTGTAGAACTCAGTAGGATAGCCGTCTGGGCCTGGGCATTTGTCACTCTGTATTGAGGAAATAGCTGCTAATATTTCAGGAACTGTCAGTGGCTTCTCCAACTCTTCAACCATTTCAGATCCTACAGTGGGGATTTCAAGTATGTCAAAGATATTATTTATGTCTTGAATGGTTGAAGAGTTTTCCGAGGTATATAACAGAGTAAAAGTGCTGAAACTCTTTATTAATTTCCTTAGGATCCGTAGTAATACCCGAAGATGTTTGTATTTGTGATATCTGATGGGAAGAAATTTGTTGAAATTGATGAACCAGTAATCTGCCAGCCTTGTCACCATGTTCATAGCAGATACTTCTAGATTTAAAAAGGAGTTCTGCAGCATGATCTGCTGTTAATACATTGATCTCAGATTGTAATATAAGACGTTCTTTATACATGTCTGGAGTTGGTGAGGTAGCATACAGGTGATCCAAATGAACAATACAAGCCATTAATTCAATCTCTCTCTTCCACATTTTTTCTGAAAACGTACATAAGCTATGATCTGTCCTCGTAGATAAGCTCTGAGTGTTTCCCAGAGGGTAGACACTGAAACATCAGGGGTCCTGTTAATACCCAAGAATATGTCAATTTGATTACTAATCATTTCCAAAAATTTGATGTCTGAGACGAGACGTGTATCAAAATGCCACTGAGTGTATAAATTGAAAGGACAATCCATCTGTATGCTCATTACGACGGGTGCATGGTCAGAGATTACAATCAGCTCATACAAACTTGATTCCACAGAGGGAAAAATTCTGCTCTCAACTAAGAAGTAATCTATGAGCGTATATGTATGATGCACCTGTGAAAAAAAGGAATAAGCCTTACTCATCGGATTATGAGCACGCCAACGATCTGAAATTGAGAGCTCACTTATAAAAGCTTTGATTATCCTGGCTGATTATGAGGAGGAGGCAGATTTTGTGGCGAATCAATCCACTTCTGGGTTTAACCAGCAATTAAAGTTCCCTCCTAAGATAAGGGAATGAGAAGACATATCAGGAAGCTTAGAAAATAAATGTTTAAAAAAATCTGCATTATCCCAGTTCGGAGTGTACACATTCATCAGGACAACAGGAGTACCACACATTATACCAGTGATGATTAAGTATCTACCATTAAGATCCGAGAGCACATCAGTGCATGTGAACAAGAGAGATTTATGAATCAAAATTGCAACCCCTCTAGATTTTTCATAGAATGAGGAATAATAGTCCTGTCCAATCCATCCACACTTGGTCCTAAGAATTATGGAGGGTTTCAAGTGTGTTTCTTGTAGGTAAACCACATGAGCTTTTAGTTACTGAAGGTGATGTAGGACCTTACTGCATTTTATCGGGGAATTAAAACCTTTACAGTTCCAGCTTACAAACTTAAGTGAATTTCCCCTCTGGTGTTGGTTCAATCCAGACTGGGCCATTTGGACCTAATGTAAAGGAAATCAAAGTAAATATAACTTGGGCAGGCAGGCATAATACAAACACTAACAGAACAAAACAAAACAGAACCCCCAAATCTAACATAATAAAAAACAAGGAGGAAAAAATACAATCCCCCACCACCACCACCACCAGTCCCTGCACCAGTGTCTCCCAAACAAGATGCATGCAGAAAACCCAAAACTCTCGAAGTCCAGGAATCTTCATAGGAGTCTTAAAAATACCCAAAAAAAGCACCAGGCTACAGCTACTCGAGACTAATATGACCCAAAAAATGCAGTATGATTTTACCAGGTGCCTATAACTTATTTACACTTAGCTATTATGTACATAATAATTATATACTTAGATAAAAGCGATTTGTGGTGCGGTGAAAAAAATAATTGTAATCGGGTAAATTAGGTAAAGCACCAAAGGGTGTGATCCATTTGCTTACAAGAGTAACATGTGGCTTTTAACAAGCATTTCAGGGCAAAAGAGTTAAAAAAAAAAAAAACACATAACTATATGAAAGCATATAAGTCAATGTATGAAAAAACAAAAACATTTAAGCTCAAAAAATGTGTTATCAAAAAACAGCAGCCGCTGACTGGACTGTGGAGCCGCCCACCGAATTAAGGGTGGCACTCCCATGACGTAAGCGAGAGAACGGACTCCGGTGTTGTTGACTGGAATAACAGCAGCTTTGTAGCTCACAGTTTCTCTGGTTTCGTGTTTTAATTTTATGGCTGTGCCTTCGCGTTGTGTCACAGGCATAGATAAACAGCAAACCATGAAAGATCACATCACACGCTTCAGCTCCAACTGTTATAAGTCTCCTCGTGCGCTTTTATGCAGTAGGACCGCACGAGGAAGGGAAGGATTAATGGATTTACGTGCAGCTTTGACCTACTTTCTGTGATCCCATGCTAACATCTTGCCTGTCCGGTCACATCATTATCACCAGCTGATTCAAACTCCCGCTGATCATCTTTCCCGGTCCTCACCCAGGTGCTTCTCATCACACAATCACCAGCAGCAGTGTGTGTACTTTGCAGCCGTTTGCCAGTCATGCACTAATGGTCCACAGTATTATCATCTGTGCTGTTTGTCTGCCAGTATTTTCAGCACTCTCACGACGCGCTAGTCATGTCATGTTCGCCGTGGCTCTCATGCGTCCTTGAAGCGATGTCAGCTCTGGGGCACACCTGTGGCAAACACATCTCCTCTCATTCGTTCGCTGGGCGATGTCTGCTCCCAAACACCATCAGCAAGTGTGTCTGTGTTTCTTGTACGTCACCTTTCAGGGAACTGTCTGTCTTTCTGTATTAAATGTGCTGTGGTGAACCCTGCACGCAAATCCTCGTTATTTCACCCTCCCTCTCCCTGCCCTGCGTAAGAGCACACGGAGGGTCATGATGAATGGATTTACGCGCAGAATTCACCACAGCACATGTATTGAACATAAGAATGATGACAACAGTTCCCAAAAAGGTGAATACCCACAAAAATAAACAGAAACACCCACAGCTGGCGTTCGGGGCCGACATCGCCCACCGAACATGGAGAGAGAGAAGTGTTAACCACGGTTACGCCCCAGGGCTGACATCGCTTCAAGGGCTGCAACAAAACCATGGCTGTGTGGAGCGGCCAACACGTCGTGATAGTGCTGGCAACATTGGCTGGCTGACAACATGGCAGATGATGCACACAAACCATGAACAGCTGACTGTTAAAGAGAGGGCGCGTGTGTTCGGACTGGCGAATCTTGACAGTGCCCACCTGAAAGTGGCTCAACACGCACATAAAACACATGTACAAAACAAAAACAACAAGAACTCAAAAGATAATCCATAATAAACCTAATGCCTGAGCCACAGAGTATGCACTGCTATGATTTTATTGAAAAATGGGCAGTGCGGTGGTGCAGTGGTTAGCACTGCACCAGCACAGCAACTCACCCTTGGCCATGGGATCCCTGGTCGATCCCAGCCCCTGACCAACAGTGATCTGTGTGGAGTTTGCATGTTCTCCCCGTATCTGCGTGGGTTTACTCCTGGATTTCTCCGGTTTCCTCCCACAGGCCAAAAACATGCAGGTTAGGTTAATTGGAGACTCTAAAGTGGCCCTAGGTGTGAATGTGTGTGTGAATGGTTAAGGGATTGCACCATACCGTGGCTGCTTCATCCATCCAGGTGGATGCCCTCAATTTCCCCTCTGGGGATCAAAAATTTTAAAAAAAATTAAAAATTGGGTTTAAGTAAATTATATTTAGGAACAAATTTGTTGCAATATCTATAACAAAAGAATAACATTGGTTTTCCCCTGCCATGTGTTTGTCGCTGTTGCTAGGGCGGGCATGTGTGCCTCTCCACCGTCACTCTCTGAGTGTGACTGGCTTGGCACAATGCCCGCTTGGCACGGCTCAAACCTATACAGTCTGATGCCCCCAGATTCTTCATTATCATCCCATTCTTCGGAACTATAATCGTCTGAAGATTGGACAACACAAACCAATTCCAGATTACATGTGCTGGAACCATCGTCGAGGTTTTCAATCGCTTCCATCCTGTGTGTACAATGGGCAGCCAAGTGCTGTGTTCTCCCGATGACGTGACTACATGGCAGCGGGGTTTTCCAGCCACTGATGTAATTGGTGACATGGCGCTCATGAAAACCTCGGATATTCGCGTGAAAAAAAGCCTGTTTGATTTAGAACTGCACAGACCAACCTATTTTGTCATATTGTATTATGTGTTGAAAAATTAGAAGAAGTCAAAAACGTGTCATCAGCACTTTAAGGCACCTGTACAAATGGTCCTATAATATGGAATGAGAAAAGAGAGAAAAGAGACCCGCTGCAGCAGTAGGTTTCGGACGTAAAAATAATGCACTCCATCTCCATCCATCTCAATGGGCCCCCATCTCTGGACTTTTCCCACAGGGCCCAGTGTGCACCATCGAGCAAACACCTCTCCTCCAAGCCAAGCAAATCCCGAAGCAATTGGGCAACAAAGTCAGTCGGTCGGGGTCCCTCCAGTCCCTCCGGTACACCAAGCAGACATATATTATTTCTTCGAGACCTGGCCTCCAGATCTTCACACCGTTCATCCAAGTGCTTAACTTGTCTTGTTAGCATGCTAACTGTAGCTTCTAGCTCGCTCACCCGAGTGCCGTTGTCAGTGGCCGCTCACTCCAGTTCTCCCACTAGCAACTCATTTGCCTTGAGCCTGCTTTCA
Source organism: Pholidichthys leucotaenia (assembly GCA_020510985.1). Classification (NCBI taxonomy): domain Eukaryota; kingdom Metazoa; phylum Chordata; class Actinopteri; order Cichliformes; family Pholidichthyidae; genus Pholidichthys; species Pholidichthys leucotaenia. The sequence continues at coordinate 315,446,909 of CM035840.1, forward strand.
AGTGGTTCAATTGAATTCTTCAATTCTTGTCTCACAGATATCATTTCAGAATGCATACTCGTAGACAGGGCATCAATTTTACCACGTCGTTCTTAAGAGCGTTAATCATGGCCTGAAACAGCGCAGCGTCTAGAGTGGTCTCGTCAGGATAAGGCGGACTCTGTGAGACAGGAGCAGGTGTAAATGGCTGAGCAGGTAGCGGTGTTTTGCGGCCTCCTCTCAAGGACTCTTGTTTAACTCGGGAATTCAACATTTTATGTCAGAATAGATGGAATGAGTAACACTGAAGAGTTGTAATAAAGTTGTTAAATGTCCCTCACAATGCAGTTTTTAAATGAAGGTGTTTATTATTAAGGGAAAATAAAATCCAAACCTACATGGCCCTGTGTGAAAAAGTGATTGCCCCTAAACCTAATAACTGGTTGGGCCACCCTTAGCAGCAACAATTGCAATCAAGCATTTGCCATAAGTGGCAATGAGTCTTTTACAGCGCCGAGGAGGAATTTTGGCCCACTCATCTTTGCAGAATTGTTGTAATTCAGCGACATTGGCGGGTTTTTGAGCATGAACCGCCTTTTTAAGGTCATGCCACAGCATCTCAATCGGATTCAGGTCTGGACTTTGACTAGGCCACTCTAAAGTCTTCATTTTGTTTTTCTTAAGTCATTCAGAGGTGGACTTGCTGGTGTGTTTTGGATCATTGTCCTGCTGCAGAGCCTAAGTGCGCCTCAACTTGAGGTCACAAACAGATGGCCAGATAATCTCCTTCAGGATTTTTTGGTAGACAGCAGAATTCATGGTTCCATTTACCACAGCAAGTCTTCAAGGTCCTGAAGCTGCAAAACAGCCCCAGACAATCACACTACCACCACCATATTTCACTGTTGATATGATGTTCCTTTTCTGAAATGCTATGTTACTTTTGAGCCGGATGTAATGGGACACACACCTTCCAAAAAGTTCAACTTTCGTCTCGTCAATCCACAGAGTAGTTTCCCAAAAGTCTTGGGGATCATCAAGATGTTTTCTGGCAAAACTAAGACAAGCCTTTATGGCCTTTTTGCTCAGCAGTGGTTTTTGTCTTGGAACTCTGCCATGCAGACCATTTTTGCCCAGTCTCTTTCTTATGGTAGAGTCATGATCACTGACGTTAACTGAGGCAAGTGAGGTCTGCAGTCCTTTGGATGTTGTTGTGGGGTCTTTTGTGACCTCTTGGATGAGTCGTCGTTATGCTCTTGGGATAATTTTGGTCAGCTGCCCACTCCTGGGAAGGTTCACCATTGTTCCATGTTTTTGCCGTTTGTGGATAATGGTTCTCACTGTGGTTCGCTGGAGTCCCAAAGCTTTAGAAATGGCTTTATAACCTTTTCCAGACTGATAGATCTCAATTACTTTGTTTCTCATTTGTTCCTGAATTTCGTTGGATCGCATCATGCTGATGAGGATCTTTTGGTCTACTTCATTTTCTCAGGCAGGTCCTATTTAAGTGATTTCTTGGTTGAGAACAGGAGTGGCAGTAATCAGACCTGGGTGTGGCTAGAGAAATGAACTTAGCTTTCCAAAGATGTGCTAAACCACAGTTTATTTATGTTTTAACGGGGGGGGGGGGATCACTTTTTCACACAGGGCCATGTAGGTTTGGATTTTTTTTACCCTTAATAATAAACACCTTCATTTAAAAACTGCATTTTGTGCTTACTTGTTTTCTCTTTGTCTAATATTTAAATTTGTTTGATGATCTGAAACATTTAAGTATGACAAACATACAAAAAAAATTGAGAAATCAGGAAGGGGCAAACAATTTTTCACGCCACTGTATCGACCATGATAACAGAGGAAGGATGAAACCTCTGCAAAATGCACAATTGTATATTTAATGTATTTTATCCAAAGACCAGAACATGATAGGCAATGAACAGAAACATCAAAGTATCTCCTGAAATATTCTGGTATGAAAGGGGTTTAGAATGAACTGTTAAAATTGCCATTTGTACACTCTATGATGCCAAAGTATCCAGAGGTACTGTTTTGTCAGGAAAGCCAACTGAAATATTATCTGCTGCTGATTTACTCCTTTAAAACCCAGAAAGATTAGACCTGCTTGCACAGTTGTCTACAACAACAATTTTGGGCAGCAAGGAAAATTACTTTGGAAATTTTGGGTCCACTGAGAGAGTTTAGGAAACCACTGAGGCGTTGTATCAGTTCCACAGGATGGTGTGCAGGATTGCATATCTGAATATGACTCTGGCTGTATAATGGTAAACATCCTGGCTCTGCCTATTTGCACTGAGATGACTTTGTGCAGCAAATGGCCAACTTCATTCCTTAGCAACTCAACTCTTAAAGTGCCCATGGCATGCCCTTTTTCTTTTCTTCTATATGTGGACAGAGCTCCCAGAGGTGTTAATGAAATGTCTGACGCTTTCGTTAGAATACATCAGGGTTTAATTATAGCAGAACCATTTTACACCCAATTAAAGAAGTCCTCCTCACAATGGGCTGCTTTTGTTGATATTGCTTTAATGCAAATAAGCTCGAGTCCACGTACAGCACACTCAAACACTACCTTCCTTTTTATGTCATTGCTCAGCTCTGTGCTTGATGATGCCATTATGTGGCTAACATTAGCTGGTTAGCCTGGAAAAACAACACATTGGTTGAGTGTGAAAGCCCTAATAAAGTATTACTGGACACAGGGGTGTGTGGTCTGAGTGGTTAATAGTATATAACCAGTCTCTTGGGTGTAACAAGCACAAAGAACAACCCTGAATAACTGAATGGCTAGTTCTGCTTATAAAAGCTAACCGATATCAGTCTTGGCATAAACCAATAGCTAAAATAACCTATAGGAATGAGACATATGGTTAGGTGTTGGGAGATGATCTGGCTGGGATTACAGATGTCTAGTGAGGTGAGTAGATAATATAGAAAATTTCTAAGAAGACCAACTGCCATCAGCCAGTGTAAGCTAATGCTAGCAGCCTGATCTACTAATCCAACTACTGGGACACCTAGTCATCCAGAACTGAAGACTAGAAGTGCCATTCTCTTGTTGTGCTGAGCTAACTACTGTACAATAGCAACTGCAATTTCCATACCAGCCAAAAATAACAAAATAGGCCAGAATGACAAGAGATCAGTGATGTGCACAGACGTTTTGGGGAGCAGGTGCTCAACCAAAAGAGAGCACTTCCAAATAACAAAAAAAAAAAAAGTAAAGTTACATATAGTAGTAAACAAATTTTATTGTACTTACTTGGTATATCAGTTTTACTTTAGCACCTATACATACAGTCATAAAGATATTTAATACTCCATAGATTTTTACAAAATCATCAGCTCATACAGATACCATGGTCTTCATCATTAATTACGTATTTACAGGACAAAATATGGGCAGCTTCCATTGAAAAAATAAATATCTTCAAAATGAATAAATCTTTGCAAAAGTCTGAAAAAAGGTTTTTCTTTCAATAATTAAAATATTAAATTTCCATTCAAATTAAATCTTTGCAAAAAAATGAAAAAGGTCATTCCTCTTGTCAGTAATAATCCCAAATCCTAACCTGCCACCCTCCATCCTTATAAAGACTGCAAAGATAGTTTGTACAAGGACAGCTTATATATCAGTGACAGGATAGGAGCAAATGAACAAGAAAACTCATGAAAATTTGAGAAAAAAGCTGCAAATTTAATAGAAAAAAGTTGCAAATTTATGAGTATGTTGTGAACTTGTGTGGGGAAAAGGTAACAATTTTATCAAAAAACATGGCAACTTTATAGGAAAAAAGTACTAAATTTATTATAAAAGTAACATATTTGTGAGGAAAAAGTTATAACTTTCAAAGAAAATATTAATGTTTACAAGAAAAAACCTCACTAATTGGTGAGAAAATCTGAAATTTTATTTTTTTTCAGCATTTGGAAGTTGTTTTTTTTCCATGAAAATGTCACTTTTTTCTCATAAATCTGGGACTTTTTAAATTGTAAGTTTGCATCTTTTATAATATTTTTGCACCTTTATTCTTGCAAATTTGTCCTGACATTACATTTACACCGTATGGTAAATTTATGAATATCCCCCACAACGACCACCACAAACCTTGCTAAAAAATAAATAAATAAATAAATGACCTACAGCAATGAAAATAGCCAAGGCTTAGGATAGTTAATACACCTACCTACCTGACTGTTTGAAGACAGAGACATCAGGCTGCAGCTGCTGTGTGTGCAGCAGACCGGGGGTGCAGGTCACACAGAATTATTTGGGCGTCAAAATATAGTCATCAGACATTAAAACACATTTGATTGGCAACTAGTGTCACCGTGGGGAGAAATAAGCAATTTTCGCATCTCGGTTCGCGCAAAGCATCATGGGAACGTGGCTACCAATCATGCTCTATCGATACATTTAATTTAGGGAAAGTTCCTGATCTACGAGCATATTGTATGCGTAGGTGTCTTCCCGGTTGTACCCGCAAATGCAAGGATGAACTAGTTGTGCTTGCATTCGTGGCCATGTTGCAGAAATTGGCCAAAATGCCCCCCCCCCCTGTATGTACACTGACATGCAGATTTTTTGTTGTCAAAGGACCAAGCACCCTTACAGTGGGGCAAAAAAGTATTTAGTCAGCCACCAATTGTGCAAGTTCTCCCACTTAAAAGATGAGAGAGGTCCCCAATTTTCATCATAGGTATACTTCAACTATGAGAGACAAAATGAGAAAAAAAAAATCCAGAAAATCACATTGAAGGATTTTTAATGAATTAATTGGTAAATTCCTCGGTAAAATAAGTATTTGGTCACCTACAAACAAGCAAGATTTCTGGCTCTCACAGACATGTAACTTCTTCTTTAAGAGGCTCCTCTGTCCTCCACTCGTTACCTGTATTAATGGCACCTGTTTGAACTCGTTATCAGTATAAAAGACACCTATCCACAACCTCAAACAGTCATACTCCAAACTCCACTATGACCAAAGAGCTGTCAAAGGACACCAGAAACAAAATTGTAGGCCTGCACCAGGCTGGGAAGACTGAATCTGCAATAGGTGAACAGCTTGGTGTGAAGAAATCAACTGCGGGAGCAATTATTAGAAAATGGAAGACATACAAGAACACTGATAATCTCCCTCGATCTGGGGCTCCACGCAAGATCTCACCCCGTGGGGTCAAAATGATCACGAGAACGGTGAGCAAAAATCCCAGAACCACACAGGGGGACCTAGTGAATGACCTGCAGAGAGCTGGGACCGTGCAGCTGGGCTGCACGGTGGCGCAGTGGTTGAGCACTGTGGTAGCACAGTTTTACCCTCGGCCGGGGGAACGCGGGGATCGTGGGTTCGATCCCAGCCCCCGACCAACAGTGATCTGTGTGGAGTTTGCATATTCTCCGGGATTTCTCCAGTTTCCTCCCACACGGCAAAAACATGCAGGTTAGGGATACGGGGCGCTTGCGCACGCAGCGACCGGCAGCTGGTGGCTTGTCACCAGACTGCAAAACAAATCTACCTACGGGTACAAATAAGTAACAAAAAAAAAAAAAAGTAACAAAGGCTACCATCAGTAACACACTACGCCGCCAGGGACTCAAATCCTGCAGTGCCAGACGTGTCCCCCTGCTTAAGCCAGTACATGTCCAGGCCCGTCTGAAGTTTGCTAGAGAGCATTTGGATGATCCAGAAGAGGATTGGGAGAATGTCATATGGTCAGATGAAACCAAAATAGAACTTTATTGTAAAAACTCAACTTGTCGTGTTTGGAGGAGAAAGAACACCATACCTACTGTGAAGCCTGGGGGTGGAAACATCATGCTTTGGGGCTGTTTGTTCTGCAAAGGGACCAGGACGACTGATCCGTGTAAAGGAAAGAATGAATGGGGCCATATATCGTGAGATTTTGAGTGAAAACCTCCTTCCATCAGCAAGGGCATTGAAGATGAAACGTGGCTGGGTCTTTCAGCATGACAATGATCCCAAACACACCGCCCGGGCAACGAAGGAGTGGCTTCGTAAGAAGCATTTCAAGGTCCTGGAGTGGCCTAGCCAGTCTCCAGATCTCAACCCCATAGAAAATCTTTGGAGGGAGTTGAAAGTCCATGTTGCCCAGCGACAGCCCCAAAACATCATTGCTCTAGAGGAGATCTGCATGGAGGAATGGGCCAAAATACCAGCAACAGTGTGTGAAAACCTTGTGAAGACTTATAGAAAACGTTTGACCTCTGTCATTGCCAACAAAGGGTATATAACAAAGTATTGAGATGAACTTTTGTTATTGACCAAATACTTATTTTACCGAGAAATTTACCTATTAATTCATTAAAAATCCTTCAATGTGATTTTCTGGATTTTTTTTTCCTCATTTTGTCTCTCATAGTTGAGGTATACCTATGATGAAAATTGGAGACCTCTCATCTTTTAAGTGGAAGAACTTGCACAATTGGTGGCTGACTAAATACTTTTTTGCACCACTGGTACTTGCGAGACTCTGAAACGACTACAAAGAAGGTAAGCAAGTGGTTTGACAGCTCAACTTTGGTTTTGTCATTTTGAGTAAATTTCACTACAAGGCATAGCCTGCTTACTTAGATCTATAGGTCGATACTGTGGGACACATAAGGGGTTTCATAGACTTCATATGTATATTACTGTTGCTTCACGTCTCAGAATGAACAATAGGACGGAGTCTCCTGGAAGATAACGGGGATGCGAAATGTGATCTTTGTTATGCAAAGAGAGGGCCTTGAGGGATTTCCTGACCACCAGTGACTTTAGGTGGGGGGGAGAAGACCTGGAAGAAGTAGTATTGTGTCTTGGGATCAAAAGGCAATGTGACTCTGTGCTTTGATGTCCTAGGTATAAGAGGGACAGACATGGGGAGATGCTTTCTCTTTTTCTGTTGGAGGATGTTGGAGACAAGTGAATAAATCTGATTTGAGAAATAAACTCAGCCTCATCTTTTCACGCTCTCCACACTGGTGACCCCGACGTGATGGCCGGAGATGGCAGGGGGCCAGAGGCGGCGGCAGCAGAACCACCGACAACAGCGTCGGTGAAGGCCAAACATCGCGGAGGAGACGACCTCTGTTTCTACCATCGCTGCTTTGCAGAGAGGGCACGCAGGTGTATACCACCGTGCCAGTTCAAGAGCTCGGGAAACGCCAGAGCCGGGGGTCGGTAGCAGCCGCGGCCCTCGGGGAACAGAACAAGCTGCTCTACTTGACGGACGCGCGTTCGGGGAAGCAATTCCTCGTGGACAAAGGCTCCCAAGTGAGTTTCATCATGCCAACCTATGCTGACCGGCTGGCAGGCCCCGGGAGTCACGGAGCATCAGCAGCGAACGGCTCAAGGATTAAGACCTTCGGTGAGAGGACTCTGCTTCTGTCCATACACGGCCGCACATTTGAGTGGACTTTTGTTATAGCCCCGGTGAACTTCAACATGTTAGGGGCTGATTTTCTGTGCTCACATGGGTTGTTGGTTGATCTTGCTAATAGGCGCCTGGTTAATGCATTTTCTTTTTACTCTATTCCCTGTGCAGCCAAAGTGACCCCGCCCACAGCACAAGCCAACGTCGCAACGGCAAGCGGTAAGTTCCACACACTCCTCACTCAGTTTCCAGCACTCACAGTTCCTACATTTTCGGCGGCCGTCGCTAAACACGGGGTGGAACATTTTATTACTACCACCGGTCCTCCCGTGTTTGCAAAAGCTCGGCGCTTGGATGCAGCTAAACTGGCCATAGCGCGCGAGGAGTTTGCCAACCTTGAAAAGTTGGGCATCATCAGACGTTCCAAAAGCCCATGGGCTTCCCCGCTGCACATGGTCCCTAAAGCTGACGGCTCGTGGCGTCCTTGCGGAGACTTCCGCAGGTTAAACAACGCTACGGCACACGACCGCTACCCAATCCCGCATATCCAAGATTTTTCCGTTCATCTGGCGGGGGCGCGCATTTTTTCTAAGATAGACTTAGTCCGCGGGTACCATCAAGTCCCAGTACGGGCTGAGGACATACCCAAAACAGCGGTAATAACTCCGTTTGGCCTTTTCGAGTTTTTGCGCATGCCGCTTGGGCTTAAAGGCGCTGCGCAGACGTTCCAATGCATGATGGACGCGGTGTCGCGCGATCTCCCCTTCGTGTTCGTCTACCTGGATGACATTTTAGTAGCCAGCGCGTCCGAAGAGGAACACAAAAACCACCTCACGGCAGTTTTCTGGAGTTTGGGAGAGCACAGGTTAATAATCAACCCAGCGAAGTGTCAGTTCGGGGTGACGCAGATTGATTTTTTGGGGCACCGCATTCCTCTGCCGGACAAAGTGCGCGCAGTAACAAATTTTCCTCAGCCACAAACAGTCAAAGCATTACAGGAGTTTTTGGGAATGGTGAATTTTTATAACCGTTTCCTCCCCCGCGCAGCGCAGCTCATGCAACCACTGTATGCCGCGCTTAAAAAGCAAAAACCCACAAATAAAATCGAATGGTCCCCGGAGCGCGCATTCTCGGAGGTCAAAACAGCCTTGGCAAACGCTGCGTTGTTAGCACACCCGGACCCAACGGCCCGCATAGCACTCATTACTGATGCGTCAGATGCGGCCATAGGGGCGGTCGTGGAGCAGCAAGTTGCCGGGGCTTGGCAGCCGCTCGCTTTTTTCAGCAGGACTTTGCGCGATACCGAGCGAAAATACAGTGCGTTCGACAGGGAGTTGTTAGCGCTCCACTTGGCCATTCGCCATTTCCAGTTCTGGCTGGAAGGACGCCGTTTCACTGCGTTCGTCGACCACAAGCCGCTGACTTTCGCGATGGCCAAGGTTTCAGAACCGTGGTCAGGCTGGCAGCAGAGGCAGCTGGCTGCAATCTCCGAGTTTACTACCAATATTCAACACGTAGCGGGTAAACTAAATGTAGTGGTAGACTATCTCTTGCGCGTCGTAACTACTCCAGTCTGCGTAGGGGTAGATTATGCAGCTATGGCCGCAGAGCAGGCTAGCGGCGCGGAGGTGCGCGCGGCCTCAGTCCGCGTGGGGATAGATTATGCAGCCATGGCCGCGGATCAGGTTAGCGACGCGGACGTGTGCGCGCTCCAGTCTGGACCAACAGGGTTAAGGCTGGAGAACAGGGTGCTGCAAGGTGGTATGCCCCCCCTAATCTGTGATGTCTCCATGGGACGACCGCGTCTGGTGGTGCCGGCCGCGTGGCGCCGCCGCATTTTTGACTCGATTCATTCTCTGGCGCACCCGGGGGTGCGCTTGTCGGTCAAAATGGTAGGAGAGAAATTTGTGTGGCCGAGCCTGCGCAAGCAAGTTAAGGAGTGGGCGGCAGCCTGCATGGCTTGCCAGCGAGCCAAAATACACAAACACACTAGAGCCCCCTTGGAGCCGTTTCACATCCCGGCTAAGAGGTTCGATCATGTGCATGTCGACCTCGTAGGCCCCTTCCCGCCATCACAAGGGTGCACACACCTTTTGACAATGGTGGACCGCACCACGCGTTGGCCTGAAGTGGTCCCACTGGCATCAACCACAGCCGAGGAGGTGGTGCGCGCGTTTTTAACGGCTTGGGTAGCGCGTTTTGGAGTTCCGTCGGATATTACGTCCGACAGAGGTCCTCAATTTGTTTCCGAGCTTTGGTCAGCGATGGCCCGCAGCCTGGGGGTAACGATCCACCGCACTACCGCGTACAACCCGCAGGCTAATGGTTTATGCGAACGTTTCCATAGGTCATTGAAAGCAGCCCTCAGAGCGTCGCTTATGGATGCAAATTGGGTGGACAGGCTACCATGGGTTTTATTGGGGTTGCGTTCTGCACCTAAAGAGGATTTAAAAGCCTCCCCAGCTGAATTGGTTTTTGCGCAGCCACTCCGGCTGCCCAGGGAGTTTCTCCCAGATAATCCTGCGCCAGAGTGCTCCCCTGCTCAGCGGTTACAGAGCAACACGGGAGCGAGCACGCTTCCTGGCCCCGTTCATCACAGTTTTCCGCGCGTTTTTGTGCCTAAGGCTTTAAAAAATGCGGAGTTTGTTTTTGTCAGACACGATGCCCATCGCCCAAGCTTGCGACCGCCTTATGATGGCCCATTTAGAGTGCTGGAAACAGGTGATAAGCACTTCTTGCTAGATTTGGGGGGCAGAAAGGAAATGATTGGCATAAACAGGCTCAAACCCACTTTTGTGATGGCTGACGAAGCTGTGCAGTTGGCGAGGGCTCCTCGGCGCGGCAGACCCCCTAGGGAGCATTCCCCAGAGCTCTCACAGGGATTGACTAACAGTTCTCACCCCCAGGTAGCAGCTCCGCAGCAGGATGGCACCGTGAGAGTGCAAGTTCGGAAGAAGATTGAAGCCCAAGCAGCATGTGGACTGATGTTGTGATTGTATCATGATATGCAGACTGTTATATTGTTCCATCTCAGACGTTTGGGGGGGGGGGGGGGGGGGGTCATGTGGGACACATAAGGGGTTTCATAGACTTCATATGTATATTACTGTTGCTTCACGTCTCAGAATGAACAATAGGACGGAGTCTCCTGGAAGATAACAGGGATGCGAAATGTGATCTTTGTTATGCAAAGAGAGGGCCTTGAGGGATTTCCTGACCACCAGTGGCTTTAGGTGGGGGGGAGAAGACCTGGAAGAAGAAGTATTGTGTCTTGGGATTAAAAGACAATGTGACTCTGTGCTTTGATGTCCTAGGTATAAGAAGGACAGACATGGGGGGATGCTTTCTCTTTTTCTGTTTGGAGGATGTTGGAGACAAGTGAATAAATATGATTTGAGAAATAAACTCAGCCTCATCTTTTCACGCTCTCCACAATACTACTATAATTCATAATTCATTTATTACTGTAATAAAAGTACAATTAAAAATTGTATAAAAACACATCATAACAGATAAATATAAAACATAGCACACGTGTGACACATAGCACTCATATGGTGGTGTTTCTCAGGTTACGATTATAGAAATCATCATAACTATTTTTAAAAGCATTTACATTAGGCGAGAAGACCACATGATACGGTAAACTGTTCCATAATACAATGGATCTATTACTAAAAAATCTCTGACATTCAATTTTGACCTTTCTACTTCTAAACATAAGGCACTTTTCCACAAGTATCACCTTAGCTTTACTTACTTCTACTTTATTCACTTTTTCGCTCTTTCCACAGTACCCTACCCGCTTTAACCGATACGATTTTCGTGCCAGTTTAAGGGCAGGGTATAACCGAGCGAAAAAGCGAGGTGTGATTTGACGTCAATCGACTGCTAGTCGCTGATTGGTCAGGGTGTAACGTCACAAACGCGTCCGTTTTCTGTTTTCTGTTGAAGCTACACAACCGCCATTTGTAATTTCAGCGAGTAACCACGGTGAGCGGCTTCACAATTGTGTTAACGATGTCCAAAAGAAAAAAAATGAAGAGCGATTATCGGGCCATAAAGGACCATAACAGACGCAGTGGTGCGAGTAGATATGAGTGGAAATGGTACGAGCAGATGGACGCCATATCGGCCTGCTAGCAATGGCAGAGACAATGTGCTCGACACGGCCACGCAATTGGAAAACGTTGACGGTGAGTGTTGTTTTAATATTGTCTGTCTTTTCGCCAATTGGTCCTTTCGGTCAAAAGCTCACTTCTTTTAAGCAATAAAGACATTTTTTCGATTGTGGGCAATGGTTAGTGATGATGGTTAGCCAGCTAATATCCGGCTACCTCCGCAGCTTGCTGTGAGGTAGCAGCTTCACGCTTTTATTTCAGTATTCACTTAAATCAAACGCTGAAAGAAGCTTATTATTGTATTCTGGTTAAAAAGTTTGGTGTTTTCTGTACATGTTGCACTTTGTTGGTGAGCTGTATTGTGTGCATTTTCCTTCTAGAATCACTCCGGTGTCTGTCTGGGGGCCAGAATCGGTGTCGAGACCATTGTCCGCAATATCGGCAGCTCCATCAGTAACCGTCATGTCCCGGGCAAGTTCTGGTAAGGCACAACTGAAAATGACCACCCGGTTTTTTTAATGTGATTATTGTTATTTTCTTTAGACGCATAATAAGGAATTTAAAATGTCTTTGTACGTTTTAAAAAAACACTAGATGCAGGGGTGTTTTCATAACAACCTGAGATGCTGGCCCATGATAGGATGCTCGAACAGCATCAACGGCTCCACGAACAGCGCGAAAGACACCATCAGGAGCTACGAATGCTTGCAGCAAACCTGCAGTCAGCCCAGGAGAAGGAAGAAGCATTCAGAAGGGATGAGCTGACCGAGACAGCTTCTTTCAACAGAGTTTTCCTAAACCATTTTGGCAGTCTGGTCGAAGTACTGAAAAATCCCCGTTTTTAAACATGTTTTGGGAATATTTCTAATGTTATTAAATTGTTACTTTTTTGGATAAAAGTGTGGTTTGTCTGTTATAACTAAATGAGAAAGGCGAATAATTACATACACATTCCATTGCCTCATATTAGCCAAATGCCGCTGTTCATCCATAAAGGTGTCACGATTTTTAAAGGTAATGTAATTGTTAAAGTTAATAAAAAACTATCACGGCTGTATACATTTCTCTAAATTGTGTACAGTGTTCAAGTTAAATTGTAAGCAGAGGCACAGGTGTACTTTACATTCAGCAGTAGACACTGATGAAGGTAAAAGTCGAAGTAGGTAAAAGGTAAGTACATGTAAATTGAATGTTCTATCGTCATTCCAAATTCAGAGAATTTCAATACATTATAAGGAGTCTAGTATAATATAAAGGGAAAATACCCATACATGTAAACCCAAATATAACAGTTTTGTAGTTGTAAACGTTGACATGAATATGATAAACCTATGATTTTCTGATTCAATACATCCAAAGTGTCATAGGTTTGAAAAATAAAATTATAATTTGGTGTTGGCCAGTCTGACAATGTCACAGTATTTAATAGGAATAACAAAAGTTTCATCAGAAAATTTCGTGGTCCATTGACAATTCCATCAAACCCAAAGTGAGTTGTCTAGCTGCTGTTTTTTTTTTTTTGCAGTGATTTTCTAAGGTGTTTTAACGTGTAATTACCCATCCCTGAACACATATCCCTTATAAATATCAATAGATTGGAAAATGGTACTCAAATGACACTCGACATAAAAAATGGTGCTACAGTTTGACTTTCTTTAACATTTTTAAATTTATTTTGTAAGACAAAATGGGCTAGGATTAACTGGAAATAACAATTTTCCACATATAATTCCAAGGTCAATTTGCAATTCCATCAAACCAAAAGTGAGTTGTCTAGCTGCTGCCTTTTTTGCCTTTTTAGTCATTTTTCTAAGGTGTTTTAACGTGTAATTACCCATCCCTGAACACATATGCCTTATAAATATCAATAGATGGGAAAATGATACTCAAATGACACTCAACATGCAAAATGGTGCTACAGTTGGATTGCCTTTCTTTAAAATTTTTAAAATTATTTTGTAAGTAAAAGTGGGCTAGGATTAACTGGAAATATAACAAGTGTCCACATATAATTCCAAGGTCAATTGGCAATTCAATCAAACCAAAAGGGAGTTGTTCAGCTGCTGCATTTTTCTGCAGTCATTTTCTACGGTGTTTTAGCGTGTAATTTCCCATCCCTGAACACACATCCCTTAAAAATAACTATCAATGGGAAAATGATACACAAAAACAAGAATTTTACTACAGTTGAATTGGCCTTTTTTTTAAGTAATTTAAATTATTTTGTAAGTAAAATAGGGCTATGATTAATTGGAAATATAACGAGTATCCACATATAATTCCAAGGTCAATTACAAGGTTTTAGCATTTAATTAGTTGTCCCTTAACAGTTAACCGTTATGAACAACAGAGGAGACGTAGATGAAAAGTGCACCAAATTTTATTTAAAAAACAAACGTTTGACATATGTATGCACATGAATGAGGCTCCATGCATGGACACAATTTGTGGCACAAGTAGGTGAAAGTGTCCTTGGACATCCGGAAGTTCTGCAACCACTGTGTGCTTGAGAAGCTGGGGACAATATTCTCCCACCACTGCGAGCTACGGTTTACAGCCCAGGTCCATGGTCTGCAGCGTTGATTTTGCAACAACGCAGCCAACTAGAACACACACACAGCATACATATTAATACTGATAACCTGGCGACATCAAAATGCTGTACACAACAATGATATGACGATAAAATGACAATAGAAAGCATTAAATTACCAAAAACTGTTTCCTCGTGTGCTTGATGTGCCGGGTAATTAAGCTCTCTGCTTCATATTCCGCTTCATATTCCGCTGCTTGATATTCCCCAATGGCAACAACGAGTCTCTGGTACTGCCCCAACGTGTGTTCTCTCAATGCACGTTGTCTTCTCCTGTAAAACTCTCTTCTCCGGTTAAAAACATTCATTTATTGTGTTCAAAAGCCAGAGAAGAAGCAATGTGGAAATCCTCCGCTCCTAATCCGCCATTTTCTTTGTTGTGAAGGATTCGGTCGCGTGCTTGACGTCAGCAGAGTGTGGCGCCGCCTCAATCCCGCCCACTACCGAGTTTACGCGGCTTTACAGGGTTGTAATGGATCAACAACCCAGGGAGAAAGAAGTAGTGGAGAATCGAAACAAGTAAAAAAGAACTGTGACTATGGAAAAGAGCCTATAGAGGATGACCACGAAGGCCGGCATAATGCCTCAATTCAAAAAATACATTATATTCAATATTCTCAAAACCATGTAAAATTTTGTACATTTCAATTAGATCACCTCTAATTCTTCTATCCTCAAGTGTGGTTAAGCCTAGCTCAGAGAGCCTATCTTCATAAGACATGTATTGTAACTCAGGGACCAACTTAGTGGCCCTGCGCTATACCTTCTCTAGAACAGTTTTATCTTTCTCTCGATAAGGTGACCATGCCTGAACACAGAATTCTAAATGTGGACGGACAAAACTTTTATATAACACAAGGAAAGAATCTTTGTCTATGTATGAAAAAATTCGCTTAATCATACCCAAAATACCATTAGCCTTGGCTGCTGATACAGCAATATGCTTTGAAAATGACAAATTATTTGACATGAGGACCCCAAGGTCCTTCTCCTCCGTAACAACCTCTAACTTTTTACCTTTCATAAAGTAATCATATCCTGGATTGTTTCTACCGACATGTAACACCTTACATTTTATCTTCATTAAAACCTAACAACCAATTCCTTGACCATTCAACTAATTTGACAATATCATTTTGCAATACTTCCATATTGACTAGCGAAAGAATGGGATGATACAGTTTTGTGTCGTCAGCAAAAATTTGACATTTTGACTCAATATTACATGGCAAATCGTTAATAAATAAAAGAAACATTACCGGGCCGATAACTGACCCTTGAGGCACTCCGCTAGTTACATCTAACCATGGGGAACAAGTTCCGTTTAAACTCACTCTTTGTTCCTGTCTCTCAGAAAGTCTTCTATCCAATTACACAACTTTCCACCAATACCATATTTGCGTAACTTGTAGATTAATCTTGCCTGAGGGATGGAATCAAATGCCTTTCTGAAGTCAAAATATAAAACATCAAAGGCTAAACCATCGTCGTACAACTTTGTCCATTCTTCTAAAGTAACAAGCAAGTTTGTAAGACAGGATCTTCCCCTACGGAAACCATGTTGCTTGGTAGCTAGAATCTTTTCAATAAATATCACAATTTTATCTCTCACAAGTTTTTCACACAATTTACAAATCTGCGAAGTCAAACTCACCGGTCTATAATTACCAGTAACCATTTTGTCTCCCTTCTTATGTATCGGAGTTACGTTAGCATACTTCCAAATTTCAGGTAGCTTACATTGATCAAGCGACTGCCTTAAGATACAATACAATGGAAAATATATAACATCTGCACACTCTTTAAGCACTCAAGGATGGACCTCATCTGGACCCATTGATTTGTTTGGGTTGATTACCATTAATAGTTTCTTTACATCATCAGGAGAAAAGAATATATCATTTAGTACATGGTTATCGACAGTCCCATCAACAAAATCAAAGGGTTCACAGACATCATCTCCATAGATACAGTGCATAAAGTCATTAAACCAAATCAAGTTCCTATCCTCCTCTTTTTCAAATACCGATTGGAAGAAACTGTTCAATTCAGTAACTATTTCTTGATTACTATTGATTTCAACGCCATTAGTACCTCTCAATTTGTTGATTTTTGACCGACTTTTTGTTTTATTATTTACATACATATAAAAGACTTTAGGATTCTTTTGGACTCTTTTACAAAGATTTTTTTCAAAATCTCTCTTTGCAACTCTTACACTTTTATTGGCAGCATTTCTCCTTTTAACATACTCTAGGTATCTAGCATAAGTTCTAGACTCTTGATACCTTTTCCAGGCAAAATACTTATAGTTTAAGTACCTCACGTTTTCAATGATTTGCAATTTTATTTTATCCCAGCCTACTTATCAATGGCCTTAATTACATGTGTATGTAGATCAAGCTTCATTACCAATATATAAAGAACTATATCCTAGATCCAGGCCTGCCTGTCCGTACCTACTACTTCAGGGTTTAGACTCGTGTCAATTAGGCTAGAACTTGAACAATACACAACACTATTTAATTATGTTATAATATAGACTTACTGCTTTAATCCAACAATTACGTCCATCTGGATCCTTCAGCTCTGTGGGGAATGTATATAACGTGAATGGCGGCGGACATGTACACATGCTGGTCCCGAAGTTACACGTATGCTGCAAGTTTGCTTTTTCCACCGCTCTAGATGATACATGCCGTTCCCACACTTCACCACGGCACAGTGTGCACCTGGCATAACGGAGATTTAAAGCAGCAATTGTTCAGGTGTGACAGTACTGCATACCTGTCTAGTGATACGGTTTCGCCGTATTTTAATATGGGGAAAATGCAATTTTAGCAAATACGGGCGTATTGCCATTTCTGTACGCCAAAAAGAAAAATATACAGTGAAAAAAAACAATTATTGAGAGAACCTAAAATCAACTGAACAGTAATTTGATGCCTGGCGAAATTTAGCGCACCTAAGCAGTCTTCTTGTGATTTTCAAAATGGCTTCACGCAGTGCGCCGCCGGCGAAGAAAACAAAGCTTGAAGAAAAGAGAAATCGAGGGACTGGACGTCACCGAAAAGAATGGGAGAGTCCGAGCTTCGAGAAATTGGCATAGACAGACTCAAACCCGCCTTTGTAGCGGCGGACGAGCATACGCATACGCTCAACTGCATCAGATGGTACCTGACAGCCAGACCCACACTGCAGGTTGGCGCCTTTTTAGTCCTTCATGCTTCCTAGACACACTGGCTATAAAGTATCAAACTTCAGCTTTCAGTAGATCAAACCCAATGAAGGTGATGATTTACAGTAGGTGAGAATAGGGAAACACCATCTTTGACTGACAGCGCTGTTCAGATTCAGCAGGGCATATGCTGCTCCATGACAGCTATGGCACTAAAAACAGGCTTTTCAATTTTATATAATTTAGCTAAAATATAGAAATGTTACACATTTATGAGGGCTGTTCATAAGAGATTTCCCCTGAGTCATCTTCCATGGACTGAGAAAACTCAACCTTGGCACATTTATTAGTCTTTCTCTGCATAGTTACCACCAAGGGTTACACATTTCTCCTATCGCTTTATGCAGCTGGGGAGACCTCACCTGTAGAAGTCTGCAGGCTGTGCCAGAAGCCACAACTTGACCATGGAAATCAGCATTTCATTGTCTTGGAAGGGCTTGCCCTTCAAAAATGACTTCATTGTTGAAAAAAGGTGGAAGTCAATGGTGTAAGGTAGGGAGGGGAAGTGGGGTGAGGAAGGATTAAATAGCCGCAGGACTGTGCTTCCCTCTGGGCAACGTGTAAGTTGTGAACCCGGCATTATCTTGCAGGAAGCGGACACCTTTGGTCAGCATGATGATTGCTTTTGATGACCTTCTGCAATTTCTGCAGCAGTGAAGTGTAGTAAGTCCTGGTAATTGTGGCCCCGCTTCCCCCACCTCCTCAAAGTGTACTCAGCACTGCTTTGCCTTCCTCACAGCAATGCTGACAGTGAGAGGGCTTTCAGCATGGTCAGGAAAATTCCCACCGACTTCAGAAAAAGTATGCTCCCAGAAACTCTGACTTCTTTCATGCAAGTGAAAATGAATTGTGACACTCCATGCTTCAAGGTCAAGCCTTCAAAAGAAATGCTAGAGTCAGCAAAGGCTGTTACTTGGAACTATAACAAGCAGCATCAGTTAACATTTTCTTGTTTCAAGTTCATCCAAGTGCATTAGTGTAACAAAGCTGACAATTAAAAACTCTTTAATTCCAAGTGTATATATCTAGCTGACAATTAAGAACTATATTCAGAACTATTCTTATTGTGTACTTTCAAATTAAGCAATCTACCTTGTGCTAATGTAAATTTGAAAAATATTGTTTTTTACTTATTTTTATTTATTATTAATATTATCATTTATTTTTTTTAATTTATTTATTTTTTATTTTTTAATTTATTTTTTTTTGTGCTACTTGGCTTATTATTTTCACATTACCAAAAAGTTATGGCTCAAGATTGTGTCCATATAAGTGTACATTTGAATAAATATGTTTGAAATAGTTCATGTTGCAATTGTTGTTGTTTGTTTGTTTTTTGTTTGGGTTTTTTTGCTTCAGTTTTTTTTCCATCTGCCGATAAATACAGTTTTTAAGTACTCAGTACAGTTGTGAAAGCCCCCCCAATAAGGGAGGCATGAGGTATGCCTTGACAAGTATAGTACTGTTTGTATACAAAAGCAAGCCGGCTACCAGAATGTTCGGTAGCCGTGAACTCTGACCTCATATAGTCTGCACATGCGCACTCATAATGCGAAAGTCGCTTATTAAAAACGATACCTTAAAAAAAAAAAAAAGCTTTGCAAAAGGGCACTTCGGGGGACAAAGGGCAAAGAGGCAGTCTTAAGGTGCATCCAGACCAAACACAAACGGGCGATGGGAATATGTGTAAAGTTAATGTAAACATTTGGAAAACACGCAAATTCAAGCATTTGTGCATCCGAAGGATTGATAGCGCTAGTTAGTAATGATCCTTGAGATTCTGCCATCAAAGTTAAAGTATCAAAACTGGACAGTAAACTAGTTTGAAAATGAGACTGCCACTCACCTGCAGACAGGCAGACTGGGAGCTCTGCAGTTGAATCGGAGTGTCAAAGTTATCCACCCACGGACTCCTGCCACAGGCTTGCTAACGAGGGCTAGCGGGGTAAACAACCATCATCCAGGTGAAGTTTTGGAGGCAGGGACAATTTCTCCAGGTGAGAGCCCCGATGGATAATGTAAACCTAAACATGACAGTGTTCTGGCGATCTCTACAGCAGATTGAACGCAGCTGCAGAAGTTATAAAGGCAATTCCGCCCATCTGCAATTAGCTCAGATGGCGAATTCATGTCTATTTGCGTGTTTACATTCAGTAAACATGCAAAAAATTTGCACGTTCGCAAATCGTTGTTGGTCTTTAGAGCTGCACTTCACATCTATCTGTGCACATGTGCGCAAGATACATTATCGGCTGTGATTTAATGAAACAGTGAAGAACACGGATGTCTAGTAGGGTGTCTAGATTTTGTAGTGAAGTGCCATAAAAACTGCGGTTTGGCAGCTAATCTGATGGTAGGTTTAGATGGGATACTCCCACATCATCCTTGCACGTCTCATTTAAAAAGTAAGTATTGCAAGCAATGAGTATATATGAGACTTGTTTAAAATTTGCTTATTTTTAACAGAATTATTATAGATTATTTTTCAGCCTTTGGACACTTTTAAGACGATAATTCACTGTTGTAACATTGTAGAAAAGTCAGAAAACACGGAAAAGCATGCCATGGGGCCTTTGAGCACTTGAACACTCTGGCTGAGCAGTGATTTTTCCGTATATTCCCGTAGAGCCTGGACACTTTGAATGAGGTGCCAATCATGCCACAGTTGACTATGTCACAAGCTCACTAAAGACTGTGATTGACAGGGCGTTTCTGTGAGGGGGGTGTGGTTTCCGAGAGTCAAGCTGGGCTGTATTATGGAGGGACGTGCCTAATAAGATCTACAGCAGGGGAAGTGAATGCCCTTCAGGTCCAATTTCCCCTTTGGTATAATGGTGCTATTGAAGAAGGCGCCTCTTGCAGAGTTTGAAATTGAAGTGCTAAGAACCAGAAGAAGTGGGAAAAGAAAATGGTTGAAATCCACTGGGTTTTTAGGGCAAGGTTGGAAGTGTAACCCGGAATATGCAGTACATCATGTCCCTGGTTTCACTTGCCTGACAACTTTTTAGGGGCACTAGATTGTTTTTTTGGGGCCCATGTTTTTAGAATGGGGAAGAGTTCAAACTCTTTCAAATAGGGGGAAAAAAAAATGTCTCTTACCGCCTACCAAAAACAAAAAACAATCAAACATAAAATAATAAAAATGTGACCGCCATCCATATGAAATTTATAAGAAAAAGTCAGGAATTTACAAAGGAAAAGGTAGCATATTTATGGGGGGGGGGGGGGGGGGAATTGCCAATTTACAAGAAAAAAGTTGCAAATTTTTAAAAAAGTTGGAAATTTACATGAAAAAAGCTCAAAATTTATGAGAGAAAAAGTTGCAAATTTACAAGAAAAAACGTTGTAAATGTATGCAAAAAGCTGCACATTTATAAGAAAAAAGTTACAAATTTACTAGAAAAAACTTGTAAATTTATTAGAAAAAGCTGTAAACTTATGCAAAAAAAAGTTGCAAATTGATGAGAAAATTTTTTTCAAATTTTTGAGAAAAAAGTAGCAAATTTACATGAAAAATTAATTTTTTATATTATGAGAACATTGTGCAAAAAAAGTTGCAAATTTATGCAAAAATGTAAATTTTTAAGAAAAAAGTTCAAAATTTATAAGACAAAACTTGCAAATTTAAGAGAAAAAATTGCAAATTTACAAGAAAAAGTTTTATGTGAAAAAGATGCAAATTTATGAGAAAAATTTGAAGATTTACAAGAAAAAATGTGCATTTCTATGAGGAAAAATGCAAAAAAATTTGCAAATTTATGAGGAAAAAGTTGAAAATTTACAAGAAAAAAGTTGCAAATTTATCAGAAAAAAATCTGAAAATTTATTAGAAATAAAACTGTAGATTTATGCACAAAGGTTGCTAATTAATGAAAAAAGTTGGAAATTTATAAGGAAAAACTTGCAAATTTACATGAAAAAAATGTCATCTTTTTATATTATGAGAAAAAAGAATAGAATTGGCTTTACTGTCATTGTACAGTTGTACAGCACATCAAAATTGTGGGTGCTCCACCAGGCTACTGCGCAATAAAGTACGAGAGAAGAATTTGAAATAAAACAGTTACAGAACACACAACTAACCATACAACTGAAGTAAAGGTAAAAGTAAAAATAATAAATAGGGACTTCCGGTTATGGCTGCCACGTAGGACGGACGTGTCTCGCTCTGCTCTGCTCCTGGAGAAAAAAAATCGGCAAATAACTCTCTCATTTGGGACAGAACGTATCCCAGCGTTTGGGCGAGGATATGTCGGCGAAGCCTAAGGCTGGAAAACCAGGTAAAGGAAAAAGCGAGCCGCCGAAACAGTCCAAATTAACGGACTTTCAGGTCTGTGACGCAGCAAATAAAACTCCATATATGGCGGAGGAGGCTGGCAACGGTGCGATGTCTGCGGGGAATGGCGCAGATGCGCTGATGGCTGCCATGAGTTCAATGAGAGCAGACTTTTCCTCTAGATTTGATGGGATTATGACAGCGTTGGAAGGAATAAGAAAGGAATTGGGTGACTGTGTAGAACGAACGGCGCAGATGGAGCTCCGTCTCGCTAGTGCTGAAGATGACGTCACCCGTCTTCAATTAAAGGTGCACACTTTGGAAAAAAAAAATAAATCTCTGGAAGATAATATTTTGGATTTGGAATCTCGGTCGAGACAGAATAACTTGAGGCTGGTGGGTCTTCCAGAGGAATCAGAAGGTCGGGACGTATGTTCCTTTCTGGAAAAGTGGATTCCGGAGGTGCTGGGCAGCGAGGAGTTGCAGTCAGCAGTGGTTCTGGAAAATGCACATCGTATTGGCCCACGGAGAGATAAGGGACCGCCGAGGACCTTAATTATGAAGTTTCTTAGCAACAGAGACAGGATGAAGATCTTCAATGCTGCACGAGCTAAAGGAGAGATTAAACACCAGGACCAGCAGGTGCGGTTCTACCCAGATTTGGCCACAGGAATCCAGCAATTGAGGAAGCAGTTTGATCCCGTACGTAAGGAGCTGCGCAACCTTGGGATTCGTCATGGTGTAATCTATCCTGCGAGACTGCTGACCACGTATGAGGGCAGAACCCACATCTTCAAGTCCCCAGAGGAGGCGCAGGAGTTCATCAAGAAGATCAAAGAAGAAGAAGAGACTGGTGGGAGCTAAGCATGAACAAAATATAAGGTAGAATAATTAAGCATTTGCACAGGCATCTGACTGACTTGAAGTAAATAGTAAGTTTACAAAATATAGATTGTATTATATATTAAAAAAACAAAACAAAAACAAAACAAACAAAAAAAAAACTATGATGTACAAAGTTGTTAAAAATTTTGGAGTTAAGTTGGAAAACTACAGAGGAGAGTTAATGTTATGTCATTAAAAGCAGTAGAGTTAGGGTGATTGGGAGGATGAAGAAGGAGTGGCTTAGGCTGTTCCCCGTGGGTGTGGAACGGTCGATGGCTATATCGGGAGACAGAATTTTTCTTTTGATTTTGGGGGGTTTGCCACAAGTGTGGGAAGGGGAAATTTGTTTGTGTGTAGTTTGTAGGATGAATGTTCAACCACTCATGTTTTTGCTTCTCTGTATGAGCATGTTT
The DNA here is from genome assembly GCA_020510985.1 of Pholidichthys leucotaenia. Lineage (NCBI taxonomy): Eukaryota > Metazoa > Chordata > Actinopteri > Cichliformes > Pholidichthyidae > Pholidichthys > Pholidichthys leucotaenia. Next base: position 315,469,806 of record CM035840.1, read on the forward strand.
ACACTGCAAGGTAATCCCAAACTCTCTATTGATCATAAACCAAAGTGTTAATCTTAATTTAACTTCATGGAATTGCAGAGGTCTACAAAATTTAAAAAAACTTAAACAAGTTATGAATAAAATAAAAGACATGGGTTCAAAAATTGTGTTTTTACAAGAAACTCATCTAATAGAGGAGGATGTTAAAAGAATTAGGAGTAGATGGCAAGGAATTGTATTCACCTCTTCATTTTCATCCCGAGCCAGGGGAGTTATGACTCTCATACATAAATCAGTTCCTTTTCAAGTGAAAAATGTAATTGGAGACAAATTTGGAAGATATGTAATCATTCAAGGTTCTTTGCTATTAGAAAATATAAATCTTGTGAACTTATATGGTCCCAATATAGATGATCAGAAGTTCTTTGCTAATTTATTTCTCATCTTATCATCACTTACAGGGCAACATATAATAGCAGGGGATTTTAATTGTACATTGAATCCAGGTATAGATAGATCAACAGGACTGGATTGTACGCACATTGGATGTAGGATGACTATTAATCATTTTATGAAAGAATTGAGATTGTTAGATATATGGAGAGAAATGAAACCACAAGTTAAAGCCTATTCTTGTTATTCCAGTACCTACAAGACATTCTCACGTATTGATTATTTTTTGATTTCCACAGAATTAAGGTCCAAGATTCAAAACTGCTTTTATGATAACATCGTGATCTCTGATCATGCACCCTGTTGTCTAATATATGTAGATAAAAAATTGACAAAGGAATCAGGTAGATGGCAATTTCAGCATAAATGGCTTCAGGATGAGGAATTTGTCAAGTATATAGAAAAACAGATAGACGAGTTCTTTGACATCAATACTACACAAACATCAGCATGTGTAAAGTGGGAGGCTTTCAAAGCTTTTATTAGGGGACATATTATTAGTTATACAGGATCAAAATCTAAGAAGACTCGAGAGGAGAGAGCTAAATTGGAACATAAAATAAAAAGTCTTCAGGAAAAAGTGTATGCAGGAAGTGACCCAAGGTTGGAGAATGAATTACTGATTTTGAGAGCTGAATACGACAAAAAATCAGCGAATAGAGCTGCCTCGAGTCTTCTAAGATTGAAACAATCTTTTTATGAACAAGGTGAAAAATCAGGAAAATTATTAGCATGGCAGATTAAACAATTAGAAATTAAAACACCAATTACCAGTATTATAAGTAATGGACAGGTAGTTATAGATCCTTTAGAAATTAATAGAGCCTTTAGAGATTACTATGAAAAATTATATGATACCAAAAATGAACCTGATTTAACAAAACTAAATGGGTTTTTGAACGAACTATCTATACCGTGTATTCCAAATGAAAACAGGGAGATATTGGAGTCTAAAATTAGTCAAGAAGAAGTTGGGCTAGCCATTGATAATATGAAATCAGGAAAAAGTGCAGGACCAGATGGTCTTCCAGTTGACCTTTATAAAAAATTTAAGAATAAATTAATAAAACCTTTTTTGGAAATGGTTTTAGAAGCATTTCAAAATAATAATTTACCATCATACATAAATAATGCCTTAATTATACAGCTGCCAAAACCAGGTAAGCCCTCTAATAAATGTGAAAATATGAGACCAATAAGCCTATTAAACGCCGACCTTAAGATAATCTGTAAAATTTTAGCAAGACGAATACAAGAAATTTTACCAAATATTATTAATCGAGATCAGAATGGCTTTATAAAGGGTAGACAAGGCTTCCATAATGTAAGAAGACTATTTAATATTATTTATTTTAATAAAGAAGCACCGGATACAGCTCTCCTATCATTGGACGCCGAAAAGGCCTTTGATAGAGTTGAATGGCCCTTTCTTTTTGAAGTCCTACAAAGGTTTGGACTTGGAAATAATTTCATAAAATGGGTTCAAATAATATACAATAATGCTACAGCAGAAATCCTAACAAATAACAATATTTCAAAACCAATAAAAATCAATAGAGGATGTCGACAAGGCTGTCCACTTTCACCTTTACTGTTTACTATGGCAATTGAACCTTTAGCGATAGCGATACGTTTACATTCACAAATATATGGAATTAAAGTTGGACCAACAGAACATAAAATCTCCCTGTACGCCGATGATATAATTTTGTTTATGTCGAATCTAAAAAAATCAATTCCAACCTTGTTGAATTTAATAAAGAATTTTGGGGAAATATCAGGATATAAAATAAATAAAACTAAATCTTCAATATTAATGCTAAATGAGACCCAGAGAAATTACCCAGCCCCTGAGGTAAATCAATTCAATGTTGTAAATCAGTTTAAATATTTAGGAATCCAAATTGTGCCTAAGCTAGAATCAGTCGCCAGTGTCAACTATGAAGCCTTAATGTCAGATATCAATGAGTTAACTCAGAGATGGATGTCACTACCAATGTCGATGATCGGGAGAATCAATATACTTAAAAGTAATATTTTACCTAAAATACTTTATTTATTTCAATACATTCCCTTATCACCACCTTTAGATCTATTCTCAAGAATAAAAAAAAAGTTAGTGGAATTTATATGGAACAACAGGAGGGCTAGATTATGTTTGTCTTTATTATATTTACCATTTGATCGTGGAGGTCTGAAATGTCCAAATTTTATGTTGTATTATTGGTCGGCACAACTGAGGTCTATGACATATTATTTTTCATCAAATGATCTCCCTCACTGGACTGAAATGGAATCATACAATTTACCTTTACCTCTTCCCATATTCATATACTCAGATTCGGCAAAAAAATTACAAAAACAAGTTAAAAATCCATTTGTAAAGCATATGATCAAAATATGGTGTGAAGCTAAAAACTATTTAAAAGAACCACAGTTATTGTCACAATTTAGTCCAATATGGGGTAATCAATATTTTAAACCAGGGAGAGCGGACGCTGTATTTAAAGTATGGAATTTAAAAGGGATACAAAAGATTCAGGATTTATATTTGCCATGTGCAGATAACATAATGTCTTTTGAAGAGCTGAGGATCAAATTTAATCTCAATAGAACACATTTTTTTAAATATCTTCAACTTAGAAACTTTATTCGATCAAATCAAAATAAAGCTCTCACTCGACCTATTTATTCATCCTTGGAAAAAATGATGATGAAAGATAGTAAAAGAAAGGGTATTATTTCAGAGTTTTATAACTCATTGACACTATCTTCAAGTGAAAATTCACTGAAAAGATTAAACTACTGGAAAGAAGATCTGCAAATTGAAATTTCAGAGGAACAATGGGAATTGGCTTGTACAGAAGCTCAAACCAAATCAATAAATGTACGCCTTAAATTGATACATTTCAAATGGTTAATGCGGATGTATGTTACACCGGAGGAGTTAAATAGATATAACAAAAACATACCAGATACATGCACAAAATGCATGGAAAGTAAAGGAACCCTATTTCATTGTTTATGGGAATGTAGATTAATAAGAATGTTTTGGGAAGAGGTGAGGGTAACAATTGAAAAAATAATCTCAAAACAAATCATATTGAATCCTAAACTGTTTTTGTTGGGTCTGTACCCAGAAAAGCATAATTTTAATAAAAGTGAAAGAACATTCATAGACCTCAGTTTGCTTAATGCCAAAAAATGTATTGCACTATTATGGAAAAAGACTCATAGACCAGATGTGACTCAGTGGTTAAGACAGATGTTAACAAACCTTCCATTAGAAAGAATAACATATATACTGAAATCAAAGGAAATTGTGTTTGAGAATATATGGAGACCTTTTATTGATTATGTAAAAAATTTAAACATAACTCTTGAAGAAGAAGGTGAATGATGTGTGTGGACCTTGTAAATTCCAAACTGGTGAACATAATATGTATACTTATGTATTGGATTGTCTAGACTAAACAGAGGAGCATTGTTGAAGACTTGATTTTGTTGGTGGTTGTTGGTGTTTTTAGTGCATTTTTTTTTTTTGTAGTACTTTAGTGTTAGTGTTTGATTGGTTGTATCATGTTTGTTAAAAAAAAAAAGGTTCAATAAAGATATTGTGGGAAAAAAAAAATAATAAATAGCCCATAGGTATATACACAGGTACAGTAGTGGTTACATAGGTGGAACTATGTACATAAGAATGCGGAATGGAGAACACATAGAGTAAAATGGCCCAAGGATTATGGAAAATTTGTACAGTATCTCACAAAAGTGAGTACACCCCTCACATTTTTGGCAATATTTTATTATATCTTTTCATGGGACAACACTGAAGATGTGGCACTTTGATTCAATGTAAAGTAGTCAGTGTACAGCTTGTATAACAGTGTTAATTTGTTGTCCCCTCAAAATAACTCAACACACAGCCATGAATGTCTAAACTGCTGGCAACAAAAGTGAATACACCCCAAAGTGAAAATGTCCAAATTGTGCCCAAAGTGTCAATATTTTGTGTGGCCACCATTATTCTCCAGCACTGCCTTAACTCTCTTGGGCATGGAGTTCACTAGAGCTTCACAGGTTGCCACTGGAATCCTCTTCCACTCCTCCATGACAACATCACAGAGCTGGAGACCTTGTGCTCCTCCACCTTCCATTTGAGGATGCCTCACAGATGCTCAGTAGGGTTTAGGTCTGGAGACATGCTTGGCCAGTCCATCACCTTTACCCTCAGTTTCTTTAACAAGGCAGTAGTCATCTTAGAGGTGTGTTTGGGGTTGTTATCATGTTCGAATACTGCCATGTGGCCCAGTTTCCAAAGGGAGGGAATCATACTCTGCTTCAGTATGTCACAGTACATGTTGGCATTCATGGTTCCCTCAATGAACTGTAGCTCCCCAATGCCGACAGCACTCATGCAGCCCCAAACCATGACATTCCCACCACCATGCTTGACTGTAGGCAAGACACACTTGTCTTTGTATTCCTCACCTGGTTGCAGTCACACACGCTTGACACCATCTGAACCAAGTAAGTTTATCTTGGTCTCATCAGACCACAGGACATGGTTCCAGTAATCCATGTCCTTAGTCTGCTTGTCTTCAGCAAACTGTTTGCGAGCTTTCTTGTGCATCGTCTTTAAAAGGGGCTTCCTTCTGGGACGACAGCCATGTAGACCAATTTGATGCAGTGTGTGGTGTATGGTCTGAGCACTGACAGGCTGACCCCCCCACCCCTTCAACCTCTGCAGCAATGCTGGCAGCACTCATACATCTATTTTCAAAAGACAACCTCTGGATATGACGCTGAGCATGTGCACTCAACTTCTTTGGTCAATCATGACGAAGTCTATTCTGAGTGGTACCTGTCCGGTTAAACCGCTGTATGGTCTTGGCCACTGTGCTGCAGCTGAGTTTCAGGGTGTTGGCAATCTTCTTATAGCCTAGGCCAGGGGTGCTCAATATGTCAATGGTGATCGACTACGGGTAGATCGCATGACATTAAAAAAAATTTTTAAGTTTTTAAATTCTGCCGCCTATCCTCCATCTGTCCTCTTATTGGCATTTACCATTTGATTAATGTACAGGGCAGCCAATCAGGAGAGGTCCTGTCCTCTATGTGTCATAGGTTACCCTGCATGCGCAGTCAAACACGCTAGCTAGCTACTGTGGTGAGCCAGCACACTGCAGACTGACACTATTTCACACTCAGCAGGACTGGAGGAAACGGAGGACAATTTACATACGGACAGAGAGCCCCAGGGGGCAATCAAAACAATGGAATGTTGTGTATACATCCCTGGATGGGGGAGAGGACATCCGGGCGCCAGTTGGTCATGCTAATGATATGTATTGACTGATATGTATATCACTATGGTAATGTGCCACGCATTCTCTCTGTCTGTATAACATGTATAAAAGAGCTTGCTATACATGCCTCAGCAGCGCAGTAGCTCACTGATCTACAAAGCGCGTTTCAATACGTTGGAGGAAATAAAACCTTGTACCCCTCCAGCTCGTCGCATCTCGCCTGTTCTATTACCTCCACATTGGTGACCCTGGACGTGCATGGTGCATCGATCGACTATGCCATTTTCTCCACACTGGTGACCTGACGAGAGAGAATGACCGTCTACTCCCTCTCAACGCGCTGTGGATTCCAGAGGACCAGAGAACGCCTGCATCCTCTTCATCCACACCGGAGCGCGCTCTCCGGAGCGGGCAGCGCTGGGACCGACACACACCATGAACGGCGACACGAGCAAACTGAAGGAAACAGCCTGAACGGGGAAGATCATCAGCGCCGTCTGCATTGATTTCCACCAAGCTCCCTGACTCTGACTCACCTCCCGACAGCGGACTTTCTGCGGACAGAAGCCCCGAGCGCACACCGCAGGATTACGAGGACAGTGTAATTTCCAGCTATGTGGTCACTGCGCCAGGCGCGCGCCACGCACCAGGGACAGACCGGCTCCAGACTTATACATCGTCCTCCGCCACTGCACATGCCCGAGAAGCACAGCCGATCGCCATCCTCGGAACCTTTAGAGCTGCTCACGCACCTGAAGCAGACATACAGCCCCCACACGGGACTTTGTATGAGTTTCTCAGCCACGGCGCACAACGGGAATTTAACCGATTGCTTTCCCTGATGACTTTAGAGCTGCTTCCGCACCTAAAGCCAAACCACCAAGTCCCTCACACAGCTTCAGTCTTTTTTTTTTCACAGCCGCTACACATCCTCAGGGAATTTGGCCGTTCGCCTTCCCCACATCCTCTCAGGACTGTGCCGCAAGAGGAGTCAGAGACTTAATTTTTTCACAGCCGCTGCAGATCACCGCCAGGTTTACCGGGAAAGTCCCTCACCATCGCGGATCCACACGCAATTTTTGCGCGGCCCAGACACCTTTGACGTCCCAGGCCGGCACTCACTTACTCCCACCCCCCTCCCCCTCCTCCTCCACAGAGCTCTTCCCGCACCTCACTCCCTAAAGCTGGCCGATCGCCGGTTTGTTCCATTACGCGCGACACGCACTGGCCCCGTGCGCCCATGATCCATGGCCGTTCAACGTGCTGGAACTCGGAGCGGAGCACACTGTCTTTTCCACCCCTCCCCCGTCACCCCCCACAGACTGACATGCCCTCCAACACTCCTCTACAGCAGGACAGTTCTACCGAAGCTGGAGGCCAAACGACGGGGTGGGGGTCACAGCCCCTTCTGAGTGTTCTGGGGGTAGCCGTGTGGTGACCCAGCACACTGCAGACTGACACTATTTCACACTCAGCAGGGCTGGAGGAAACGGAGGACAATTTACATACGGACAGAGAGCCCCAGGGGGCAATCAGAACAATGGACTGTTGTGTATACATCCCTGGATTAGGGAGAGGACATCCGGGTGCCAGTTGGTCACGCTAATGATATGTATTGACTGATATGTATATCACTGTGCTAATGTGTCATGCATTCTCTCTGTCTGTATAACGTGTATAAAAGAGCTTGCTATACATGCCTCAGCAGCGCAGTAGCTCACCGAGCTACAAAGCGCGTTTCAATATGTTGGGGGAAATAAAACCTTGTACCCTTCCAGCTCGTCGCATCTCACTTGCTCTATTACCTCCACCCCTTCAACCTCTGCAGCAATGCTGGCAGCACTCACATCTATTTTCAAAAGACAACCTCTGGATATGATGCTGAGCATGGGCACTCAACTTCTTTGGTCAACCATGACGAGGCCTGTTCTGAGTGGAACCTGTCCTGTTAAACCGCTGTATGCTCTTGGCCACTGTGCTGCAGCTGAGTTTCAGGGTGTTGGCAATCTTCTTATAGCCTAGGCCAGGGGTGCTCAATACGTCAATCGTGATCGACTGGTAGATCGCAAAGGCACTGCGGGTAGATCGCATGACATTAAAAAAAAAAAAATTAAGTTTTTAAATTCTATCGCATATCCTCCATCTGTCCTCTTATTGGCATTCACCATTTGATTGATGTACAGGGCAGCCAATCAGGAGAGGTCCTGTCCTCTATGTGTCATAGGTTACCCTGCATGAGCAGTCAAACACGCTAGCTAGCTACTGCTAAACTCCAGTGAGCTGTGACCATGTTAGCGCTTCCAATTTCTATCAACTGTACGCCAACATATATTGCCATATTTGGCATTTTTTAAATGTAGGTAGGTCATTTTGACCTGGTCATTTTAAAAGTAGCTCACAAGCCAAAAAAGTGTGGGAACCCCTGATCTAGGCCATCTTTATGTAAAGCAACAATTCTTTTTTTTCAGATCCTCAGAGAGTTCTTTGCCATGAGGTGCCATGTTAAATTTCCAGTGACCAGTATGAGAGAGTGTGAGAGCGATAACACCAAATTTAACACACCTGCTCCCCATTCAAACCTGAGACCTTGTAACACTAGCGAATGACATGACACCGGGGAGGGAAACTAGATAATTGGGCACAATTTGGACATTTTCGCTTAGGGATGTACTCACTTTTGTTGCCAGCGGTTTAGATATTAATGGCTGTGTTGAGTTATTTTGAGGGGACAGCAAATTTACACTGTTATACAAGTCGTACACTGACTACTTTACATTGTATCAAAGTGTCATATCTTCAGTGTTGTCCCATGAAAAGATATAATAAAATATTGTCAGAAATGTGAGGGGTGTACTCACTTTTGTGAGATACTGTACATGAAAGAGAGGAGTGCAAAGACAGGTGAGTTATAGTGATAATTAAAAGGTCTTCAGTTCTGTGCATGTGAGTGTTCAGAGGGAAGGGGGGTGGGGCCTCTGACTGTTTGCAGTTCAGATGGCCCAGGGGAAGAAACTGTTTGTCAGTCTGGAGGTGTGGGACCTGACTGATCTGAACGGTTGTCCAGAGGGAAGCAGGTCAAACAGGTGGTGGCCGGGATGTGAGAGGTCTCCTGTAATGGCCTTGATCCTACTGAGATTAGAGGCTCTGGAGATGTTTTCCAGGGAAGGCAGAGGGCTGACGAAAATTGCTCAGGCGGTGCTGATGACCCTCTGCACAGCCTTCCTGTTCTCAGCCGTGGAGCTGGCGTACCACACACCCTACTGTCCCAGACAGTAGGTGACCATGCTCTCCACTGAGCAGTAATAGAAGGCCAGCAGCAGCTTCTGGTCCAGTTGGTGTAGTTGGTGAGGGCCTGGACGCCTCTCCACATCTGTCGGAGGTTGTTGTCTGAGAGGAAGCCCTCCACCTTCCTTCTACAGGCATTTTTAGCAAGTTTTATGCCTCTCGTCAGGTTAGCTCTGGGAATGCTGTACAGACAGCTGTCCCTCTGTCTGAAGGCAGAGTTGCAGGCTCTGATCAGAGCCTGGATTTCACTGGTCATCCAGGGTTTGCGGTTTGGAAATAACCAGATGCGTTTGGTGACTGCCATATTTTCTACACAGCATTTGATGTAGAAAAGGACAAATTCGGTGTAGGAGTCCAGGTCCTACTGTTCAAAGATGCTCCAGTCAATGCAGGCAAAGCAGTCTTGTAGCTGTTTCCAGGCCAGGTTGTAATTGTTTGCTTGGTTGGGGGGAACTCTTCCTAAGGGGGGTGTAGACAGGAATCCGAAACAGAGAGAGATGAAATCATGCAGAAGGAAAGATGCAAATTTTTGTGAAAAAAGTTGCAAATTTCGAAGAAAAAAGCTACAAATTTGAGACAAAAAGTTGCAAGTTTATGAGAAAAAAATCTGCAAATTTACATGAAAAAAGTAGAAAATTTATTGTCATAGTGTGTGCCCCAGTGGGGCAGAGGGCAGGCCTCAAATGCAAAACGACCATTAAACATAATTTATCAAACCCAAAATAAAGCAGCTTGGAAGCCATAAATAATAATTCACACTTCAGGCAAAGAGAAACCAAGATAGACATGGAATAACAAACCTTGCCGGAACAGGACAGGCAGCTAGAAGCGTGGGTAAACACCAAAATAACAAATGACGCAGCACCCAGGTGAGGGGCTGCATCCCTTAAATAACAGGTGGACAAATGAAACATAACTACAAACCAGTGTGTGCACTTAGCAAATTAACAAGACCAAATCAGGCAATGCAGACGGGAACTGAGAACACTGTCAAAATAAAGGCAAACCCAAAACAGGAGATCATGGTAGCAATAGCCACAATGATGAAATCTCAGGATAATAAGCACAGGAACAGCCTGGTCCTCTGACCCAGCTCAGACCCTAACATACCCCCCCCCCCGCCCCCCACACACACACAAGAGTTGGATCCCAGACACCCTAGGGTAACACCCACAAGAGAAAAAAAAAAGAAAATCAAAAACCCTTACAGAGTGGGAGGTGGGGGGAAAGGTCAGGTGTGCTGAAACAAACTCCCTCCCAACATAAAACAGGTCAGGTGGTCTTCCATTGTCCCAGGATCATCGGACCAGAGAGCAGGGTAGGTCAGGGGGCCTATCCAAGTCCATGAGGCCCCAGACCAGAGTACAGAGCGCATTGGGTGGTCTACCAGAGTCCCTAGACCACTGGACCAGAGAACAAAGCAGATCGGGGGCCCTAACCCAGTTCATGGGCCACCAGATCTCAAAACATAACCAGTCGGGTGGTCTCCTAGAGTCCCTGGCCCACCAGACCGGAGAGCAGAACAGAACCACAGATAACTGCAGGAGCGTTTTAAACTCAAGTGAAAACGAGAAGGAAATCTTAAACTGAGGGAATGATAACAAAGAACCCTTAAACACAGGAATTAACACAGAACCCTCAAGCTCAGAAGATAATGACATAGAGGCTCCAAACCTAGGATCTAACATAGGAGCCTTTAGTTCTGGGGGTAATAACATCAGTCTTTTGCTCAAAAACTGATGCCTGAGGCGTGCCAACCACAGCAACCAACGATTTGTGTACACTGGCCTCCGGATGGGACAAATGGGGAGCGCTGACCTCTGGATGAGACGGCTGGGATGTGCTGGCCCCTGGGATGACAGATGGAGATCCACCGATTTCTGAGATGACGGTTGGAGTGTGGTCCTCCTGCGACTCTTCCCCTGACACAGCCACCTCGGACAGGGAAGAAAGGCAGGGGGTGAGTGAGGCGTCACCACAATCACCAGGAGCTAGGAAAGACCTAACTAATATTGATGTTAAAAAAGTGAAGAAAGTACTTTCCTGAGCTCCTGGTCCACTGCTGCTGGGGTGATTGCCTCTGGATGAGCAACAGGAACCACAGCATGCACCTCCAGCAGATCAGGAACAAGAATAACTGAACTGTGGCATGTGCCTTGGGGACAGCGGAGCCATTGTGCGCATCTCGAGGATGGCTGGGGTTGTTGTGTGCACCTCGGGGATGGCTGGAACTGTGACGTGAACACAGTGAGCAGCTGGAGCTGGTACTGGAGCTAGGGAACGACGTGGTGCAGGCACTGGCGCTTGGGAGACTGACGTGGAGCAGTTACTGGGGCTAAGAGACGCTGGGGAGCAACAAGGAGCTGGAACTGGAGCTGGAACGGCCGTTGCCAGCTGAATCCGACCCAACTGGGACACATGCTCTTGAAGGAGCCACGGTTTGTAGTCCAGCATAAGCTCCTTTTGGGCGAGTACAGCCTGTCGGCACTCCTCCTGTTCCCCCTTGTCAACCGAACACAGGGGCTCCAGCGTAGCAAACCCAACCCAGCAGACCTCAGCGTCCTGCGGTGTCTGTGTGGAGGCAGCTGCTCCTAGTGGGCCCTCCAGAACAGCATACTCCTCCCAGACTATCCGATTTCCACCCAGTTTTGGGAAACACTGAAAAAACAGAAACAGAAGGAAGAGGTGCAGGTGAGGATGGATGGATGGTTGGAGCAGGCAGCAGAGAGAATGGCAGAGGTCGGTGGTGAGAGCTCAGCAGCAGCAGAAGGCCACCGCCGAGCCCTTCCATCGGGAACTAGGCAAGACCTGTCAGTCATTGGTGTTAATAAATGAAAACATATTTGCCTGCATTCCCGCTCTGCTGCCGCGTACGGTCAAGACGACTAACTCTGGGTGGCTCCGGAGATCATCGTTGGGAGCTGCAGGTGTAGGGGTGGAGCGACAAGAGAAGTGGTGTTTCCTTGAATCATCCATCCACCTGGGACCCCAAACGCCAACTTGCAGCAAAGAAGCCCTCTCCGCTCTGCCGGAGAGAGAACAGGTGGCTGGAAACCTGGCTCCGGTGAGGAGGGAACAGCTGGTAATGGAGGTAGCAGGGGAAGCGCTGGTCGCTGAATCCGGCAATGGGAGTGCAAAGTCGGTCTAGCTGTCATCAAGTTCGCTACCCCCCCCCCCCGCAATCCCAAGCGTCCTCCGGGGAAGAGCTGCTTCGAGCGGCGGCTGCCAGATCCTCCACCACAGACACCACCTCTTGATCACTGCGGCTCCACTTCCTCCTCCTCCTCCTGTCGGGCTCGCTCACTGAGTCCATGACTGACTGTGTCATTCTGTTATAGTGTGTGCCCTGGTGGGGCAGAGAGCAGAACTCGATTGCAAAATGAGCGTTAAACATAATTTATTAAACCCAAAATAAAGCAGCTTGGAAGCCATAAATAATAATTTACACTTCAGGCAAAGAGAAACCAAACTAGATATGGAATAACGAACCTTAGCAGAACAGGACAGGCAGCTAGAAGCGTGAGTAAATGCCAAAATAACAAATGATGCAGCACCCAGGTGAGGGGCTGCATCCCTTAAATAACAGGTGGACAAATAAAACATAATTACAAACCGGTGTGTGCACTTAGCAAATCAACAAAACCAAATCAGGCAATGCAGACGAGAACTGAAAACACTGTCAAAATAAAGGCAAACCCAAAACAGGAGATCATGACAGGAATAACCGCAGTGATGACAACTCAGGATAATAAGCACAAGAATAAACTTAAATGGTGAGCCTGGTCCTCCGACCAAGCTCAGACCCTAACATTTGTGAGAAAAAAAGTTGAAAATTTACAAGAAAAAAATGTGTATTTTTACAAGGAAAAACGCGAAGGGAAAACTTGCAAATTATTAGAAAAAATAGCAAATTTCCAAGAAGAAAGTTTATTTTGCACTTTTAAGGGGAAAAAAGTCAAAATTCCCTCTTTTTTCCAGTTTAGGGGTTTATACCTATAACCATTTGGGTTGCCAGAGTTATTGTGGAACATTTGTTGAGTTTTACTCCTTTTATTTCCTCATAGTTTCCCTTTTTAAAGCACTGTACACTAAACAGACCCAGTTTCAAAGAGCAGAGAGAACAAATGCACCAAAAAAAGATGAAAAGAGGGAGAATCACTCATCCAACCCAGTAACTCCGACACATTTCTAGTATCCTCTGCTTGATCTTTAGTTTAAAATCAACAACAGATAAGCCATTTCTGTGTCCGTCCTCTTTGATCTAGAGAGAACTTCCACTCACACACCATTCTCTAGCTTGTGGGATGGAGGTGGGGGGGTTCCTAACCTTCCTGTTGAGGGCCCACCCCCCCACCCCCACCCCACAGACTCTCTCTTCTGTGGATTTGGGGCTGGATACCATGGCGGGAGGAGTGCTGGGCCCCCTGCCAAACAGATGCCCTCAATCTTTCCACTGGTCCTGATTGGTTCACTGTAAACAGTCACTAATCAGATTATTTAAAGCATTTTAAAGGAACTTGATACACACTTCCAGTCATCTGTTCTGATGAGCATCCATTTGTTTAGAATGTGAGACGAGATGAAACTTCAGTTATGAGGTTTCAAAACTTGGGCAGCATGGTGGCGGGGTGGTTAGCACTGCGGCGGCACAGCAACTCACCCTTGGCTGGGGGATCCTGGGTTCGATCCCTGCCCCCGACCAACAGTGATCTGTGTGGAGTTTGCAGGTTCTTCCCATGTCTGCGTGGATTTCTCCAGTTTCCGCCCACATGCCAAAAACATGCAAGTTAGGTTAATTGGCATCAAACTGGGGATTCTAAATTGTCCTTAGGTATGACTGTGAGAGTGAATGGTTGTCTGTCTCTCTGTGTTGGCCCTGCATTGGACTGGCGATCTGTCTAGGGTGTACCCTGCCTTTCGCCCAAAGATGCTGGGATAGGCTCCAGCCCCCCCCCTCCGAAAAATCGAAAAGGATTAAGCAGAAGAAGATGGGTGGTTTCAAAACTTTTCCCCCATTAATGTGACCTATAACTTGTACAACCCAATTGAAAAACAAAATGAAATCTTTTAAGGGGAAAATTTAAAAAATAAAATACTTACAATAACCTGGTTGCATAAATATGCACACCCTGTTATAACTGGGGATGTGGCTGTGTTCAGAATTGACCAATCACATTCAAACTCATTTTAAATGGGAGTCAGCACACACCTGCCACCATTTAAAGTGCCTCTGATTAACCCCAAATAAAGTTCAGCTGTTCTAGTAGGCCAGGGCTATTCAATTACAAAATAAGTTGGGCCACAATTTGAAATCAAGACATGTAGCTGGGCTGCACATGTTCAGCAATCTATTTAATATGACAAATTTCAAACTAACACAGATCAATATGATGAAAAATATGCATTTTTTTACTCATTGTCTTGGTTTTAAATGTGCGCTTGGCACATGACAAAGGCACATCAAAAGTGCATAAAAAACACAATAACAGTGCTGGGGTTGAGCAGAACTTGAAGTAGTAGAAATATTTTTCCTCTTGAGCAACAATTAAATACTAAATAGAATGAAAAAGTAAAATTCTGTAAATAACCATTTTGGTCACATCATACGCATATCTCAAAGTGCATAAAAACTCAATGTGCACTGTTAGTAGCATTAACATTTGTTTCCCTTTTGAAATAAAATATACTATGTCCTGGTCATAACTGACCTTGGCACATCACAAAGTGCATTTAGCTGAATAAAAAATGAACTGTTAAACTCTTCAGTGCACATCCAAAAAAGTATCTCCAAAAATCCAAGATGGCGCCCACAGCGGTCGACATGGTGCTTCGCTGCGCTCTTTGTTTGTTTTTGTTTGTCAATTGTGTGTCTGCTTGCACTTATACCCGTGAAGAACTTTTAAATATCAGGACTTTGACCCCCACGGACCTCCTCCCAGTTTTTCTAGCCCCTGCCGCCGATCTGGTTTATTGTTTGGCTCGGAAAGTGAGACGGCGGAAGAGAGGAAGACGAGCGGGCGCTCTCGTACGACTTCGCAGGAGAGGCTCGCGAACGGCGCTGCCTGGCATATTTCTGTCCAATACCAACTCTCTCTCTAACAAGGTGGATGAACTGAGACTGCTGATGCGTTTTAAGGACCTCGCCTCCTCAGCTGTCCTCTGCTTTACTGAGACCTGGCTCCGGGAAAATATACCGGACAGCGCGCTGCGCCTCGACGGCTTCCAGCTCTTCCGTGCTGATCGTGACACAGAGCTTTCCGGCAAGACCACAGGAGGCGGTGTCTGCTTCTACATCAACTGCAGCTGGTGCTCTGATGTAACGGAAATTTCCAAACACTGTTCTCCTGCCTTGGAATTTCTTGTTATCAACTGCAAGCCTTTTTATTCCCCACGGGAGTTTGCTTCTTTTATACTGATCGCTGTGTACGCCCCTCCCGACGCGGACACGCGCGAAGCTCAGCGCGTGCTCGCGGATCACATTCAACACACAGAGCGGAGTTTTCCAGACTCGCTGATTATTGTGGCTGGCGACTTTAATCAGTGCAATCTGAGCCACGATCTCCCCCGCTACAAACAGTTTATTAAATGCCCCACCAGAGGATTAAACACACTGGATCACTGTTACACCACAGTGAAAGACGCATATCGCGCTGTCCCTCGAGCTGCGCTGGGATTATCTGATCACGTGATGGTTCACCTCATTCCCACATACAGACAGAGATTGAAGCTCACTAAACCTGTTGTGAGCACTACGAAGATACGGACCAGTGATGCTGAGGAGAAGCTGGAAACGTGCATGGAAATATCTGACTGGGGCATGCTTAAAGGAGCCACGCATGATCTGGATGAGTACACGGACACTGTGAACTCATATATCCACTTTTGTGAAGAGAACATTCTTCCATCACGCACCAGGGTGAGTTACTCTATTGACAAACCCTGGTTCACAGCTAAGCTCAGACAGATCAGGAAGGAGAAGGAAGCAGCGCTGAAAAGTGGAGACAGGGACTGCTACAGGGAGGTTAAATACCGGTTTAACAGAGAGCTGAAGAGGGCTAAATCTGTGTACTCAGAGAGACTCCAGCAGCAGTTCACTGCTAATGATTCGGCTTCCGTGTGGAGAGGACTGAGGCAGATCACCAACTATCGGCCTCAGGCTCCTAAAGGTCAGGATGACAAAGCCCTTTGTCAGAGACTGTCCCAACACTATGCCCGTTTTGACACCTCGTCATCTGTGTCCAACTCCCCCCCTCCCTCCAGCTCCACAGCCTCCACATTCCCTACTTCATTTAAGGCACCCACCCCCACCTCCCCCCCTCCCCTTATCATCAGTGAGCAGGATGTGCTCAAACAGTTCTCCAGACTGAACCCGCGCAAGGCCCCCGGCCCAGACGGCGTGTCTCCCTCCACCCTGAGACTCTGTGCGAAACAGCTGGCTCCTGTATTCACAGACATTTTTAACACCTCCCTTAAGTTATGCCACGTGCCGTCCTGCCTCAAATCCTCCACCATCATCCCTGTCCCCAAGAAGCCACGGATCACTGGACTTAATGACTACAGACCTGTAGCGCTCACCTCTGTAGTCATGAAGTCCTTTGAGCGCCTGGTCCTGTCCCACCTCAAGTCCATCACCACCCCTCTCCTGGACCCGCTGCAGTTTGCCTACCGAGCCAACAGGTCTGTAGACGATGCAGTCAACCTGGCCCTCCACTCCATCCTGCAGCACCTGGACTCCCCGGGAACCTACGCCAGGATCCTGTTTGTGGACTTCAGCTCCGCATTCAACACCATCCGCCCCGCTCTGCTCCGGGACAAGCTGTCCCTGCTCAACGTGCCTGACTCCCTCTGCAGGTGGATCATCGACTTCCTGACGGACCGGAGGCAGCATGTGCGGCTGGGAAAGACTGTCTCAGACTATACTAGCATCAGCACCGGATCACCCCAGGGCTGTGTACTTTCCCCCCTACTCTTCTCCCTTTACACCAACTCCTGCACCTCCAGCCACCAGTCTGTCAAGTTGATCAAGTTTGCGGACGACACCACCCTCATCGGGCTCATCTCCAACGGCGACGAGTCCGCCTACAGGAGAGAGGTGGCCCAGCTGGCATCCTGGTGCAGCAATAACAACCTGCAGCTGAACGCTCTGAAGACAGTGGAGATGATTGTAGACTTCAGGAAAGTCACTACTCCTCTGCCCCCCCTCACCCTCTCAGGCTCTCCCATCACCACTGCTGATTCCTTCCGCTTCCTAGGCACTACCATCACCAGGGACCTCAAATGGGAGCTGACCATCAGCTCACTCATCAAAAAAGCCCAGCAGAGGATGTTCTTCCTGCGGCAGCTGAGGAAGCTCAAGCTACCCACCAAGATGTTAGTGCAGTTCTACACAGCCATCATCGAGTCCATCCTCACCACCTCCATAACCGTGTGGTACGCAGGAGCCACTGCCAGGGACAGACTAAGGCTGCAGCGCGTCGTGCGCACTGCTGAGAAGGTGATCGGCTGCAAGCTCCCATCTCTCCAGGATCTGTACATCTCCAGGACCCGGAGGCGTGCTGGCCGGATCATAGCCGATCCCTCACACCCTGGTCATGTACTGTTTGCCCCCCTCCCCTCTGGTAGAAGACTTCGGTCCATCCAGACTAAAACCTCCCGTCACATAAACAGCTTCTTCCCCTCTGCCATTAGACTGCTGAACACTAAGTGACTCTCGTGCACCATGTACAGCAGCTCAACCAGACTCATGTCAATCATCACTGTTTTCTTCCTGCATTACCGACTGCACTATATAGTTCTCCACAGTATCTGCTGCTGGCTAATATATATTTTAACTGTTGACCAGTATCACTTAATCTTATCCTACACTTTATTACATGTATAGTTTATTTCTCTTATCTTATCATGTTTAATGTTGCAGCATTGTACCGAGACAAATTCCTAGTTTGTGTACTACATGAACAATGGCAATAAACCTGATTCTGATTCTGATTCTGACATCCCCCCCGCCCCCCCCCCCAAGAAAGGATTGATAACATTAACAAATATTGCACATCCACTATTGTGGTTTGTTTTGTTTTAAATTACCACGTGAGTAGGAATGTCTTTTTATAACTACACATTCCATTACACACACATATCAGTCCAGGCAGGGTTTGAGGATTTTCATCATCAATTTTATGCTTCAAAGTTGAGAGTGACATGTTTTAAGGTGCCTTCACACCAAAGGCGAATGGGTATGTGATTTTGTGCACGCTCGCCTCTTTCCATTGACTTTGTATGCATTTGCGCCGCCCATTCGCGTTTAGTGTAGGCTTGGTATCTTGTCATTAGCGCCATTAGCCACAGTCATAATAATAGAGCCCACACTTCAAAACAAATGCGCTGCATTGTGGGTTGACAGTTGCTAGGCTACGCGGAGTGTTGCATTTTCGGTCTGTAGTAATTAATGGATTTCTGCAGTTCTGTGAAACGCGTTGGCCTTTGCTTCTCTGGCTGGACCACAGACTGGGCCAGGGCCACTTGGAGGCTGCTTTGTGGGTCGCATGTGGCCCACAGGCCGCTAATTGAATAGGCCTGTAGGAGGCTTTTCCTGACATTTTTGTAGTCACATCTTACAGCACAAGCCATGGGCCGCAGAGAGCTTCCAAAGCATCAGAGGGATCTCATTGTTCAAAGGTATCAGTCAGGAGAAGGGTACAAAAGAATTTCCAAGGCATTAACTATACCATGGAACACAGTGAAGACAGTCATCATCAAGTGGAGAGAATATGGCACAACAGTGACATTACCAAGAATTGGACGTCCCTCCAAAATTGATGAAAAGATGAGAAGAAAACTGGTCAGGGAGGCCGCCAAGAGGCCAACAGCAACAATGAAGGAGCTGCAGGAATTTCTGGCAAGTACTGGCTGTTTTGTACATGTGACAACAATCTCCCTTCTTCTTCATGTGTGGGCTATGGGGTAAGGTGGAAAGACGGAAGCCTTATCTTACGAAGAAAAGCATTCAAGCCCGGCTATATTTTGCAAAAACACATTTGAAATCTCCCAAATGCATGTGGGAAAATGTGTTACGTTATGATCCGATGAAACAAAGGTTGAACGTTTGGCCATAATTCCAAAAGGTATATTTAGCACAAACAAAACACTGCTCATCACCAAAAGAACACCATACTTGGCTGGGCTGCACGGTGGCGCAGTGGTTTAGCACTGTGGCAGCACAGTTTACTCTCGGCCGGGGGATCGTGGGGATCATGAGATCGTGGGTTCGATCCCAGCCCCCGACCAACAGTGAGCTGTGTGGAGTTTGCATGTTCTCCCCGTGTTGCGTGGGTTTACTCCGGGATTTCTCCGGTTTCCTCCCGCATACCAAAAACATGTAGGTTTAGGGCGCTCGCGCACGCAGCGACCAGCAGCCGGTGGCTTGTCACCAGACTGCAAACCAAATCTACCTACGGGTACAAATAAGTAACAAAAAAAAATAAAAAAAAAATACTTACAATGAAGCATGGTGGTGGCAGCATCATGCTTTGGGGCTGTTTTTCTTCGGCTGGAATTGGGGCCTTAGTCAAGGTGGAGGGAATTATGAACAGTTCCAAATACCAGTCAGTGTTGGCACAAAACCTTCAGTCTTCTGCTAGAAAGCTGAAGATGAAGAGGAACTTCATCTTTCAGCATGACAGTGACACAAAGCACACATCCAAATCAAGAAAGAAATGGCTTCACCAGGAGAAGATAAAGGTTTTGGAATGGCCCAGCCAGAGTCCGAACCTGAATCCGATCAAACATCTATGGGGTGATCTGAAGAAGGCTGTGCACAGGAGATGCCCTCGCAATCTGACAGATTTGGAGTGTTTTTGCAAAAAAGAGTGGGCAAATATTGCCACATCAAGATGTGCCACACTGATGGACTCCTACCCAAAAAGACTGAGTGCTGTAATAAAAACCAAAGATGCTGCAACAAAGTATTAGTTTAAGGGTGTGCATATTTATGCAAGCAGGTTATTGTAGGTTTTTTATTTTTCCTCTTATAAGATTTCAGTTTGTTTTTCACTTGGGTTGTACAGTTTAAAGGTCACGTTAATGGTGGAAAAAGTTTTGAAATGATTTATCTTCATCTTATTTTTTACATCACAAAAACCTGGCATTTGAACAGAGGTGTGTAGACTTTTTATATCCACTGTACATAACACTTATTTTACTATTACTACTTTTTCTTACTCTTATTTTTAACTTTATAATTGTCATTGTTCGTCCAGTGACATCTCACTGGCCTGTCACACAGTAGTTCATTGACATCTGTTTATCGATTGAGAAGAAAAAAGATCTTAAATCGCTAGCATGCTAACTAGTGACAGCACAATGTCATGGAGACCACAAACAGGTGCCCAGTATATACTGTATGGTAGACACTGACTTCTGCACTAGACAATATTTAATTTGTTTACATGTGTGAAATGACAATAGGCCTATTCGTCCTACATTATGCTCATTTACGTACAGTAGGTGCTTAGCAACAGTTAACTGGCTACATTTACAATGGGCTATTTTTCTCAGCAGAGCAAAATAACTGGTTGCACAAACAAATATAATATTTTGTCCTGTGTTGCTGTCATTTAATAAAATGTGTTTGTAGAGCTGTTGTATAAAAGCAATATTACATCCAAGGTCATGTGGTATCATGAATATTTTAACTGCAGTGAGGTCTTCAGCCCTCGGCTTTGCATCAGGCCTATGACAAATCACCACAGTCAAAATATTCATTGATATTGTGTAAAATTCTTTAAATAAATGTTTAATTCTTTACTTAAGAATCAACTTCTATACAACATAAATAGGGTTATAGTGGTTATGAAGTTTCTTAAGAAAACTGTCAACAATTATAGCATATATATTATTAATATAAGCTGTTTTTTACATCCAACCAAGGCAAGATTTCATGCATTTTTAATAAACTTATTTTGTATCCCACATGAAGGAACTGTGAGGGTATCTCAGTTCTGCAGTTTAAAGTGTGTTTTTGTTTAAAATAAAAAAAAAAACGGAGAAGAAACAGAGTGGAGAGCAACATGAGGTCAGCTGCTTTATGGAGGTAATCAGAGTCGTCTTTCCTGTCTATTCTCCTGCTATTCACACAGCCTGGATTACGTTCCCAAACTGAAACTGGACACCAAGGGTTTTGTTATGGGTTTACAGCTCCAGAGGAAAAGGAGACAAACAAGGTAGTGGAGAAAGAAGAGAGGAGGCCTGCTGTTCTGCTGCAGTGGCCTATTAAACTGACACCAAACAGAAAAATATTAAAAAGTTAGTTACTTTTTGTTAACATGGATACCAAACTGGAAGGTTAATGCTGCATGTTGAAATTAATGAAACTTGTTTAAAGAACACAAATACAGTAAGAAAAGGAAAACAGGACCTTTTTGATTACAAAGGTCCTTGATTGCAGTAGACTTTTTTTATCTGTCATTTTGACAGACAGGGTTGTAAAAATTGTGTCATAAGCTATCATTACCTGTCATGATAATTGATTTTAATTAGATTGCCATCAGTGTAACCTGAAAATGACAAATGGCTTTCAGATTTTTCTGTCACTGCTGGAAAAAAAAAAACTGTCAATGAAGGACAATTTTTATTTAACACAACCTGGTACTTCAGCAAAGTACTAGAACCTTTTTTAAAATAAATAAATAAATAAAACTACCGCCATTTCTACTGGAGGAATTAGGAACCAATTTTAGGGGATGGGAATTTAAGTAAGAGCCATTCCTGTATCTGGTCCTCTCACCTGTTCTGTAGGAGAGCAGGATTTGTTTGTAGTGTAATCATTTGACAGTTTTGGCCGCGATGCAGCACGGCCAAGTAAAATACATTAAAATATGTTGAAATCACACAGAAATTGTTATGCATGAAATAAATGTAGAGTTCAGTGCATAGGACCAACTTGCCACCTTTGTATAATAATTGCGAACCGGAACGGATCATGACTCGGCATAGCTGTGTTTATCCACATCTATGAGGGGGCAGGCAGACTGTCCTGTGCCGTGCCTGTCTGATGCAAGGCTCACGTCCCCCCGATGCTTGTGGTGTGCGGTTGCATATACCATATAATCGAACTGACTGTTCCCTTCTACAATCACAGCAGCATTAGATTTTAAAATTTTAGGCATTAGAGCTTCACACATTAATGCCTAATAAGTCCGTGATGAAAACGAAAATGTGGATGGAATAAAACTCTTCAGACTGACACGCCTTCTCCCATGTGCCGCACATTCATTCCCTTAAAAAACAATTATACATTAATGCCTATTTAGCCACTCTAAAATATACAGTGCAATCTTTAGCTTGTACAGCTGAAGTTAGTGGGAGATATATCTATGACCGAGAGTTTCTGTTGAGCATTAGAAACCACTGTGAGAACTGCGATCCACATGTTTTATTCCTACTCACTGAGTTTGGCCGGCTACATCAGACCACTACAGACATATCCGGGGCCTTGCCTGAAGCCTCACCAACCAGGAAGCACTATCAGCAGCATTGTGATAGGACACGGAAGCGGGGGAGATGGGGAGGTGTTAGCACCAGGCTAAGAGCTAACCCGTCCAAGCCGGCTCTTCCTACTGTTATGCTGGTGAATGTCCGCTCTTTGGACAAAAAGGCGGACCACATAAATCTCTGAAGAGCCAGGCAAAGAGAACGAAGCGACTGCTGTGCATATATATTCACCGAAACGTGGATGAAGGACAATCTGCCAGACTCAGCTATCAAGCTAACGGGGCTAATGCTACACCGAGCAGACAGCATGGCTGCAGCCTCAGGAAAGCACAGGGGCAGCGACCTCACTGTTTGTACAAACAACTCATGGTGCAGAGATGCTGAAATCATCTCGAAGCAATGTACCCCTGATGTGGAGTTTCTGGCAGTTAAATGTCAACCTTTATACCTCCCACAAGAATTTCCAGTGGTGTTTATTGTTGTAGTGTATGTCCCTCCAAGTGCGAACAAATAGCTGCCCATAGTAGAACTTTACAACATCAGCCAGCTACACACTGCTCACCCAGATGTATTTTACATCACATCAAGGCCTATGTGTGGCAATAGGACAGTTTTGTATGCATCTTTAATGTATACAAAACTGTCCTATTGCCACACATAGGCAGCTCAAACCATCTAACTGTCATGTTGAAACCTGCATATAGACCCAGAGTCCGACAACAGCTAGCAGAGGTGACAAGCATCAGAGTGTAGCCACAGGAAGCTCTTGCTGCTCTACACGAAGGATGCTGCATCATCTGGGGATTCCATCGACTTGCAGGAATACACAGATGCAGTGATGGGATGCATCTTGAAGTGCACTGATGATGTGACGGTGGTGAAAACTGTGAGGAATCATGCCACCGATAAGCCATGACTGAGGGGAGAGGCCCATTCGCTACTGAGGATCTGTGATGCTGCCTTTAAATCTGGCAATGATGTGGCATACAGGGAGGCTAGGAACAACCTGAAGAGGGGCATCAGAGAGGGAAGAGATAGTATTGGAGAAACTTGGAGAGGAACTTTGCTGACTCTGGGGACACAAGGAGCCTGTGGGAAGGATTTCAGGTAGTGATGAGCTACAAACTTACAGTCAGAACTGCTCACTGCAATGATCCATCACTTCCAGATGACCTCAATAAATTTTATTCCCGGTTTGAGGTCGCTAACAGCAGGGGTGCACGCAGACTGACACCACTGCCTACTGACTAAGTAATGCAGCTGTCTGTGGAAAGTGTGAAGAGAGCACTATCTAGAATAAATCCCTGGAAGGCTTCTGGACCAGACAGAGGACCAGGCCTGGTTCTGAAGAGCTGTGCAGACCAAATACAGGAGGTCTTCACGGACATTTTTAACACCTCCCTTCACCAAGCTGTAGTGCCCACCTGCTTTAAAAGTGCCACCATAGTGCCAGTGCCCAAAAACACAAACCCTCACTGTCTAAGGCTGCATTCACACCAAGATAGCCCGGGGGTCTCAGTTCAATTGTGCAGGGAATGCCGAGAATTTTTGCACCTTCGTTTGGTTTGGTTTGCATTCACACTGCAGTGGACCAAACTGCCTGGATAATGTCATGCAGCTACAACAACTGCTTGTTTGGGGCGCTGTAGCCAAAACCACCACTGACAAGGAAGAAAAATTCTCGGTGAAGAAGAAAAATCCAGCTCACTGATTGGCCAGGACTGAAAATGGAAATCCGTTCCCTTCAGCCGGGTTGTTTGTCCACCACAAACAAGACATTTTTTAACTTTTCTTCTCGGCTTTCTCTGGTAAAAGGATTTCTCGGATTTGTGCAGTTGTCTTTTCACTCTCTATTTTCTACCCAAAATGCACTACGGTAAATGCCATTTCCTCTTCTCAGACTACATGTTACTATGGTTACACAAACACCGAGGGGCATTTCCGCCCTTTGGTCCGTGTGGTGGTTTGGGCTGGGTCAGACCAGGCCACACTTTGTGATCTTCAGTGTTTATTATTTTGTCTTCATTATTATCATCTTTGGGGTTTTGTTTCCATCTTGGTCTCATCATTATTATGATTGTTGTTATTGCCAGTATTGTTTTCATCATCCATCAAAGCTACATTATTATGTTTGTTTTTTTCCTGTTGATCATTTGTTTCTGGTTGAACTTTTATTTTGACAGTGCTTGTTTACTTCCGTTTGAGCACAGCTTCTCCCTATGTCAGTCATTATTGGTCAGGGCTGTTGCTCATTAGTCTCTTGTGTAAATTCCTATTTATTGGGTTTCACCCCCTCATTCCTTTGTTGGGTCCTTGTCGTGATCATCGTTATTCATCATTACTTCATCGTTATTCATTGTCATTATTGTCTTTACCTCTGGTCGTGAGTATCATTGTCTCTACCATGCTACAGTTCCCTTCATTAAATCATGCTTCAACTTCACCCCGCGAGTGAGTCTGTGCTTCTACCCATGAGGGCCAGCCATGACAGTCCGCTGAATAGTCATTTGCATTCACACTGCAAGCGAAGCAGTCGAGACCCTCGTTTTCAGGCTGGCCAGAGTTCGCTTGTTTGGCGCGCCCCAGAGTTTGAATGTGCGTTCAGATGACACCAAACAAACCGAACTAGCCACGGAAGTGGAGCAGAGTTCCATTGGTCTGGACCAAATAGTGGCCGTGTTAATGCGCCCTAAATGATTACTGCCCTGTTGCCCTCACTCCAGTAGTTATGAAGTGCTTCGAGTGGCTTGTTATGGCCCACGTTAAATCCCACCTCCCTGTCAAAATGGACCCCCTCCAGTTTGCATACAGAGCCAACCGGTCCACAGATGATGCCATATCCACTCTGCTTCACCTCACCCTGACTCATATGTTTGGTTCATATTTCCCACAAGAGTGTGGCACATATGTCTGGTTCATATCTCCCACAAATGTATGGCTTATGTGGATTGGGGCTTCACGTCTGGAGGAACAAAAAGTCTGTATCGACGGGGGCCGACAGGAGATGTCGAGGAGGTGTGAAGTCGGACCCTTGTCTCAGAGAGGAGGCCCTGGGGGGTTTCCCGGAACACCAGAGAATAAGAGATGATGGTGAATCTTCAGAGACTTGCATTGTGATTGAATGTTTGCAGAAGCACCATGTGACTTGAGTTCTTAATCCCCCGGAGGTATAAGAGTGTGATGTATCATGATTCTGCCTCTTCTTGCTTTTTGAGAATGTTGGATGATTGTGTTCTGCAATAAAGCCGAACCTGAGGAATACACTCATGTCTCGTCATTGAACACATCTTCCACACTGGTGACCCACGACAAAGAATGAGCGGAGAGAATTCTCCCGAGCGGAGCTCATCAGAGGCCGGCCTGATGGCTGCCTCCACACTCCGGCTGCCCGATTTCTGGCAGCACAGCCCGCGCTCCTGGTTTAGCGCGGTCGAGGCGCAGTTCAACCTCCGGAGAATCTCAAAGGATGAAATGAGGTTCTACCATGTGGTGGCGAAGCTGGACAGTCACACGGTCCAGAGGGTGGAAGACCTGGTTAACCACCCACCGGGGGGCAATGGATCAGCGTTCTCGTCGCGCCCTCCGCCAGTACCCGGGCTCGCCTGGGGAAGCTAATGATCCTACCAGCAGACTAAATTCGAAGAGACGACGCCTCTGTGCCAAGTCAAAGAAGAATCCTAGTCACAGTCCTAAAGCTGAAAGCAAACAGCCCCAAGAGCACTTTGTGGTAGGATCTGCCCTTCGCATATTACAACTAAACGTTGAAGGCCTATCTGCAGCCAAGCGAAGCCTTATCGAAGTCCTCGCCTTCCAACATTCGATTGATGTAATCTGCCTCCAAGAGACTCATATTGGCACAGAGGAAGCTGGCCGCTTCACCATCAAAGGCTTTGACCTCCTGTGCTATGTTCTACATGCTAAACATGGGCGTGCCACCTATGTGCGTTCTGACATAGTTGAAGCAAATCACCTGATAACAACACATTTCTCAGACACCATAATCATTGGTGGCTTCCATATTGTCAATGTGTACAAGCCCCCTAATGCCAACTGGGATCTGCAGGTCTTACCCACCCTACCCCACCCTGCCATCTATGTGGGGGACTTTAACAGCCATCACCCTGACTGGGGGTACCCAGCAGTGGACAGTGATGGGGAGGCACTTTCAGACTGGGCATCCAGAAATGACCTCGCTTTGATATACGACCCCAAACAAAGAGGAACCTTCCACTCTGCTAGGTGGAAGAAGGACTATTCTCCTGACCTGTGTTGGGTCAGCTCTTTGAATGGGGAGCCATATCCTACACAGATCCTCATTCTTGATGATTTTCCACACAGCCAACACCGGCCCCTGCTTGTACACATTGGCCTACAACTTCCAGTCATATACAGCCCAAGGAAGATGCGCTGGAACTTCCGCAAAGCCAACTGGAAGAAATTCAGTGAAACTCTGGACCGGAGCGTTGTTACCATCCCACTCCACACCATCACTGTAGATGAAGCATACAACCGCTTCTGCAGCGCAATCTTCAAGGCTGCCCATACTGCAATCCCACGAGGCTACCGACCCCTCTATGTCCCATGTTTGGACGGAGAAAGTGCTGCCCTCCTACAATCCTATCAAACATCAGGGGACCCAGAGATAGCAGACCATCTCATTGAATCGCTAAATACAGCCTGGCGAAAGAAATGGGAGGAGACAGTTGCTGACCGGAGCTTTACCCACTCTAGCAGGAAATGTTGGAGCCTCATCCGTCGCCTAGGAGCTGCACAGAAGCCCCCTAGCCAAAGCCGAGCATCCGTCACACCCAACCAAGTTGCATCCCACCTACTGACTATCGCCAAAGCACCCCAAGACAAAGACACCAGAAGAGCAGTTACAACTGAGCTAAAAAAACACCAAAAAATGCCTGTAGAGGAAACGAACCCTGAACCCTTCGAGGCTGCTGAACTGGAGAAAGTCCTACAGGGCCTGAAATGTGGAAAGGCAGCAGGATACGATAACATCTTCCCAGAATTCATGAAAAATCTTGGCCCCCGAGCCCTAACCTGGTTGACACAATTCTACACAAGGATCACACAAACAAACTCGATCCCAAAGAAATGGCGGACAGCAAAGGTCATTGCCATCCCAAAACCTGGCAAAGACCACAAACTACCAGCAAGCTACCGCCCAATCTCCCTACTCAGCGTTCCTTACAAAATCATGGAGCGCCTAATACTGCAACGCATTTCCCCAGAAATAGAGGATATTCTAAGTGTGGATCAAGCAGGTTTCCGCAAGGACCGCAGTACAGGAGAACAAGTACTGGCCCTAACCACCTTCATTGAAAATGGCTTCGAGAGCAGACTGAAGACAGGGGCTGTGTTTCTCGATCTTACAGCCGCCTATGACACGGTCTGGCACAAAGGCCTCCTCCTGAAACTTAAAAAGGCGATCCCTGCTTGGGCAATAGCAATTATAAAAACCCTGCTGACCAACCGAAGGTTCAGAGTCCACCTCAGTCAGAACACAAGTGCATGGAGAATGCAGAAAAACGGACTCCCACAAGGCTCAGTTCTAGCTCCAACTCTGTTCAACCTCTACATAAACGACCTGCCTACTACAAAATCCCGCAAATTCATCTATGCAGACGACATCTGTTTGGCATTCCAAGCACCAGACTTTGAACCACTGGAACGGGTGCTCACGGAAGATCTTGCTAAACTGGACCAGTTCTGCAAAATCTGGCGCCTAAAACCAAGCCCAGCAAAAACCGTCTCCAGTGTATTTCATCTCCACAATGCAAAAGCTGCCAGAGAACTAAACATCCACCTGAGCGGACTCAAGCTTAAGCATGCCCCAAATCCAACTTATCTTGGAGTGACCCTTGATAGGACCTTATCCTTCAAGGAACATCTAAAGGGGACGGCTGCTAAGGTGAAAGTACGAAACAACCTGCTCTGCAAGCTCGCTGGTGCAAAATGGGGGGCGGCAGTCTCCACCCTGCGCACCTCAGCACTGGCCCTTTCATACTCTGTAGCAGAATATTGTGCCCCTGTCTGGTCCAGGTCATCTTACACACACCATGTAGACACCCAGCTCAACTCAACCATGAGAACTATAACTGGAACAATCCGCTCAACACCACTTCCCTGGCTGTCTGTACTGTCAAACATAGCCCCTCCACACATCCGGCGAGCAGCATTAACTCAAAGGATGCTCCAAAAAGTTAAAGATTTTTCTCACTTACCAATCCATGCAGATATCTACACCCCACCCACTGCCCGACTTTCATCCAGACGGCCGATTTGGAAAAACCCTCCCCCAGCTGACTTTACCATCCAGACAGCTTGGCAAGAGGAATGGGAGATCAAGGAGGTCCCAAACAAACAGCTGGTGATAAACCCCAACCAACAGGTCCCGGGCACCAACCTCCCAAGGAGACAGTGGTCTACACTCAATCGCTTCAGGACTGGACATGGCCCCTGCTTGGCCAGCCTTCACAGATGGGGCAGTAGCCCTAGCCCACTGTGCGCATGTGGAGAGGAGCAAACAATGGAACACATCATAGAGGCTTGCCCGCTCCAAAGACTGGAAGGAGGATTACACACCCTCCATACAGCAAACCAGGAGGCAACTGCTTGGCTTAAGGACTTTGCATTCGCTAAATAAAAAAATAAAAACCACCCACCGGACACCGACAAGTACAGCGCATTGAAGGAGGCGCTGATCAGCCATTTCACCCCCTCGGTGCAACAGCGAGCAGAGGGGCTCCTAGAGTTGACGGAGTCGGAGAACGACAGACCGGCAGACCTGATGGTGAAGATGCTGAGACTGAAAGACTCCGAGGATGGCGAATTTATTTTCGCCCACCTTTTCCTCCGGACGCTGCCGCCAGCAGTGAGAGTGACCCTGGCAGACTCACCCCGATTGGCCAAGCGGGACTACCATGGGCTCGGCAAGGAGGCGCAGCGACTCGTCGACGCCCACAAGCGGAGCGCGGTTTCGGCCGCGGCAGCTGAGCAGAGGACGGCGCCCGGAGATGGTTTGGAGCCAGTGGTGGCGGCGCCAGACGAACCGACGACAGCGGCGACAGGCGCCAGGCGATGCGGAGCTGAAGACGGCCTGTGTTTCTACCACCGCCGTTTTGCGGAGAGGGCACACAGATGTCTCCCACCGTGCCGCTTCAAGCGTCAGGGAAACGCCAAGACCGGGGGCCGGTAGCAGCTGCGTCCCTCGGAGAAGAAAATAAGCTTCTTTACCTGACAGATGCACACTCGGGGAAACAATTCCTCGTGGACACGGGCTCCCAGCTGAGTTTCGTCACGCCTACCTACGCGGAATGGCTGATGCCGTCTAAAGCTCCCTGGGTGTCAGTATCAGCAGCGAATGGCTCAGCGATTAAGACCTTCGGTGAGAGGACCATGCTTCTGTCCTTACAGGGCCGTTCATTCGAGTGGACCTTTATTGTAGCGGCAGTCAGTTTCAACATGTTAGGGGCTGATTTTTTGTGCTCACATGGTTTATTGGTTGATCTTGCTAATAGATGTCTGGTTAATGCACTTTCTTTTCATTCTATCCCCTGCACACCTCGGGTGGCTCCGCCGACTGCACACGCCAACGTCACAGCTGCGGGTGGTAAGTTTCATGCTCTGCTCACTCACTTTCCAGCACTCACAGTCCCAAAGTTTTCGGCGACAGTGGCCAAACACGGGGTGGAGCATTTTATGACCACCACTGGGCCGCCCGTTTTTGCAAAAGCCCGGCGCTTGGACTCAGCTAAACTGGCAATAGCGCGCGAGGAATTTGCCAACCTGGAAAAACTGGGCATAATTAGACGCTCGAACAGCCCCTGGGCTTCCCCGTTACACATGGTCGCAAAGGCTGATGGCTCGTGGCGACCTTGTGGCGATTTCCGCAGGTTGAACAACGTCTCAGCACACGACCACTACCCGATTCCGCACATCCAGGATTTCTCAGTTCATTTGGCGGGGGCGCGCATTTTTTCTAAAATAGACTTGGTGTGCGGCTACCATCAAGTCCCCGTGCGCGCGCAGGATATTCCCAAAACCGCGGTAATAACTCCGTTTGGCCTTTTTGAGTTTTTGCGCATGCCGTTTGAGTTAAAGGGCGCCGCGCAAACTTTCCAACGCATGATGGATGCTGTTTTACGCGACCTGCCTTTCGTGTTCGTCTATTTAGACGACATATTGGTAGCCAGCACGTCCGAGGACGAACACGAAACCCACCTCACAGCGGTTTTTCGGAGACTGGCAGAGCACGGGTTGATAATTAACCCAGCGAAGTGCCAGTTCGGGGTGGCGCAAATCGATTTTTTGGGGCATCGCGTTTCGCCAGAAGGAGCGGTTCCCCTGCCGGAGAAAGTGTGCGCAATAACAGATTTCCCCCGACCTCAAACGATAAAAGCGCTGCAGGAGTTTCTAGGAATGGTTAATTTTTACAACCGGTTCCTTCCGAGCGCAGCGCGGCTTATGCAGCCACTGTACGCGGCACTAAAAAAAACAAAAACCCACAAATAAGGTCGAATGGTCTCTGGAGCGAGAGCGCGCTTTCTCCCAGGTCAAATCAGCCCTTGCAAGCGCCGTTTTGTTAGTGCACCC
Organism: Pholidichthys leucotaenia; assembly: GCA_020510985.1. Taxonomy (NCBI): domain Eukaryota; kingdom Metazoa; phylum Chordata; class Actinopteri; order Cichliformes; family Pholidichthyidae; genus Pholidichthys; species Pholidichthys leucotaenia. The sequence goes on from CM035840.1 coordinate 315,500,924, forward strand.
GGTTCCAACAGCCCGTTTGGCGCTCACCACCGACGCTTCGGACCTAGCGGTGGGGGCAGTCATTGAACAGTGTGTGGCAGGGACCTGGCAGCCGCTCGCGTTCTTTAGCAAAACCTTGCGCGATAACGAGCATAAATACAGCGCGTTTGACAGGGAGCTTTTAGCCCTACACTTGGCCATCCGCCATTTCCAGTTCTGGCTGGAAGGGCGTCGTTTCACCGCTTTCGTGGACCACAAACCGTTAACTTTTATGATGGCCAAGATCTCAGAACCTTGGTCAGGCCGACAACAAAGACAGCTAGCCGCAATATCGGAGTTCACCACCGATATCCAGCATGTCGCAGGCAAACACAATGTAGTGGCAGACTGTCTCTCATGTGCTGTGGCAACGCCAGGCCATGTGGGGGCAGACTCGGTGGCTGTGGGCCAGGGCAGTGACGCGGGAGCGCGCGCAGCCCCGGTTCACGTAGGTTTGGATTATGCAGACATGGCTGCGGAGCAGGTTGGTGACGCGGATGTGCGCGCGCTCCAGTCTGGACCAACAGGGTTAAAGCTGGAGCACAGGGTGCAGCAAATAGGTATGCCCCCCTTAATATGCGATGTCTCCACGGGTCGGCCTCGTCCCGTGGTTCCAGCCGCGTGGCGCCGCCACATTTTTGACTCGGTCCATTCGCTGGCGCACCCGGGGGTGCGCGCATCGGTCAAGATGGTGGGGGAGAAATTTGTCTGGCGGGGGTTGCGCAAACAGGTCAAGGAATGGGCAGCAGCTTGTGTAGCGTGCCAGAGAGCTAAGATACACAAGCACACGAGGGCCCCTTTGGAGCCTTTTCACATCCCGGCTAAGCGGTTCAATCATGTGCATGTTGATCTGGTGGGCCCGCTTCCCTCGTCGCAAGGGCACACACACCTTTTGACGATGGTGGACCGCACCACACATTGGCCGGAAGCGGTACCTCTGGCGTCAACAACAGCGGAAGAGGTTGCGCGCGCGTTTTTAACAGCTTGGGTCGCGCGTTTTGGAGTTCCGTCGGATATAACGTCAGACAGAGGCCCTCAATTTGTTTCCGAACTGTGGTCGTCTATGGCCCGCAGCTTAGGGTTGAAGGTACACCGCACTACCGCGTATAACCCGCAGGCCAACGGTTTATGTGAACGCTTTCATAGGTCATTGAAAGCAGCCCTCAGAGCATCGCTCACGGATACAAATTGGGTAGACAAACTGCCATGGGTTTTATTGGGGTTGCGTTCTGCACCTAAGGAGGATTTGCAGGCCTCCCCAGCGGAGTTAGTGTTCGCACAACCTCTCCGTTTGTCGGGGGAATTTCTTCCAGAAAATCCTGCGCCAAATTGCCCCCCCGCTCAGCTGTTGCAGAGCGGTACAGGATCAAACACGCTGCCTGGCCCAGTGCATCACAGTTTTCCACGCGTTTTTGTGCCAGAGGCTTTGAAAAACGCAGAGTTTGTTTTTGTTAGACATGATGCACAACGCCCAGGGCTGTGTCCGCCTTACGATGGACCGTTCAGGGTGCTGGAAAAAAATGAGAAGCATTTTTTGCTAGATTTGGGGGGCAGAAGGGAGCTAATTTGCATAAACAGACTCAAGCCCGCTTTTGTCCTGGCTGATGAACGCGTGCAGTTGGCGAAAGCCCCCCGCCGGGGCAGGCCACCGAGAAGGCATGCCTCAGAGCTCCCACAGAGATGTGCTAACAAATCTAATCCCCAGGTGCGAGGAGACGCTGCAGACGCAGCGAAGCCGGCCTACAGCAGATTCGGCAGGAAGCTAAGACCTAAGAGATTGGGGGATTGATTGTTGGTTATGTGGTAATGTTTTTCCTGTTATGCATTTACGAGTATGTTTGTCCCATGCAGACGTTTGGGGGGGGGTCATGTGGCACATATGTTTGGTTCATATTTCCCACAAGAGTGTGGCACATATGTCTGGTTCATATCTCCCACAAATGTATGGCTTATGTGGATTGGGGCTTCACGTCTGGAGGAACAAAAAGTCTGTATCGACGGGGCCCGACAGGAGATGTCGAGGAGGTGTGAAGTCAGACCCTTGTCTCAGAGAGGAGGCCCTGGGGGGTTTCCCGGAACACCAGAGAATAAGAGACAATGGTGAATCTTCAGAGACTTGCATTGTGATTGAATGTTTGCAGAAGCACCATGTGACTTGAGTTCTTAATCCCCCGGAGGTATAAGAGTGTGATGTATCATGATTCTGCCTCTTCTTGCTTTTTGAGAATGTTGGATGATTGTGTTCTGCAATAAAGCCGAACCTGAGGAATACACTCATGTCTCGTCATTGAACACATCTTCCACAACGGCAGTGCCTTCACTGCCTCCGGAGACTGAAGAGAGCAGGCCTCTCCAAGCCAGCCATGACACTGTTATATCGCGGCACTATTAAGAGGAATTAGGAATAAGGTGGGCTGACTTATCCACCTTATTCCTGGGGGTGCTGCTGTAGGAACAATGATGGGTGGAGCTTCCAGTTTCGGCTGACCTAGTGTTAAATCAGTCAGTAAGAGTGGAGTAGCAGAGGCATTTAAAATAGCATTTTTAAAAGTTTTTCAAATTCATTTTAATGTATACAGTAGTCCACATATGTGTTTTGCACTCAAGTGGCAGCTTTTGTCATAGCGGCGTGTAACTCCCCCATTTTGGGCGCAGATTTTTTGTGTGCACATGGACTATTAGTCGATGTGGCTAGCAGACACCTGATTAACACTGTCTTTTGATTCTCTGCCCTGTACTGCTAGAGGAGCCGGGCCCACAACACTAGCCAACGTCACAGCTCCAGGGGGTAAGTTCCATACACTACTCACCCAGTTCCCAGCACTCACAGTTCCGATGTTTTCGGCGGCCGTCACTAAATACGGGGTGGAACACTTCATTACCACCACGGGGCCACCGTTTTCGCACGACCTCGGTGCCTGGACACAGCTAAACTGGCCAGTGCACAGGGTTACGGTAATCAACTTATTGGGCCACTGCATCTCACCGGAGGGCGCAATACCCTTACCGGACAAAATGTGCGCAGTGGCAGATTTTCCCCGGCCTCAGACGGTCAGGGCGCTGCAGGAGTTTTTGGGGATGGTTAACTTTTACAACCGTTTCCTCCCCCGCACAGCCCAGCTCATGCAGCCGTTGTACGCCGCACTTAAGAAACGGAAATCGGCGGACAGAGTCGACTGGACTCCTGAGCGAGAGCAGGCGTTTTCCGAGGCCAAAACAGCCTTAGCAAACGCCACACTACTGGCGCACCCAGACCCAGCGGCTCAGATAGCGCTCACTACCGACGCATCGGACGTGGCCATAGGGGCCATCGTGGAGCAGTGTGTTGCCGGTTCTTGACAGCCACTCGCCTTTTTTAGCAGGTCTTTCCGCGACAATGAGCGTAAATACAGCATGTTCAACAGGGAGTTACTGGCTCTCCACCTGGCCATACGCCACTTCCAGTTCTGGCTGGAAGGGCGCACCTTCACTGCGTTTGTGGACCACAAGCCGCTAACGTACGCTATGGCCAAGGTTTCGGAACCATGGTCGGCCCGGCAGCAGAGACAGCTGGCCGCGATCTCGGAGTTTACGACCGACATTCAGCATGTGGCCGGTAAACTTAACGTGGTGGCAGATTGCCTTTCGCGCGCATTAGTGGCCCCAGTCTACGTAGGGACAGATTACACGGGTATGGCCGCCGAGCAGATCAGCGATGCGGACGTTTGCGCGCTCCAGTCTGGACCAACAGGGTTAAGGCTGGAGAGCAGAGTACTGCAAGACGGGGGGGCTCCCTAATCTGTGACGTCTTCACGGGCCGCCCGCGCCCGGTCGTCCCACATGCTTGGCTCCGCCGCGTTTTCGAGTCGGTTCACTCCCCGGCGCATCCGGGAGTGCGCGCATCAGTCAAAATGGTGGGAACAAAGTTTGTCTGGCCGAGCTTGCCCAAACAGGTGAAAGAGTGGGCTGCAGCCTGCGTAGCGTGCCAATGAACCAAGGTGAACAGGCACACAAAGGCCCCCCTTGAGCCATTCCATGTCCCAGCTAAGAGGTTCGACCACGTTCACGTGGACCTCGTGGGCCCCGTCCCGCCATCACAGGGGTTCAGTGGTTAGCACTGCGCCAGCACAGCAACTCACTCTTGGCCATGGGATCCCTGGTTTGATCCCAGCCCCTGACCAACAGTGATCTGTGTGGAGTTTGCATGTTCTCCCCGTGTCTGCGTGGGTTTACGCCAGGGTTTCTCCGGTTTCCTCCCACAGGCCAAAAACATGCAGGTTAGGTTAATTGAAGACTCTAAAGTGGCCCTAGGTGTGAATGTGTGTGTGAATGGTTAAGGGGTAGCGCCGTACCGTGGCTGCTTCATCCATCCAGGTGGATGCCCTCAATTTCCCCTCTGGGGATCAATAAAGTACACAAAATTCAAAAAAAAAAAATTGGGTGGACCGGTTACCGTGGGTTCTATTAGGGTTGTGTTCAGCACCAAAGGAGGATTTGGCTGCCTCCCCGGCAGAGCTTGTTTTTTCCCAGCCGCTGCGGCTCCCCGGAGAATTTTTGCCAGACAACCCCACTCCGAACACCGATCCATCCCCGCCTTTTCTACATAGCGCAGAGGCAGGGACGGTACCCGGCCCACCACTGTTTTCCCCGCACTTTCGTGCCAAGGACCTTGAAGGATACGTCATTCGTGTTTGTCAGGCACGATGCCCACCCGACCCCATTGCGCCTGCCCTACGATGGCCCATTCAGAGTGTTGGAACCTGGGGATAAACATTTTGTTAGACTTGGGGGGACGCAGAGAAACAATCTGTATAGGCAGATTTAAGCCCACCTTTGCATTAGCAGACGAGCAGGTGGTGTTGGCCCGAGCTCCTCGGCGCGGACGACCCCCACTGAGAACTCCCCAGGTAAATGACTCGTCAGCTCAGTCACAATGGCATGGTGAAGATGTGTTTCCCCCCCAGCCCCCCATTGTTCCCCCACAGCCAGACGCGCCTCCAGGAGTGCCTCACCGGCACAGCAGCGCCTCGGAGCTGGCAACCCCCCCGTTACAGCCGCTACGGACGTCGACTGAAGCCCACAGGACATGAGGGTTAAGGCCCAGTCTGAGTTTTCGGGGGGGGCGGGGGAACCTAGACATTACATTCTCCACTCAGACTGAATGGCACAGGAGGAGACGCTTAAAGGCTGTAGAAGGATATGCAGGGCAGACTGTGGTTTTCTCCATAGGACCGAATGAAAATGCGCCTTCTCCACCGGACTGAATGATAATACGCATTCTCCACCAGACTGCATAATAATGCGTCGACAGGCTGGGTGACAAAGGGGATTGTAATTGTATGTATTGTGATGTGAACCCCCCAGGTCGCTAGGCGAGGATGTAAGGTATAAAAGAGAGATGCCAGCAACCTGGGTGAGGCTTCTTGTTGACTGATGGATAGAGAGAGAGAATAACGTCTACTCAGATCCAGCTCACTACCTCGCCTGCTCATTTCTCTCTCTACAACACCAATTCACACTACAGATTTTGCTGTGTGACCTCTTCATTGTTGGTAATGAGGCCCACCATCATCGTGTCGTCCTCAAACTTGATCATGTGGTTGGTGCTGTAGGCTGGTACAGTCATGGGTCAGCAAGGTGAAGAGCAGCGGGCTGAGCATGCACCCTTGTGGGGCCCCTGTGCTCAGTGTGATGGTCTTGGAGGTGTTGCTGCCGACTCACATGTTCTGTGGCCTCCCTGTGAGAAAGTCCAGCACCCAATTACAGAGAGAGGTTTTGAGTCCCAAGTGTCTAAGTTTTTGTATTAGGTGCTGGGGGATGATTGTGTTAAATGCTGAACTGAAGTCCAAGTACAGCATTCACACATCGGAGTTCTTTGAGTCCAGATGAGTGAGGGCTGGATGGAGAGCAGCAGCGATGGCATCTTCTGTGGACCTGTATGCGAACTGAGATGGGTCGTGGGAGGGAAGGAGGATGCACTTGATGTTCTGCATGACCAGCCGCTCGGTGCGCTTCATTATGATGTAGGTCAGTGCTACTGGCCAGTAATCGTAGCTGGATGGGACAGGCTTCTTTGGGACTGGTATTATGGTAGCAGTTTTGAATCACGTGGGGACAACAGATGTCGGCCAGGACATTCTTGAGCTCCTCCGCACAGTCCTTCAGAACGCGACCTCCTATGTTGTCTGGTCCAGTTGCCTTGCATGGGTTGATCCTGGAGAGGGTCCTCTTCACGCTAGCCGGATCCAGGCTTATAGCCTGCTCATCTCGGGGAGGAGTGGTCTTATGTCCTGATGTGCTGCTTTGTGCTTCAAAGCAACCAAAGAAGTCAGTTAGGTTGTTCAGCAGTGTGATGTCACTTGCACAGGTCTGAGGTGGAGGTTTGTAGTTGGTGAGGGTCTGTATGCTATGCCAGAGAGAACGTGCATCTCTGTTGTTGCTGAAGTGGCCGGATATTTTCTTGCTGTACTGTCGTTTTGCCTCCTTGATGCCTTGTGACAGGTTGGACGCTGTTGTTAGTCCTGCAGTGTCAGAGGCCCTGAAGGCTGCATCCCAAGCCCTCAGGAGCCTGTGAACCTCTGCTGTCATCCATGGCTTCTGGTTAGCATGAACAGTGACGATTTTGCAGTGAGTGGCATCATCAATGCATTTAGCTATGTATGCTACAAGAACCTCCTTGTGCTTCTCTATGTTTGTGTGTTCATTGTGAGTGGCTGCATGCTTGAAAGTGTCCCAGTCTGTAGTGCTGAAACAGTCTTTCAGAGCATCCAAGGCCCCCTCTGGCCACACATGTACCTGCCTTTTTTTTGTCTGATACAGTGATCTGTGTGGAGTTTGCATGTTCTCCCCATGCCTGCGTGGGTTTACTCCGGGATTTCTCCGGTTTCCTCCCATATGCCAAAAACATGCAAGTTAGGTTAATTGGCATCAAACTGGGGATTCTAAATTGTCCTAGGTATGACTGTGAGAGTGAATGGTTGTCTGTCTCTCTGTGTTGGCCCTGCAATGGACTGGCGATCTGTCCAGGGTGTACCCTGCCTCTCGCCCAAAGATGCTGGGATAGGCTCCAGCCCCCCCGCAACCCAAAAAGGATTAAGCGGAAGAAGATGGATGGATGGCTTTCACTCTGGGTCTGTATGCAGGCCTTAGCGAGATGGTGATGTGATCAGAGAAACCCAGGTGGGGGGAGGGGGAGGCTTTGTATGCTCTCTTGTGAGTTGTGTGCACCAGGTCCAGGAAATTGTCTCCTCTTGTTGGAAAGTCCACGTGTTGGTGTAGTTTTGGTCGGAGGGCCTTTAAATTTCCATGGTTGAATTAAAATTAAATCACCCTTATTGTCATTCAACCGTACAACCAATCATGTACAGCAGAACGAGATTGTGCTTTACCTATCTACAGTGTAAATCACACACACCCCAAGTGCAGAATCAGAGGGCCGCTGCCATGCAAGGCGCCGCCACAGAGTTCCCTCCTCCATTCCATTTATTGCTGAGCACCAAGCTGGACGGCAGGAAGTTCCACTTTTATATGGTCTTCGGCATGACCCGGCCGGGATTTGAACCCCTGCCTCCCGGGTGTGGGGCGGATGCTCTACCAACTGAGCCACCACTCCGGTACAGAGTGGTGGCTCTGTACCGGAGTCTCCTGCTGTGATGAGAAATCCGTCTGGATGCACTGTTTGTGTCTCACTCATGGCCTGATAGAGTTCATTTAGTGCCTTTCTTCTCTCACCAATGGTGGTGGGTAAGACATACATGGCGATGAGCAGGATAGATGTAATTTCCCTCGGTAAGTAGAAGGGTCGACACTTGATGATCATGAACTCCACCAACGGGGAACAGTGTTTGGGCACAACAGTCGCATCTCAGCACCAAGCGTCACTGATGTAAACACACACCCCTCCTCTGCGGGTCTTCCCTCCTTCCATGAACACCGGATCAGCACGATAGCATGTTAGCCCTGCTAACTGAATAGCAGAGTCTGGGATATTGTCATTTAGCCACATTTCCATAAAGATAAAAACACAGCAGTACATCACGTTGCATAGGTCTCAGGAGCTGTACGTGGTCTATTTTGCACTGTGTTTTTATATATCTACATATTATTCCATCTAGCTACAATGCACCGCACTGTGTGTGTTTATATATTTACATATTTATTCCATCTAGCTACAATGCTCCGCACTGTGTGTGTTTATATATCTACATATTTATTCCATCTAGCTACAATGCTCCGCACTGTGTGTTTATATATTAACATATTTATTCCATCTAGCTACAATGCTCCGCACTGTGTCTATATATATATATATATATATATATATATATATATATATATATATATATATATATATATATAATATATATTATATATATATGTGTGTGTGTGTGTGTATGTATATATATATATATATATATATATATATATATATATATATATATATATATGTTTATATGTACATATGTATACTTGCTGCTCTTGTTTCTTTTTTTTTCTCTTGCCTTCTGATTGTTGCTCTGAGTGTTGCTATCCCTGTGCTGTTGCAGTCCTGGAATTTCCCCATTGTGGGACTAATAAAGGCTTATCTTATCTTATTTTGTTGCCTAGTGAGCCTACATTGGCCAGAATGAGGGCTGGAATCGGGAGTCTGTGTGGGCTAGCAGCTGGCTTCGTTTGGATACCTCCACGTTTACCTCTCTTTCGTCTTCTCTCACACCGTCTGCAGCATCTCCATTTGGGATGAGACACAGCAGTTGAGGCTGGGGGTGTGGAAGTCTGGTGGAGAAGTCCTAGGCCACCGAGTTCCTCTGTAACACTCTGGTCCAAGACATAATGTTTGGTCATATTCCTTATCTCCAGAAGGCTGTGGTGACTGTAACTTGTGTGCAGCTGTGACAGAGATCATCCTGCGCAGTTCGCCCCACACGGGACACGAACCCGCGACCTCTCAGTCAACTACACAGTTCGAGCATGGGAGACACAGCACGATCGCGCTGAGCTAAAGGTCCGACCGGTAGCTCAGTGCTACCATCTGGGGCTCACAGCACCACTTTGTAACTGAGGTCATCAGCGCAGTTCGCCCTACACAGGACACGAACCCGCGACCTCACAGTTAACTAGTCAGAGACACACACAGCACGATCGTGCTGAGCTAAAGGTCCGACCGATAGCTCAGCGCTACCGATACTGTATGAGGCTTTGGGAGGGAGGTTTACTAACGTTCTACGCCGAACAGTACTAGTTGGCATCCGTTACACTCTCCCCCTTAAACCTCACTCCCATCCGGGTCACGGCACCAGTGTGACAGAGATCATCCTGCGCAGTTCGCCCCACACGGGACACGAACCCGCGACCTCTCAGTCAACTACACAGTTCGAGCATGGGAGACACAGCACGATCGCGCTGAGCTAAAGGTCCGACCGATAGCTCAGCGCTACCGATACTGTATGAGGCTTTGGGAGGGAGGTTTACTAACGTTCTACGCCGAACAGTACTAGTTGGCATCCGTTACACAGCATCATACGTGGACATTAAACACATGAATATACACTTAGGCATAATTTGAACAACACTAAACCGCACAAAACACGAAGACAGAAGGGAGACCGCTGCGTGTTCATGCGCCACCTAGTGGAATGTACCAAAAAGCAGATTGTCATGAAATGCCCCATAATAGTGATGCTGTGGAGGAACAAAATAAGTTCAGGCGTGACACAGCGAGCTAAAGGTTTCAGAGTTTTATTCCTCCATTATCATGAGACACACTGTAGCGCTGTGCTGTGTGTGTGTGTGTGCGTGTGTGTGCTGTGGGTGCTAAGTGAGGCATGTAAAGTCAGCTCTTTTATACAGACAAGAGCGAATGCATGGCACATTTGCATATTGATATACATATCAGTCAATACATATCAACTGCATGATTAACTGGCGCTGGACTTCCTCTCCTTAATCCAGGGATGTATAACAATAGTCATTGTTCTCATTGTCACCTAGGGACTCTCTGTCCTTATGCAAATTGTTCTGCTTGTCCCCCCAGGGATTCTCTGTTCGTATGCAATCCCTGCTGAGCGTGAATATTATTAGTCTGCATTGTGCTGGGTGCCCACAATGCGCATGATATTGTGCACTGTCACACCTCTTTGAAATGAGCCTCCACCTCCTTGCGCAAAGTGGGCACACTGTCTACTGACAATTAGATGGTGTGACGCAAAGTGTAAAGATGAGCAATGCGCTGACAGAAACTAACAAAAACACTGGCATACAGTGGAAAGTCTGGCAGAAGATTCCGCTAATGATCATCAAAATAGGGCCCCAAGACTTTACGGGTTCAAGACCAAGCCAGATCAAGACCAAGACCACTGTGTATGCAGGACTTGGTCTCAGCTTGGTTTTGACCCCTGTAGTAGTGAATGTGAGATGGCGGCCCACAGGCCACATCGGGCCCACCACAGCTTTCCATTCAGCCCCCAGAATATTACTGAATTCAGGAACAGTTTACTTCAAACTTTGTTTCATTAATTAGTTTATATTTAAGAAAAATTCCGATAGTCATATTTCTAAGTGTAAGTGAATGCAACATGAGATTACTGGCCCCTCCCAGACAGCGGGAGCATGTGAGGAGGAGACACTCAAGCAGCCTGCAGATTTTCTACAGGTAACCTACTTATAGATGTCCCATTGTGGAACTAATAAAAGCTTATCTTATCTTATGATGCCAGCCTTGGCTTTTATTGTTATTATGCCAAATGCAGAATATTTTTCAGTCTTTCTGAAGTTATTGAGTGTAGTAGAGAATGCATACCTGCCAATATTTAGGTTTTAATAAACTGGAGGTTTTCACCTGGTGGTGTGGAGTTTAGGTATGAAAACTAGTGTATTACAACAGAAAGGACTGCATTTTTGGTAATTTTAATTCATTTTATGATTTTTTTGAGAATCTGGCTCTGCAAATTAAGTTTAAGATGGGTTATATGTGGAAAAAGTCACAATTTTACCACAAGCTTTGCAAATTTGTTTGGAAAAACAAATTCATTTTAAAATAGACATAAATTTAGTGAAAAATCCACAGATTGATGTGAGGAAAAAGGAAAAAATTGGAAGAAAAGTGCCTAAAATTTATGAGAAAACCAATTGCTAATTTTTGAGAACAAAGATCAAATGTATAATAGTCCTAAATTTACAGAAAACTGTCATAAATTCATGAGAAAAACTCCTCAAACTGTCAAGAATAAAATTTCAAATAAGTTTTTAAGTACATGCTTTCTTGCTTTTACTCATACTAGTCACACTAAAACATAATTTAAACTACAAAAGTACTCAGAGTGCATATTTCCGCCAAGGCTCCTTCCATCCCTCATGGCTCACCTCCAAATGGGTTCATGTGTAAACCACAAGCCAGTTCTGGGGAAAATTGTATCAAAGTCTATTCAGTAGTTCTGGAGAATTGTTGCTAACACATTTTGAGAAGATAAGAGCCTTGGTGGAGGTATGCATTCTCGGATCATCACCAAAATGTTATGGGTTCTTCTCTAGCCCAAGAACCACCAATGGTGAAAATTTCATCCAAATCCATCCAGTAGGTTTTGTGTAATCCTGCTGCACAAAGACAAACGAGGTCCTTGGTGGAGGTATGGACTGTCAGATCATCACCAACCTTTAATGGGTTCATCCTTGGCCCAAGGGCTACCTCTGGTGAAAATTTCATCAAAATCTGTACAGTAGTTTTTGCATAATCCTGCTAACAACCAACCCTGATTACATTACCTCCTTGGCCGAGGTAAAAATAACACATTTGGAAGGAAAATTATTGTATCAATAACATATTAATTAGGATACAATATTTATTTTATCTTGTGAGAGCATCTGGCCCTCACAATGTCTGCCAAGAAAAATTCTGGCCCTTGGACAAATATAGTTGATGACCCCTGCCTTATCGTCTTAGTCTTGTCTTTGTCTTGGGAGACTCTAGTCTTGGCCTCATCTTGAAAAACTGTTAACTACAACGCTACGCAAGGTTATATCCAATGAACAGCCAGTCAATCCCAAGCTCCACCCAGCACCTTTTTAGTACCGCTATAAAGTACCTACCCCAGAATTGGGACATATTTCTCCCCCTACAATTTCCTGAAAACTTAACCTTACAGGGGAAATTTCTGCAGTGGAGACACATACCACAAGTGGCGTTCCTAGTCCCTGTGGTGGAAACAGGGCTGTTATAGGCAGAGAAACTCTTTCAGAAACTGTGTTCTTTAGGGACCTTTTTTTTCTTGTTGCATTCCCATTGAGATGAAGAGTTAGTTGCACAGTTAATTGACAAGTTTGGTGATTGTTTATCTGATGGAGGACAAAGTTACCGCAGCTGTGTTTTATCAGTTTACTGGTAACTGTGGACTTGGAAACTCTTGTTGTGGTTGAGAATGCTGTGACCTGGATGCTGACCTCAGTCATTTACGTTTGGACCAATCACAGGCATCAACGTCTTCAGAGGCCAGTATTTTCGGAGAGCCCCTGCTCTCAAAGCAGGAGCTAAAAGACTTCCTGAAGTACCTCAGAGGGTTCACAGGATCAAAACGGGCCTGATCTGAAGCCCCACAAAGGCTGGACTTATCACAGCAAGCCCACCTGTTGGTCGACCACACAGCAGACTCAAAGGTCCACTGATAGCGTAGGAGATTAGAGCTTCTATCTGCGTCTGAGGCGGCGTTTAAAGGTCAAGGGGTCATAGGGTGAGGAAGGAGGAGGAAGCTGTTGAGGGTCGAAGGGCGAGCATGTGGCAGCTGGGAGGCTAACTGTCATACTGGGGATGAGATGAAAGCTGGGTGGGGGTGCAGCTAGTTTACTAAAGTACATGCACTCAAGTAACTTTTTCACAAAATTGTAATGAGTGGTTTTACTGAAGGATACTTTTTACTCTTGTACTGTATGTATTTATAAAGAAAAAGTTGTACTTTTACTTGAGTACATTCAGTTGTTTCCAGAATTTGAAAAACTGTTTAGAAATGTTCTTGGTCCACTGCAGGACGCTGTGTCAGTGTCATGGCTTCTTTACGTAGTACGTGGGGGCTACATACTTGTGTGGAACTGTCCCAGTTTCAGAAGTGCTCAAGCCCTCATACGGAGATGGGTGGAGGATGGTTGGTGCTATTAAAAACCTAGCTCTCATTCAACAAGCGTGAGTTTGCATCCGGTCACCTCTGTATTCACCTTCAGTTCCATGTTTGTGTTTCACTTTCAAGGACATGGGTAAGGTGATGGTGACAGTCTGTAGGTGATTCGAGGGAGGTGTTAGCAAAATGATGTAAAAGCATCCCCCTTGTTAACCTGTCATCGCCCCATCCCCATTCATAGGTGTAAATCATGGTAGAGACCCCCCCCCCCCCGTATCATCATAAACCATGACATTGATCCACCAGTTCTAAGCAAAAAAGCAAGTCTTGTAGACTTGCAACTTTTTTCCTCATAAATCTGCAATTTTTTTCTCATAGATTTGCAACTTTTTTCATAACATTTTGACTTTTTTCTCATAAATTAGCTATTTTTTTTTAAATTTGCAACTTTGTTCCTGTAAATTTTCAAATTTTTAATCATAAATTTGTAACTTTTTTCTTAAAATTTTGCAATTTTTTTTAACTTTCAACTTTTTTCTCATAGATTTGCAAAAAAAATTCTTATAAATTTGCATTTTTTTTCCTGTAAACTCTCAACTATTTTCTCATAGATTTGCAACTTTTTTCCTGTCATAAATCTGAAACTTTTTTCTCATACTAGATTTATGACTTTCTTAAAATTTTGTGACTTTTCTCTCAAAAAATTTGCACCTTTTTATCTGTAATTTTTCAGTTTTTATCATAAATTTGCAACTTTTATCCTCATAAATTTGCAAAAAAATTCTTGCAAATTTACAAATTGTCCCTGTAAACTTTCAATTTTCTTGTAGATTTGCACCCTCCATTCCCTGGCTGCACCTAGAAATCCTGTCCATAAAAATTATGAACAGGATCGGTGACAAAGGGCAGCCCTGGCAGAGTCCAACTCTCACTGGGAATGAGTCCGACCGAGTGTTGGCAATACGAACCAAACTCTCACAACAGTCGTACAGAGACCAAATAGCTCGTAACAACAAGCCCAATACCCCATACTCCCGAAGCACCCCCCACAAAAAACCATGAGGGACGCGGTCAAATGCCTTCTCCAAGTCCACAAAACACATGTAAACTGGTTGGGCAAACTCCTACGAACCCTCGAGAATTCTCGAGAGGGTCAAGAGCTGGTCCGATGTGCCACGGCCAGGACAAAAACCACATTGCTCCTCCTGAATCCAAGGTTCGACCAACGGCCGGACTCTCCTCTCCAGTACCTTGGCATAGACCTTCTCAGGGAGGCTGAGGAGTGTGATCCCTCTAAAGTTGGAGCACACCCTCTGGTCCCCTTTTTTGAAAAGAGGAACCACAACCCCAGTTTGCCATGCCAAAGGCACTGCCCCCAACCTCCACGCAATGTTGCAGAGGGGTGTCAACCATGACAGTCCTACAGTATCCAGGGCCTTGAGGTACTCAGGGCGAATCTCGTCCACCCCCGGGGCCCGGCCACCAGGGAGATTTTTAACCACCTTGGCAACCTCAGCCCCTGTGATAGGCGAGTCATCCCCCTCGTCCACAAACCCTGCTTCCTCTGTGGAAGGCGTATCAGTGGGATTGAGGAGATCCTTGAAATATTCCTTCCACCGCCCGATGATATCCCCAGTCGAAGTCAACAGTGCCCCATCCGCACCATACACAGTGTGGACAGGGAGCTGCTTTTAAAAAAAAACATAAATTAACTGTGGTTTATTACATCTTTGGAAAGCTGAGTTCAATTTCTTTAGCCACACCCAGACCTGATTACTGCCACACGTGTTCTCAATCAAGAAATCACTTAAATAGGACCTGCCTGACAAAGTGAAGCAGCCCAAAAGATTCTCAAAAGCTAGACATCATGCTGCGATCCAAAGAAATTCAGGAACAAATGAGAAACAAAGTAATTGAGATCTATCAGTCTGGAAAAGGTTATAAAGCCATTTCTAAAGCTTTGGGACTCCAGTGAACCACAGTGAGAGCAATTATCCACAAATGGCGAAAACATGGAACAGTGGTGAACCTTCCCAGGAGTGGCTGGCCAGCCAAAATTACCCCAAGAGCACAGCGACAATTCATCCAAGAGGACACAAAAGACCCCACAACAGCATCCAAAGAATTACAGGCCTCACTTGCCTCAGTTAAGGTCAGTGTTTATGACTCAACCATAAGAAAGAGACTGGGCAAAAATGGCCTGCATGGCAGAGTTCCAAGATGAAAACCACTGCTGAACAAAAAGAACATAAAGGCTTATCTCAGTTTTGCCAGAAAACATCTTGATGATCCCCAAGACTTTTGGGGAAAGACTCCGTGGACTGACGAGACAAAAGTTGAACTTTTTGGAAGGTGTGTGTCCCATTACATCCGGCATAAAAGTAACACAGCATTTCAGTAAAGGAACATCATATCAACAGTAAAATATTGTGGTGGTAATGTGATGGTCTGGGGCTGTTTTGCTGCTTCAGGACCTGGAAGACTTGTTGTGGTAAATGGAGCCATGAATTCTGCTGTCTACCAAAAAAATCCAGAAGGAGAATGTCTGGCCATCTGTTCATGTCCTCAAGCTGAAGCCCACTTGGGTTCTGCAACAGGACAATGATTCAAAACACACCAGCAAGTCCACCTCTGAATGGTTTAAGAAGAACAAAATGAAGACTTTGGAGAGGCCTAATCAAAGTCCAAACCTTAATCCAATTGAGATGCTGTGGCATGACCTTAAAATGCTCCAAAATGCTCCAATGTGGCTGAATTACAACAATTCTGCAAAGATGAGTGGGCCAAAATCCCTCCACACTGCTGTAAAAGACTCATTGCCAGTTATCGCAAACGCTTGATTGCGGTTGTTACTGCTTAAGGGTGGCCCAACCAGTTTTTCAGTTTAGGGTGCAATCACTTTTTCACACAGGGCCATGTAGGTTTGGATTTTTTTTTACCCTTAATAATAAACACCTTCATTTAAAAACTCCATTTTGTGTTTGCTTGTGTTATCTTTGTCTAATATTTAAATTTGTTTGATGATCTGAAACATTTAAGTGTGACAAACATACAAAAAAATGAGAACTCAGAAAGGGGGCAAACACTTTTTCCACACCACTGTATATGTAATTTTAGCTTACTTTATCATATTTTATTATACTCTGGACCGGAAACCTGAATGGCTGAACATGGCCTCATTAGCATTCAAAGCAGTATGCTATAAAAACAGCCCATTTTTAGGGGAGCCCTTTCACTGTGTGTAAAATGGCACTGCAGTAATCAAACCTTGAGGTGTTTTGAACAAAGCAAGTCACAGAAGTTTGATGAATACCTGTGGGAAAAAAAAGTGAAAAAAGAAACATAATAGGGGCTTGCATTGACTGTACTGTTTCCACATGGTAATGAAATGTTTGTGACATACTTTGGCCAAATTGCCTTTAATAATTTAATTATTGCAGCATCATTGTCATCTTTTGTGGCCTTCCTCAGAATGGTTCGTTTCAGTGTATGTCTCTTTAAATGCCCAAGAGCCACATTTAACTACGCCCTCCCACTTATGTCATTATTGCTAATGTTAACTGACTAGCTCCTACCTCTGGTAGCAAGCCTGAGCCAAATAACAAATTCATTTCAAAGAATGAATGAAATAAAGCATGACTGGGTGTATGCTTTCTGTGGTCGATATGGCCGGGCCCTGGAGTACAGTAAGCACAGAAACATTTGTGAATGGGCTAATGGTGGCCCTGAAGCGGATGATAAAATAAAGCAGCGTTGAGAGGTTTTAAGCAGGTTTATTAAATCATACCGCCTTCATAGGAACTCCGCTCCAGCCCATAGTGTGAGCAGGCTGGAGCGGGATTCCTCAGGCTCTCAGAGAGGAGACACAAAGTGTGTCTGCAGCAGCAGCTGAAGAATGAGTGAATGAGAGACAGATTTACAGAACAGTGCAGCATATATACCCATCTCAGACAATACATCAAAGACATTCACAGCAGTCGATATGGGCAGTAGCATATGAGAGGCACAGACAGGACAGGATGCATGAACACAATGCATGAATGGCACATTAGCATCACAGCAGTGAAACAATGCATGAATGGCAGATTACATCACAGCATGCAGCGGAAAAAAACAGAAGTAGCGAGCTGTCTGTCCCAGTCTGTTGTGGGGGTTGCCACACCGCTCCCCCCCAGAGGGCAAGGCAGGCGGCCGAGACCTCAATAGTCCATCTTTGGGAGCGAGCTGCGGGGGAAACTCGCTGCAGGAGGAGGGGGAGGGAGGAGGGGTGTAGTAAGTGCCGGCCGGGGACGGTGAAATCGTCCGAGCCGCGCAAAAATTGCTTGTTGGTCCGCGACGTCGAGGGGCTGTCTCGTTGAGCATGCGGAGATCACAAGAAGAAAAATTAGTCTCTGACTCCTCTCGTGGCCATGAAGAAAAACAGGAGCAGCGAGGCTGCGTAGCGGCTGTAAAAAAAAAAAAGAAACAAAAGCAGAGGGACTTGGCATGTTGACTTTAGGTGCAGGCACAACCTTAAAGCCTTCGGGGACCGCAGACTGCTGAATTCCCGTTGAGCGCCATGGCTAAGACCATAAAATCCAGTGAGCAAGCTGCGTGCCTCAGGTGTACGAGCAAGCCTGAAGGGCCAGTGTGCAGCGGTGAAGAAGGAAGTGGTCAGTGGAGCCGTATGTGTCCCGTGCGTGGTGCGCCGTCCGCGTAACCCCCGGTGCGTGTGCCGGGGCTCCGTGCGTGGGTGGGCCAGCTGGAGAGGAGAACCAGGGTCAGGAATCTTGGTGGAGATCGGCGCAGTCGGCGCCGATAAACATCTATGTTGAGCTGTGGCTGCAGATTAGTCATGGTGCGTTG
Source organism: Pholidichthys leucotaenia (assembly GCA_020510985.1). Taxonomy (NCBI): domain Eukaryota; kingdom Metazoa; phylum Chordata; class Actinopteri; order Cichliformes; family Pholidichthyidae; genus Pholidichthys; species Pholidichthys leucotaenia. The sequence continues at coordinate 315,518,869 of CM035840.1, forward strand.
GAGCGTTGAGGGGAAATAGACGATCTTTGTCCCTCAGGTTCAGGTAGATGCCTTGCCAGTTGGCAAGGGGCCCTTGCCAACAGCACTTGCTCGTCCGCCACCACAAAAGCGGGTTTGAGTCTGTTTATGCCAACCTTTTCCCTCCTACCCCCCAAATCTAGCAAAAAAAAATGCTTGTCCCCTGTTTCCAACACTCTGAACGGCCCATCATAAGGTGGTCGCAGTGGGGGGCGATGCGCGTCATGTCTGGCAAAAACAAACTAAGCGTTTTTCAAAGTTTTAGGCACAAAAACACGCGGAAAACTATGATGAACGGGGCTCGGCAGCGTGCCTGTGTCAATGCTACACTGCAACAGCTGAGACGGGGAGCTGCCTGGCGCAGGATTATCCGGGAGAAACTCCCCGGGCAGCCGAAGTGGCTGCGTGAAAACGAGTTCAGCTGGGGAAGCTTCTAAGTCTTCTTTAGGGGCAGAACGCAACCCTAATAAAACCCACGGTAGCTTGTCTACCCAATTTGCATCCGTCAGTGACGCCCTGAGAGCCGCTTTCAATGACCTATGAAAACGTTCGCATAACCCATTAGCCTGAGGATTGTACGCGGTTGTGCGGTGAATTGTGACACCCAGGCTGCGGGCCATTGCTGACCAAAGTTCGGAAACAAATTGAGGGCCTCTGTCGGACGTAATGTCCGACGGGACTCCAAAACACGCCACCCATGCTGTTAAAAACGCGCGCACTACCTCCTCGGCTGTGGTTGACGCCAGTGGAACCACCTCCGGCCATCGCGCGGTGCGGTCCACCGTTGTCAGAAGGTGTGTGCACCCCTGTGATGGCGGGAGGGGGCCCACGAGGTCCACGTGAACATGGTCGAACCTCTTAGCCGGGATGTGAAACGGCTCCAAGGGAGCCCTCGTGTGTCTGTGTACTTTGGCTCGTTGGCACGCCATGCAGGCTGCTGCCCACTCTTTCACCTGTTTGCGAAAACTCGGCCACACAAATTTCTCTCCTACCATCTTGATTGACGCGCACACTCCCGGGTGCGCTAAAGAATGAACCGAGTCAAAAACGCGGCGGCGCCATGCAGCCGGTACCACGAGACACGGTCGCCCCGTGGAGACATCGCAGATTAGGGGGGGCATACCGTCTTGCAGCACCCTGCTCTCCAGCCTTAACCCTGTTGGTCCAGACTGGAGCGCGCGCACATCCGCGTCACTAACCTGCTCCGCGGCCATGGCTGCGTAATCTATCCCAACGCGGACCGGGGCCGCCACGACGCGTGAGAGGCAGTCTGCCACTACATTCAGTTTACCCGAAACATGCTGAATGTCGGTAGTAAACTCTGAGATCGCGGCCAGCTGTCTGTGCTGCCGGCCCGACCAAGGTTCTGAAACCTTGGCCATCGCGAATGTTAGTGGCTTGTGGTCAACGAACGCGGTGAAACAGCGCCCTTCCAGCCAGAACTGGAAGTAGCGAATAGCCAAGTGGAGAACCAGCAACTCCCTGTCAAACGCGCTGTATTTACGTTCACTATCGCGCAAAGTCCTGCTGAAAAAGGCGAGTGGTTGCCAAGCGCCGGCTACACGCTGCTCCACGACCACCCCTATGGCCACATCTGACGCGTCAGTAGTGAGCACTATGCGGGCCGTTGGGTCTGGATGTGCCAGCAACGCAGCGTTTGCCAGGGCTGCTTTGACTTCCGAGAACGCCCGCTCTCGCTCCGGGGACCATTCGATCTTATTCGCGGGTTTCTGCTTTTTGAGCGCGGCGTACAGTGGTTGCATGAGCTGCGCTGCGCGGGGGAGGAAACGGTTATAAAAATTCACCATTCCCAAAAACTTCTGTAACGCCCTGACCGTTTGTGGTCGGGGAAAATCTGCTACCGCGCGCACTTTGTCAGGCAGCAGAACCGCTCCTTCGGGAGAGACGCGGTGCCCCAAAAAATCAATCTGCGTCACCCCAAACTGACACTTCGCTGGGTTGATTATTAAACCGTGCTCTCCCAACCTCCGGAAAACCGTCATGAGGTGGGTTTCGTCTTCGTCTTCGGACGCGCTGGCTACCAAAATATCGTCCAGGTAGACGAATACGAAAGGGAGATCGCGCAGCACCGCATCCATCATGCGTTGGAACGTCTGCGCAGCCCCTTTAAGCCCGAATGGCATGCGCAAAAACTCGAATAGACCAAACGGAGTTATCACCGCTGTTTTGGGTATGTCCTCAGCGCGCACTGGGACTTGGTGGTAACCGCTGACCAAGTCTATTTTAGAAAAAGCGCGCGCTCCTGCCAAATGAACGGAAAAATCTTGGATGTGAGGGATTGGGTAGCGGTCGTGCGCTATGGCGTTGTTCAACCTGCCGAAATCCCCGCAAGGTCGCCACGAACCGTCAGCTTTAGGACCATGTGTAGCGGTGAAGCCCATGGGCTGTTTGAATGCCTGATGATGCCCAACCTCTCCAGGTTGGCGAACTCCTCGCGCGCTATGACCAGTTTAGCTGCGTCCAAGTGCCGAGGTTTAGCAAAAACGGGCGGCCCAGTGGTGGTAATAAAATGTTCCACCCTGTGTTTAGCGACGGCTGCCGAAAATGTCGGGACCGTGAGTGCTGGGAACTGAGTGAGCAGTGTGTGGAACTTACCGCTTGCAGCTTTGACATTGGCTTGTGCTGTTGGCCAGGACGCTCGAGCTGTACAGGGGATAGAATCAAAAGAAAGTGCATTAACCAGGCGCCTGTTAGCGACATCAACCAACAACCCATGTGAGCACAAAAAATCAGCCCCCAATATATTGAAATTCAATGCTGCTACGACAAAAGTCCACTCAAATGTACGGCCGTGCAGAGACAGAAGCAGAGTCCTCTCACCAAAGGTCTTAATGTCCAAGCCGTTTGCTGCTGCCATCTCGGGGCCGCTGGATCCTGCCAGCCGGTTGGCGTAGGACGGCATGATGAAACTCAACTGGGCGCCGGTGTCCACAAGGAAATGCCTCCCCGAGCGTGCGTCCGTCAAGTAGAGCAGCTTGTTCTCCTCCCCGAGGGCCGCAGCTGCTACCGACCCCCGGTCTTGGCGTTTTCCCGAGCGCTTGAACTGGCACGGTGGTATACATTTGTGTGCCCTCTCTGCAAAGCGGTGGTGGTAGAAACAAAGGGTATCTCCTCCGCGTTCCTTGGCCCCTGCCGCCGCTGTCGTCGGTGGTTCCGTTACCACCGTCGATGGCGCCTCACCGTCTCTGGTCGTCACGCCGAGCTCCGTCGCTGTCGCCGTGGCCGCGCGCTCTCTGCTGGTGTTGACAATCTGATGCGCCTCCCGGGCCAGCGCACAGTAGTCCCGCTGGGCCGACAACGGCGAACTGGCCAGGGCCGCTCTCGTCGCTGACGGCAGGGTCCTGAGGAAGAGGTGGGTAAAGATGAAATGGTCATCGTCCGAGCCTTTCCACCTCAGCGTCTTCTCCATCAGGTCAATGGGCGTGCCATCTCCCAACTCGGTCAGCGCCAGAAGTCTCTCTGCTCTCTCCTCCACCGAGAGAGTGTAGTGCTGGATGAGTGCAGCCTTCAACGCGCCGTATTTGTCGCTGGCTGGTGGCTGCTCCAGAAGGCTCTCCACATGCTGAGCCGTGTGGTTATCGAGCTTTGCGATCACATGGTAGAATTTCGTGTCATCTGCCGATATTCCCCGGAGGGCAAACTGTGCCTCTGTGACAGAGATCATCCTGCGCAGTTCGCCCCACACGGGACACGAACCCGCGACCTCTCAGTCAACTACACAGTTCGAGCATGGGAGACACAGCACGATCGCGCTGAGCTAAAGGTCCGACCGGTAGCTCAGCGCTACCGATACTGTATGAGGCTTTGGGAGGGAGGTTTTACTAACGTTCTACGCCAAACAGCACTAGTTGGCATCCGTTACACTCTCCCTCTTAAACCTCACTCCCATGCCGGGTTCACGGCACCAGTGTGACAGAGATCATCCTGCGCAGTTCGCCCCACACGGGACACGAACCCGCGACCTCTCAGTCAACTACACAGTTCGAGCATGAGAGACACAGCACGATCGCGCTGAGCTAAAGGTCCGACCGATAGCTCAGCGCTACCGATACTGTATGAGGCTTTGGGAGGGAGGTTTTACTAACGTTCTACGCCGAACAGCACTAGTTGGCATCCGTTACACCTCAACCAAGTGGAACCAGGAGCGCGGGTTGTGCTGCCAAAAGTCCGGTAGCTGGACTGTAACGGCATACGCTTGGCTGGGGGCTCCCAACAAGGCTGGCTCCGGGGAATTCTCTTCGTGTTGCATGCTTCGTCTTGGGTCACCAGTGTAGAATGTGTAAATGATGAGGCATGTTGGTCTCAAACAGTTTATTACACATTCTCTCTCATGAGCATAGTAGAAAAGAGAGCCTCTCAAACAGAACTCTTCACTTATATACTCAGGTCCTTCTGCATATCAAAAGGTCACAATGCATTCACATAAAAGGTCACATTGCATTTCCTCCTAAATCCCTTAGCATCCCACTCACAGTCTTTGGCCCACAAAGGATCCTCCAAGCAGTCTCTCGCATACAAAAGATTACACTTTCATAGCTTCCTGTTATCCCCCAGGAAACTCTGCACTTTGTTCTTATCTAAGATGTGAGGCATTATGTACACATGTGTGGCTACAATATAAATATATATACACAGTGCAGAGCATTGTAGCTAGATGGAATAAACAGCATAACCGTCTACTTAGTTATCCTACATAGTATGAATATGTACCTATACATATTGTCACCCTCCGTAGCGACTGATATTGTTCTAGTTGTATACTGGAGGGGACCATTTGTGTAAGTCTATTGCATCTTTTGCATTCAATACTATTAGGTCGTCACGTTTTTTTTGCTATCTCTGCGAGCAGCCCTGCTTAGGTTATACAGTCTGACAGCCGTAGGTAGGAAAGACCTGCGAAACCTCTCGGTTGCGCACCTAGGATGATGTAGTCTACTGTTAAATGAGCTCCTCAGTGCGTTCAGTATGTCCTGCATAGGGTGGGACTCGGACTCCAGCAGAGATGACAGTTTAGCCACCATCCTTCTCTCTCCTATCTCCTCTACTGGGTCAAGGCGTTTCCCCAGGACAGAGCTAGCTTTCTTGATCAGTTTGTTCAGTCTCTTCCTATCGGCTGCTGTAATGCCGTTGCCCCAGCAGACCACTTCAAAAGTGATGGCTGATGCCACCACCGTGTCGGAGAATGTCTTCAGCAGCGCCCCTTGTACACCAAAAGACCTGAGCCTCCTCAGTAGGAACAGCCTGCGCTGTCCCTTCTTGTAGAGTGCGTCGGTATTGTGTGACCAGTCTAGTTTATTGTTCAGATGAACACCCAGGTACTTGTAGGATGTCACCATCTCAATGTCTGTTCCCTGTGTGTTTACTGGTGCTGTGAGGGGTTGTCCTTGCCTGCGGCAGTCCACCACTAGCTCCTTAGTTTTCCTCGCGTTGATCTGGAGGCAGTTCCCATGGCACCAGTCCACGAAGTCCTGGATAAGTCCTCTGTACTCAGCTTCATATCCGTTGGAGATGAGGCCGACGATCGCAGAGTCGTCAGATACTTCTGTAGATTTTATGGTTTTTTTTCCAATAATCATGTGACCACCAGACTAATTTCAGAAGGTTAAAAGAAGGTTAAAACCTAGAAAAACACAATTTTTCAATGAATGAGACCTTTAAAAACATTTTTTTCAAACTCCTCTTCCAACTTCTGACTGAGGGAACTTTCTTCTTTATCATATTTGATATATTTAATATTTTTCCACTCTGTGACTGGCTGACTGATGACAAAAAGAGTCCCTCATACCCGCCCCCCCCCCATTTGCCCCCCAGCTGAGAAGAGCCGGACGGGACTAAAAACACCCCATTGTTGTCCCCTCACAGAGGATCACTGAGGTCCTGGCAATAAGAGCGGGATATGGGGGGGTGGGGGGTGGGGTATTCGGGGAGAGGATGGGGCTGTGCATGGGAGAGGAGTAGTTGTGTGTGTGTTGGGGGGGGGGGGAATAGGGGTCGTCCCGCCAACTCAAACACAATCGTGTGATAGGACTTGGCCCTATCTAATCAAGGGCAGGAGGTCACTTCCGAACAACTGGGCAATAAAAGATTATTTCCAGCCACATAACAGAGGAGCCGTTGAAGGGGGGAGGGGGAGAGGGAGGGGTTGGGGGGGTTGTCTGTTACGAGAGGAAGTGAATTGAAAAAAGCCAGCAGACGGGAACCATCTGTCTGGATGCATAGTCTAATCTAAAAAAAAAAAGGGGGACAGAGACGGGAGGAAAGGGTGGTTAAAGAAAGATGGAGCCTTCCCCCTTCATTGCAAAATACACAAAAATCTGTCTTTCCAGCCACAGACGTTTCCATATTTTTTTTTTCAATTTTAATTTTTTTTCTGGTGGTGGTGGTGGGGGGGGGGTATTTTTGAAATGGGAAAGAGTTCAAACCCTTTAAAATGAGGGGGGAAATCTCCCCCCTCCCAACAAAAAATATTTAAAAAATAAATTTGGGTCACTGTGTAGCCAGACAGAAAAAAAGCATTACATACAGTAGAATAAAAATTTATCAGCATCCAAATTAAATTAATTGCCCCTTGAGGGATAAAACGTTGTTTGAACTGAACTTAATTGAAATAAATGAACGCTGACATTTACATAAAGAAAGTTTCAAATTTCTGAGAATAAAAAAAAATTGAAAACCCATCCATCCATCCATTTTCTACAGTTAAAAATTTTCAAGAAAAAAACCCAATTGGCTGAATTCAATTCTATCTGGTCCCCGCTTATAAATTCTATAACCTGAGGGTTGGCGGGTGGTGGCTCGCTCTCCTTGGCGCCTTCGGCGGCTAGATGCGCCCTGACCACGAGAGGTCTGGGGAGCTTGTTCCAGGGTGGCTGTATGTCTTGCCTGGGGAGGGGGGGGGATGGCCCCGGGCCAGCTGGCCTTGCCTCCTGGGTGGGGCTAGGTTTGGCCCTGGGCCCCTGGTGCTGGGGGGGCATTCCCCTTCTAGGTCGGGGCTTGGTGTTCGCTGGTCGTGCGGGCCAGCCCCAGCACGTCCTTGCACAGTGGGGTCGTGCTCTCAACAGGGCCCTGGTGGCACTCCGGGGGCTTGTGCCTGCGTCCCGGGGGGGGGGGGGGGTTGTGCCCCCCCCGTTCTCCGGGGCCTGCGGGTGTGTGTGTGTGTGTGTGTGTGTGTACATGTGTGAGTGTGTGTGCGCATGCGGGTGTGCAGGTGTGCATGAGTGTGGGTTCCTGTGTGTGTGTGTGTGTGTGTGTGTGTGTGTGCGCGCGTGTGTGCGCACATGGATGCAGGTGCATGCACATGTGTGTGTTGTGTGTGGGCATGCGGGTTGTGTGTGGGTGTAGGTAGGCATGTGTGATGGTGAGTGTGTGTGTGTGTGCACATGAGGGTAGGCGTGGGTGTGGGTGCGGGTACATGTGGATGAACGTGCGGGGGTGGAGGATGTGTGGGTGGGCGGGGGGACCTCGTTGGGTGGCGGGGTGGTGCAAGCCATCTGGTGACCTGGGGGTTGGCGGTTTGGGGCCTGCTTTTTGCAGCAGCCCTGCCGTTGTGTCACAGGCCGGGGTGCTTTGTCTCATTGCCTCCAGTGTCCTTGGCGCTAGGTGTGTGTGGGTGCTCAGGGGTGGCCAGGGTGGCCGTTGGCGTGGGTTGGCAGCCTTGTTGCCGTCGGTTTGCTCCAGGGTGGCTGTGGCTGCAGAGCGGTCTGCCGCTGTCAGTGTGTGTCTGGGGTGGGTGGTGGGCTTGCGGTGGGCACTCAGGGGTGTCACTTGGCATGTGGGGCGCCGTATGGGTCTGGCCCATTCATTATTGTTATTATTGTTGTTGTGTATGTTCATGTGTGGGAGTGGGTGTGGTTGCTCCATCACGCCTGTGGTGGTGGGGCGTCGGGGTGTGACGCTGGCAGGTCCTGGGGCTGTTCAGCCTGATGGCCCCCGCCCTGGGTTGGGATCTGAGGACAGTGGGTGGCCTCCTGAACCAGTTTGCGGGCTGGCTTCTGGGTGGTGGTGTTCCTTTTGGACCACCTCCCTCCCAGTTTTACCTCTCCCCCCTCCACCCGATTCTGGGTGGAACATTCATCTTATTGGATACAAATAGGATTTTGGGGTGGGGGTGTGCCATACTGTGTCGGTGAAGGGGATCCCTGTGTCTGCTACGCAGTAGGGCCATCCTCACCTCAATTTTAATTGCACTATAGACACTGAGGGCTTGGAGGATGAGAGCCCCACTGTCTATTGCGGTGGCTAGCGGTGCTCCAACCACCATCCCTACAATTTTAACAGCACTCTGGTAGTTCACACATCTGCGCACAATCACATCACACTACTAACACACACTCATCATGATTCATGCATGGGGGATGGGGGGGTCTTCCCCCACCCTGTTGCCCTCCTTCTGCCGGGGCCCTGAGGGCCTGGTGGGAGGCATGGGGCCTGTCATGTTGTCAGAATCCCTGGGTGCTGCCAAATGAATAGGCGCGAGCAAGGGGAGTGAGAGAGTGATTGAATAAGAGCATAAGCGAGAGTGAAGGACTGATGAGTGGAGATGGTGATGGTGGGTCGATTTTGTGTGGCGCTTTTCATGTCGGGTGGCATCTCGGAGTGCTTGCAGTGGTCCGCTGATCAGTCACTCGGGTGGACATTGGGGGTGGTGGTCTGCTTCTGTGCCCACAGCCACCCTGGTGCAGGTCGGCAGGGGTGTGGCTGCCGGCCTGCGCCGGCGGTCTCCCCGCTGCTGCTGGGTGCCGGTGCATGTTCATGCTCACTGCATTTACACTGTTGCCGCCTTAAGTAATAAGGGTGAATTAGCATGGGTGAGTGTGTGGGGGAGAGCACAAATGGATGTGAGTAAGTCGGAGTGCAAGTGAGAGTCTGTGTATGGGTGAATGTGAGTGAGTGTGGGTGACTCTGAGGGCGAGTGGGAGAGAAAGCGAGATTGAGCGGATACAGGAGTTGGAGAGAATGGGTGGGTCCGGGAGTGCAAGTGTAGGATCATGTGGGGGAGAGGGCGAGTGAGATTGAGTGAGTGCTTGTGGGTGCAAGCGGGTGCGTATGAGTACATGATGGTTTGAGCGCGTGGGAATGGGTTTGTGTGCTGGTCAGGAGGTGCTGGATTGAGGGGGTAGCGCCTCTTGGCTGCGTGGGTTCCCCTAGATGGGGGGGGGGGGGGCTGTGCCTTGCTACCACCTTCTTTGGGCATAGGAGGCCCCCGGGGTGTGCAGCGGTGGCACGGGGGTGGGGGCAGGCTTGCTGTGGGGGTATTTGGGAGGGCTCGCAACGGGGGCGCCAACCGGTCTCCAGCCCGGGGGATCGGGACGCTGGCCTCCTGGCACCTGGGGCCCAGGGGCTGGCATTGGCCGCGCTAGGGGGGCAAGGGTTGGTCGGTCTGGGGGTGTGGGCCCACCACGCCAGCAGCTTGGTGGCCCGGCCTCCCTTGGCTGTCCTTCCTGGGATGGATGCCTGGCTGTCCTGAGGCTTGGTGGCCTTGGGAGATTTGTGCTCTGTGGGGGTTGGTGGCATTGTTCTGCTTGCTCAGGGTTTCTGGCAGGGGAGTTGCTGTGACTGGTCACCCTCATCGTATGTTTCATGACAAACCACTCATATGCACACAGTTATTTTGCACGCAGTCTCATATACATGCACACATATGCGCACACACACATATGTCTGTCCTTTAACTGGTGCAGATACCAGACTCATGTTGAGACCTCTTCAGTGGATGAAACAGTCTGTCTTCTGTTTGTCTGAGTTGTTAGTTTGTCTTCTTTGTCTGTTCATCTCCCTGTTCTCCCCCTTCCCTCCCCTTTTGGGTCCTTCATGGGTAGAACAATTTAAATAAAGTATTAAAAGTTATTACAAGAGGAGTTTATAACAGTATACAGTACATATATGGCAAAGTAAATCTGTTTGGCACAATAAGGGAAGCAGACATCTGTTCTGCTCACCTAGCTGCCTGACAGGACAAGGGGAAGGAAAAAAAATTTTCAAGAAAAAAGTTGAAAACTTGCAAGAGCATTCTGCAAATTTACAAGAAAAAAGCTGCAAGTTTATAAAAAAAAAAAAATCACAAAATTACAAGAAAAGTAGGACTGCCAGGAGAAAAAAGGTTGCAACATTAATAGAAAAAAGTTGAACATTTTTGAGAAAAAGTTATAAAATTTACAAGGATAAAAAAGCAAGAAAACATTGCAGATCTATAAGAAAAACTTTAAAATTTACAAGAAAAAAGCCACAAGCTTATAGGAAGGAAATTTTTGCAAATTTACAAGAAAAAATACCAAATTTTATCACGTTTGGTAGAGACAGGACCCAAACGCTGGACTGGAAGTGGATGGTATTTTATTTAGAGCTGACAAACACCACTCAGCTCGAGGCTAAAAATAACAAACTAAGGCTCGGCTTGGCAAAAAAAAACCTCACAAACACAGGCAAGGCACAGACAAGGCAAGGACAAGAACTAGGCTGGAACATGAAGCGTTTTGTTCATGCCATATGACATACAAAGAACCCGTGCAGGACACAGACAGACACTGACATAAATAGACGAGGGGTAATCACGACAACACAGAACAGGCGAGGAGACTAATCAGGACTTACAACACCTTTCAATTGCTTGCTATCTGCCAGTAACCGAGAGAAGAAGAAGACAACAGACACATGGGGAAAACTGTGTCAACAGGTATGGGAAAACAGGACCAGCTGGGATGAACAGACAATCACAGACAGGTGATACACATGAAATTGAACAAAGGACCAGGGAAGACATGACCATGACAAGGACTAAAACTGAGACAAGGACAACACACAGCAGAGACCATGAAAACCATCACTCTATCATTCTATTAAAGCAAGAAATTTGTGCGTGTGTGTGTGTGAGTGTGTCACGCTTATAGAACATCATAGGACGTCCTATGATCTCAGGCATCATAGGACTCGCGATGCCTACATGACGGCACATAGACAAATGTGTATTTATGATGTTATATAGGACTCTCATGCGATGCCTATATGACGGCACATAGACAAATGTGTCTTTATGATGTCATATAGGACTCTCATGTCTTTATAATGTCATATACAGTGAGTCCATGCCCAAAAGCCTCTTTTTGCTCAGATCTATTTTCATGATCCTGTCCATGAACTGGAATTACGACACACCTATCCCGCAACCAGTGGTCTCAACAAACAAGAAGAAAAAGACCCACCAGATGGACAGCAATAGAATGAGGAGAACTGCTGCACGTCGGAAAAGATGCCATGAAGATGAAACACCTGAGGTTCCAGCAGTACATCACACCCGTCTGAGACAGGAGGAGACCCTTCACCAGCATAGCATACGACAGACAAGGGATGCACAAACAGACAGGAAACATGTGGCAGTGTGCCATGCACGTGCTGAGTCACTTGAAGCCCGAAATGCCCACAAAGCGAGCAACGCTGCACACCAAGCAAGGCACAGACAAACTGAGACCGAGGAGATAAGGAATAGTCGGCTGGCCAGGGACAGTGAATTCCATGCAAGGCACAGAGAAGCTGAGACCAAGGAGATGCAGAATAGTCAGCTGGCCGCCAACGCTGCACGCCAGGCAATGCACAGAGAAGCTGAGACCGAGGAGATGCGGAATAGTCAGCTGGTTGCCAGCACTGGAATTATGACGCACCTATCCCTCAACCAGTGGTCTGAACGAAGAAGAAGAAGACCCACCAGATGGAGAGCAATACAATGAGAACTGCTGCACATCAGAAAAGATGCCGTGAACATGAAACACCTCAGGTTCCAGCAGTACGCCGCAGGCATGACTGTGAACAACACAGCCATCTGAGACAGGAGGAGACCCTTCAGCCTCGGGCATGCACAAATACTTGCTTATACTTGGTTTCTATGGGCATGGATGGGTATAAGATAAGATAAGATAAGATAAGCCTTTATTAGTCCCACAATGGGGAAATTCCAGGATTGCAACAGCACAGGGATAGCAACACTCAGAGCAACAATCAGAAGGCAAGAAAAAAAAACAAGCAAGCAAGAGCAGCTAATATACATATGTACATATTACTATAAAATATACTGTATATATACACACACACAGACAGACACACAGTGCAGAGCATTGTAGCTGGATGGAATAAATATATGAATATATGAACACACAGTGCAGAGCATTGTAGCTAGATGGAATAAATATGTAAATATATAAACACCCACAGTACGGAGCATTGCAGCTAGGTGGAATAAATATGCAAGTATATAAACACACAGTGCGGAGCAATGTAGCTAGATGGAATAATATGTAGATATATAAAAACACAGTGCGGAGCATTGTAGCTAGATGGAATAAATATATAGATATATAAATATAAACACACCCAGTGCTGAGCATTGTAGCTAGATGGAATAAATATGTAAATATATAAACACACACAGTGCAGAGCATTGTTGCTAGGTGGGATGTACGGGTATGTACTAGTAATAATAATAACCAACTGAGAACCGGGCAGGGACAAATCCAACAGAACCTAAGTGGAGACATGATAACAAGAATAAACACAATGACCAAACAGAACAAAAACTAAAGCAGGGATACTAACCAAAGACAGAGACCATAATCATGATAAAGAAGACCAAAGCTAAGCACATAAGATAATGTGTGGCGGTAATGCACCTGTAATCCAAGGACGGATAATTTTTTCACGCATAAGGAGTTGTTCAGAACTCCTTATACAAAGATATAGAGTGATGATAATCAAGTCAGTGGCGGCAATGCACCTGTAAGCTGGTTGCTAACCACCAATCAAATCTAAAAGAAGAAGAATGCACCTGTAAGCTGACACACAGACAGACACACACATGGACGGATGGAGATTTCTTCAATTATATATAGAGTGAAGAAGATGAAGAAATGGCTTGCTGAGAGTGATGATATGAAACAACATGGCCAAGACATAAATAAAATAAAATGCAGAGAAACCCCAAAATACAAACTGAAGACGAGGACGTGGGCTGAGTCCATGTCTCGGTGACCAGAAACATAACCTTGTTAAAAAAATACCTGATTCTTTGATTGAAGGATCCAAGAACAAGCCGGAAATTTCTTCAATTTAAAAATGGAACATTTATTTAGAAGTCACATGTAAAGCAAGCAGCGCTGAGTGCAGCGTGACGCAGCCCCATCTGGAGCGTTGCCAGACTGACCACGACTTCTGGGTACGACGTACATTAATCTTCTTGGGTTGGCCAACCCCCGTACAATAGGATGGGTTTGTACGTGACTGTCTGATTGGCCAATTTAACTCTGACGTGAACAGGCCATCCGCTATTCACGTTACCTATCTCCTAAAATGTACTATCAAAAGTATGTGTGTGAGTGTTGGATCCGGGTGTGTACAGTATCTAATGTGATAGACCTGACTATAAAAAGGGAGAGAGAGAGAGAGAGAGAGCTCTATAGCTCTGCATAATTCCTGTTTAACACAACATATACAGTATGTTCATGAGAATGCAAACAGAATATGTATAGAATCTGTGTAGAGCATAATGGGAGATTACCTACAGAATTATTGTTATGGCACTCTAACTTTCCATTAACCCTTTCAACTTAGAAACTAAGGCGAAGACATGGGCCCAACCCACGACTTGACATTAATCTCCCCTCTCAAGGGGTGGCGCCCAGATGACCCTCAAACAAAAACAGAAAATGACCCTCCCAGGGTGGGTGGTGGAGGCACAAGGCCAGGCGGGCAAAAGCAAATCCTCGCTCCCCTTCCTCCCAGAGTCCAAAATAAAAATACATGGCTTGTGCGTCTTCTGCGACCGTATGTCTTGGACACCCGAGTAAAGAGAGGTGCAGAGCTGTCAACTGATCACCACCTGGTGGTGAGTTGGATCCGATGGCAGGGGAGGAAGCCATTCAGACCTGGTAGACCCAAACGTATAGTGAGGGTGTGCTGGGAGCGTCTGGCTGAGGCCCCTGTCCGGGAGGTCTTCAACTCCCACCTCCGGAAGAACTTCAACCACATTCCGAGGGAGTCTGGAGACATGGAGTCTGAATGGGCCATGTTCTCCACCTCTGTTGTTGAAGTGGCGGCCCAGAGCTGCGGCCGCAAGGTGGTCGGTGCATCTCGTGGTGGCAACCCCCGAACCAAGTGGTGGACACCAGTGGTGAGGGGGGCCATTAAGCTGAAGAAGGAGTCCTATCAAGCTTGGTTGGCTTGTGGGACTCCCGAAGCAGCTGAGGTGTACCGGCAGGCCAAGCGGAGTGCAGCTCGGGTGGTTGCTGAAGCAAAAACCCGGGTATGGGAGGAGTTCGGTGAGGTCATGGAACAAGACTTTCGGTCGGCTTCAAAGAGATTCTGGCAAACTGTTCGGCGGCTCAGGAGGGGAAAGCAGCTCCCCGTCCACACTGTGTATGGTGCGGATGGGACACTGTTGACTTCAACTGGGGATATCGTCGGGCGGTGGAAGGAATACTTCGAGGATCTCCTCAATCCCACTGATACGCCTTCCACAGAGGAAGCAGGGTTTGGGGACAAGGGGGATGACTCGCCTATCACAGGGGCTGAGGTCGCCAAGGTGGTTAAAAATCTCCTTGGTGGCCGGGCCCCGGGGGTGGACGAGATTCGCCCCGAGTACCTCAAGGCCCTGGATGTTGTTGGGTTGTCATGGTTGACACGCCTCTGCAACATTGCGTGGAGGTCGGGGGCAGTGCCTTTGGCATGGCAAACCGGGGTGGTGGTTCCTCTCTTCAAAAAAGGGGACCGGAGGGTGTGCTCCAACTTTAGAGGGATCACACTCCTCAGCCTCCCTGGGAAGGTCTATGCCAAGGTACTGGAGAGGAGAGTCCGGCCGTTGGTCGAACCTCGGATTCAGGAGGAGCAATGTGGTTTTCGTCCTGGCCGTGGCACATCGGACCAGCTCTTTACCCTCTCGAGAATTCTTGAGGGTTCGTGGGAGTTTGCCCCAACCAGTTTACATGTGTTTTGTGGACTTGGAGAAGGCATTTGACCGCGTCCCTCGTGGATTTTTGTGGGGGGTGCTTCGGAGTATGGGGTATCGGGCTTGTTGTTACGAGCTATTCGGTCTCTGTACGACCGTTGTGAGAGTTTAGTTCGTATTGCCAACACTCGGTCGGAGTCATTCCCAGTGAGAGTTGGACTCCGCCAGGGCTGCCCTTTGTCACCGGTCCTGTTCATAATTTTTATGGACAGGATTTCTAGGCGCAGCCAGGGAATGGAGGGTGTCATGCTTGGTGACCACAGGATCTCATCTCTGTTGTTTGCAGATGATGTTGTCCTGTTGGCTTCATCCAGCAATGACCTACAGCTCTTGCTGGGACGGTTTGCCGCTGAGTGTGAAGCGGCTGGGATGAGAATCAGCACCTCCAAGTCCGAGTCCATGGTCCTCAGCCGGAAAAAGGTGGATTGTCCTCTCCGGGTTGGGGACAGGCTCCTGCCCCAAGTGGAGGAGTTTAAGTATCTTGGGGTCTTGTTCACGAGTGAGGGGAAAATGGAGCGAGAGATCGACAGACGGATTGGAGCAGCATCTGCAGTGATGCGGACGTTGTACCGGTCTGTTGTGGTGAAAAGGGAGCTTAGTTCTAAGGCAAAGCTGTCGATTTACCAGTCAATCTACGTTCCTACTCTCACCTATGGTCACGAGCTTTGGGTAATGACCGAAAGAACGAGATCGCGGATACAAGCGGCTGAAATGAGCTTTCTCCGTAGGATTGCTGGACTCACCCTCAGAGATAGGGTGAGGAGCTCAGTCATCCGGGAGAGGCTCAGAGTAGAACCGCTGCTCCTCCACATTGAAAGGAGTCAGTTGAGGTGGTATGGGCATCTGATTAGGATGCCTCCTGGACGTCTCCCACTTGAGGTGTTTCAGGCACGTCCCACTGGGAGGAGACCCCGGGGCAGACCCAGGACTCGGTGGAGAGACTATGTCTCCCAGCTAGTCTGGGAACGCCTTGGTATCCCCTCTGAAGAGCTGGAGCAGGTGGCTGGGGAGAGGGAAGTCTGGGCTTCTCTGCTTGAACTGCTGCCTCCGCGACCCGGACCTCCGGAAAAGCGGTAGAAGATGGATGGATGGATGGATGGGCTTGTGGGGCCAACTCAAGTCCAAGGCCCCAAACAAAATGCAAGTCGGGTGGCCTACCAGAGTCCCAGGGCCACCGGACCAGAGAGCAAGGCAAGTCAGGTGGTCTTCCGAGTACCAGGACCACCAGACTAGAGAACAAGGTGGGTCAGGGGGCCTATCCAAGCCAAGGGCCCCCAGGCCAAAGTACAGAGTAGGTCGGGTGACATACCAGAGTTCCTGGGCCACCAGACCAGGGAACAGGATGCATTGAACTCAGGAGGCTGCAGCTGAAATGCGTCAACCACACAACCTCACAAACAGCCATCAGGGGCATGCAGACTTAAGCAATCCTTGGCTGGAGCGCGCTGCACACTGGAGCAGACAAGAGCGGTGCGCTGCACTCAGGAACAGATGTCAGCGGTTGCACTCAGGAATAGACATTGGTAGGAGTTTTTCCGTGGCTGTTGGCTCTTATGCATCTGACTCTGCTCCTTTAAACTGTGGGTGCCTCAGGGTTCTATTCTGGGTCCACTTTTATTTGCCCTGTATATGCTGTCACTTGGTTCTATCATCAGCAAATTTAAAGGTGTGTCTTATCACTGCTATGCTGAGGATTTACAATTGTTTTGTTTTGTTTTTTTCTTTTAAACCTGACCATGTTGACAATTTAAAAATTATTCATGATTGTCTATCCGCAATTAAAGACTGGATGTCTAGTAACTTTTTGCAACTTAATGCTGACAAAACTGAAGTCCTTATTGTAGCACCTGATAATGTAATTCCTAAGATGGTTAATAGCATTGGTTCATTAAGCCCTAATGTACGGTCTAATCTAAAAAATCTTGGTGTCATTTTTGACCAATCGATGAGTTTTGATCATCAAGTCAAATCTCTGACCCGGAGTTGTTTTTTCCATCTTAGGAATATATCCAAAATTAGGTCATTGGTTTCCTACAGTCAGTTAGAAATTATTATTCATGCCTTTGTTTCTTCACGTTTGGACTACTGTAATGCTCTTTTCACATGTCTTAGTAAATTCTCTTTACACCGCCTACAGTTAGTCCAGAACTCTGCTGCTAGATTACTAACTAGGTCCAGTGGATTCTGTCATATCACTCCCGTTTTGGCCTCCTTGCATTGGCTTCCTGTAAATTATAGAGTTGATTTTAAAGTTCTTGTTCTTACTTACAAAGCCATTCGTGATGAGGCGACTTTTTATATCAGTGACCTGCTCCATCTACACCATCCCAGCAGGTCTCTCAGGTCTTCTAATCAGAATCTACTGTTAGTCCCTAGCACTAGGCTCAGAACCAAAGGCGATAGAGCCTTTGCTGCTGTTGCTCCCAGACTTTGGAACTCCTTACCTTTTGAACTTAGATCTGCACCTTCCATTGATGTTTTTAAGAAGCAACTAAAGACCCACCTTTTTAGCCTGGCTTTTTAATTAACTATGTGTTGATTGTATTTTTATGTATTTTTACTGTCTATTTTGTTCTTTTACTGCTTTATGTGCCTATATTTTTATTTGCTTTGTTATTTACCATGTTAAGCACTTTGTGACTCTGTCTGTGAAAAGTGCTCTATAAATAAACTTATTATCATTATTATTGTTAGACATTAGCAGTGCGCTGCACCCAGGAACAAACGTTAGTGGCGTGCTGCACCCAGGAACAGACGTTAGCGACGCACTTCATTCAGGAGCTGATGACAGAGGCACACCGGCCTCAGGAACGGAATATGGTGGTGTACCAGCCTCAGGAATAGGTGACGAAGGCTCATTGCCCCCCGACACAAACGATGGAGGCGCACCAGCCTCTGGAACGCATAGCGGAGGCGCCCCGGCCTCAGAAACAAACGTCGGAGGCGCACCAGTCTCTGGAACAATCGGTGGAGGCACACTGGCCTTGGAAACAAATGGCGGAGGTGCACCGGACTTGGAAACAAATGGCAGAGGCGCATCAGCCTCTGGAACATTCGGCGGAGGCACACCAGCCTTGAAAACAGCAGAGGTGCACCGGCCTCTGGAACATTCAGCGGAGGCACACCAGCCTTGGAAACAAATGGCAGCGGAGGCACACCAGCCTTGGAAACAAATGGCGGCGGTGCACCGGCCTCTGGAACAATCGGCGAAGGCGCACCGGCCTCTGGAACAGACGATGGAGGCGCACCAGCCTTGGAAACAGATGATGGAGGTGCACTGGCCTCAGAAACAGACGATGATGGAGGTTGAACAGCGGCGAACCCAGACGACTCAGGCAGGAGAACCACGAGCCCAGCCACTTGGGGATCCATCCTAGACACAGCCACCTTTGACATGGAGGAGGAACCATGAGCTGGGTGGCCATTAGCCACAGCAGTGGAGCCCGGCAAAGCTGCAGGCATGATGATGGATGGAGCTGCATGCATGGTGACAGGTTGAGCAGCATGTATGATGGCAGGCGGAGCAGCAGATAGAAAGATAGGCGAAGCAGCTGCTGCTGGTAGCACATCACAGGACGAGGCACCTGCTAACTGGACCTCAGACGTGGGGCTCAGGCATAAAGAAAAGGGAGACACAAATGAGGCAGGGTGGATGAAAATGGCAGCAGAGGTGACAGTAAAGAGTGGTGGAGAGAGCTCCACGGCGATGGTAGGTGGCTGTTGCTGAGCCCCCTCCCCGGACACAAGGCAAGACCTTTCTCTGTCACCATGGGATGAGACGCCATCTCGGCACTCAGCCCATGTCTCCTCATCCCTGCCTCTTTTTAGGCAGCATCTCTGTCACCATGGGAGGAGACGCCATTTCGGCGCTCAGCCCATGTCTCCTCGTTTCCGCCTCTCATTGGACAGCGTCTCAGCTGGCTCCCAGCTGTCAGTATTATGGGACGGCTGGGGCCAATTAATCCTCAGCTGGGGCGCTGCTAATGAGAATAAAAAGGAGCAGCCTCGATCACTCGGGGCTGCGACTTAAAGCACTACAGGCTGAAACCCCTATTCCCGGCGTCAGCCCTTACTCCTCTTGCAGTAACCTTGTGAGTGTTCCCTGCTGTGAGTATCAGGCCTTGGTATCCTATTCTCTGGTGCCAGCCCTTTACTCCTGTACCGTTCTACTCGTGAGTTTAACCTGTTTATGAGTAGCTGTGCTTTGGGTCTACTACGACCGTGTTCCTTACCCCGTGTCCTTATCTCTTGTTCCTAACCCTTCCTTATAATAAACATCTCAACTCACTGGCTCGCCCTCGGCTCTTATTGCGTGGCTCCCTAGAGCCACGTGTAACAGTAAGTCGCAGCCCGACGAGTTGCCGGCAGCCGTGAGTTTGTGGATCTGTACCTTCCTTGTCCGGGTGTTGGCGCCATTAGCACGCCGTTTCCCAGGAGTCACTCCCGACGCCAGGGCGACGAGCTGAGGTCCATCTCGGGGGCTGTCGACAGGACGCTCTTCACCCTGCACGACGCCTCCAATTCGAGACGCTGGCATCCGGGCCGTGCTGAGGATCTCCTGGACTGTCACCCTCTTTCTTTGTTCCATCTCGAGGTCAGTGCCAGGATTGACGCCATGGTCACACAGCGAGAGAAGCTCCGCGGGTTGGATGGAAACCCCGGCAGGACGCCGAAGTGGATGACGTTGCCCCCTACTTCGGGACCCCGTTCCTGCTGCCATTCCAGCCCGGGAGTCCGCGGGTTGGATGGAAACCCCAGCAGGATGCCGAAGTGGATGACGTTGCCCCCCGCTTCGGACCCCATTCCTGCTGCCATTCCAGCCCGGGAGTTCGCGCCACCCAGAGGGCTTCCCCCGTTCTGCATTACGTCACTCGGGATTCCCCCCATGGAGCCGCAGCTGACAGCAGTTACGTCCGGGACCGAGCGGCTGACGCGATTCCCGCTGTGCATCCATTCACCACCTTCTGGCACGTGGCGGCGGTGAGATTGATGGAGAGGACTCCAAGGCAACGAAGCCTTCCCAAGCTCAACGCCTTCCTCACCTCGGTCTCTGATCAGGAGCGGCGATTCCTGGGTTCCCCCCTCGCTTCGTCCCCTGGGAGAAGTCGTCGTCACATCGCCAAGTCACCTCAGCATGAACCCCGTCCGGACCCAGTTCTGGGCTGCTGCCAGGACCTCTCCTCCCACGCAGCTGTCACCTTCTCGCCTCGTCAGTGTGGAGATCTCACAGCCTCGCTCCCTGAGCCTCATTCCCCCGCTGTCATCCCAGGACATTCGGGCTGGCTCACCGCGGCTGTCACCCCCTCCTCCTCGACGCGTCTCCTGACTACTGTGTGTGCCTGGAACCCCGGCCTGGTGAGCCCTCTCCTGGAGACAACGCGAGCGGTCCCCAGACGATTTCCCAGGGGGTCCTCCGTTATCGCCTGGCGGGGAGAGGAAGAAGTTATGTCCACGACAACAGGCGCCATCGAACCTCCAGGAGGCAGGCAAGTCTTAGTTTATTTACATCAGTTTTATGATTTGCTCTGTCACACTCCTGGAGGTGGAGTTCGGGGTCCGCAGCTCCCTGAACTCCCACCACCTGCTGTAACCTGTGCCTTTAATCCTGCATCCTCTGTGTCTCTCTCCGCCGAGCGATCCCCGGCTCCGGGTCAACGTGGTGGGATAAGGAGAGGGCCTGCGGTTCCGCAGCTACGTTGCGGACGGAGGAGGAGGACTGACTGCTACGTGGAGTCTGCGCCGACGACCAAGCGTCCCCGGGTCTCCACGGAGGTGCAGTTCGGTCCAGCGGGACGAGGTTCTCCTGCCATCACGCCGCGTGGATCGTCGGTGTGGTTACCAACGTGGGAGGAACCTCAAGCTGCGCTGACCATCGTGCTGACTGCGGGGCCCGACGCAGCCGAGTGGGAGCCTGACAACGACCTCCGGACAACGGATCCTGGATCTTCGCAGTCCTGGACGGCATCGGAACCCGAGATCAGGCGAGTGCTCTCCTCTCTTTTCTCCCTCTATTTGTCTGAGCACTTTAGCCTGTCTCTAGGGGGGATGAGCCGGGTGCAGCCGCCCACTGCATCCGAGCTCGTTTTGCTGGGTTCTGCCGCTGCCGGTGATCCTGATCCCGGTTCTGTTTTTTCTCCCGAGCCTTCTTCCAGGGTCACCGGCGAGGAGTTGCCATTCCTCGTGATGCTGGAGGGTCCAGGTTCAACGTTGGAGGTCGGTTCTGGTACAGTGCCGACCCAGTTGGGGTCCGACGCGGGTGCTGCTTCGGTGGTGTCCAACGTGGGTTCGCCTAAGACCCAATCGGGGTCCGACGTGGGTGCTGCGCCAGCGCTGTCCAGGTCCAGTGAGGAGGTGGCTGTTTCCCAGCGGCCTGATGCTCGTTGCCCTCGTCATGGGCTCTCCCCTGTGCCTCGTCCACCGGGACCCGCTTTGACCCTTCGTCCGTCTCAACAGTCCTGGTGGTTGAGTGATGCGGGTCGAACCCGCAAGACGTCCGGTTCGGCGATCTGGTCCAACTCCCTGACGAACTTTGTGCTTCTGGGTGGCCTGGCACGGCTACCGGCGGACTGGTTTCTCGGGATCTGGGTTTGGACTTAGCCGCCCGAACATTTTCCTCTTATATTTAGTGCTGTGTATTGTGTTTTTCCCTTGTTAACCGTACTCAGCATCTTATCCCACTGTTATCCTACGTACCTGTCACCGTTATTCCTCTAGGTGACCCCTCGTATATTTAGCGCTGTGTATTGTGTTTTTTCCCGTATTAACCGTACTCAGCATCTTATCCCATTGTTATCCTATGTACCTGTCACCAGTATTTCCCTAGGTGACCCCCCGTATATTTGGCGCTGTGTATTGTGTTCTCTCCTTATCAACCATACTCAGCATCTTACCTCATTATCCTGTGAACCTGTCACCATTCTCCCTCTAGGGGACCTCCCGTATATATTTTTTTTTTTTTTGTTACTTATTTGTACCCGTAGGTAGATATGGTTTGCAGTCTGGTGACAAGCCACCGGCTGCTGGTCGCTGCGTGCGCGAGTGCCCTAAACCTACATGTTTTTGGTATGCGGGAGGAAACCGGAGAAATCCCGGAGTAAACCCACGCAACACGGGGAGAACATGCAAACTCCACACAGCTCACTGTTGGTCGGGGGCTGGGATCGAACCCACGATCTCGTGATCCCCGCGATCCCCCGGCCAAGGGTAAACTGTGCTGCCACAGTGCTAAACCACTGCACCACCGTGCAGTATATTTAGCGCTGCGTATTGTGTTTTTCCCCTTATTGACCATACTCAGCTTTTTACCTTATTGTTGTCCTGTTATCCTGTCACCGTTATTCCTCTAGGTGACCCCTCGTGTATTTAGTGCTGTGTATTGTGTTCTCTCCTTACTAACCATACCCAGCATCTTATCTCATTGTTCTCCTGTGAACCTGTCACCAATATTCCCCTAGGTGACCTCCCGTTTATTTAGTGCTGTGTATTGACCATACTTACCATCTTATCTTATTGTTGTCCTGTTACCCTGTCACCGTTACTTTCCTAGGTGTCCTTCTTTGCATATGGTACCGTGTATTTTGTTATCTTTCTACTTACCGGTGCACGTCATTCCTACTATTTTTGTTCTGGTCTTAGCCCGCTTTTGTTTCATGGAGTAATGTGTTTTGGTTCCTTTATCAACCATACTCTGTGATCACTTTCCTGTTCTATTTAACGTTGTGTATTGTGTTTGCTATTTATCACTTGTACTCAGCGTTTTTGCTCTGTTACGTTTTGGTGTTTTTTTCCTTGCCCTGAGCCACACATTGTTTGTATTTCTGGGTAGTGTGTTACCAGTGTCTGACTCAGTTTTCTCCCCATCTGTGCCCTGGGTTAATTATTCCCTGTTTTGTAACGTATTGTATTTGGGTTTTTTCTTCTCTCTGCCCTGCTACCCTACATTGTCCATTGGGGTTTTTTTGTCCTTCCCTTTGCATCTCCCCCTCCGGTCCTGTCCCCCTTCCAACCACCCTAGGTGGGGGTGGGGGAGCTGGGGTGTTTCTGGTCGTTCGGGAGCCCGACCTTGAGGGGGGGCTCTGTCACCATGGGATGAGACGCCATCTTGGCGCTCAGCCCATGTCTCCTCATCCCTGCCTCTCTTTAGGCAGCATCTCTGTCACCATGGGAGGAGACGCCATTTCGGCGTTCAGCCCATGTCTCCTCGTTTCCGCCTCTCATTGGACAGCGTGTCAGCTGGCTCCCAGCTGTCAGTATTATGGGACGGCTGGGGCCAATTAATCCCCAGCTGGGGCGCTGCTAATGAGAATAAAAAGGAGCAGCCTCGATCACTCGGGGCTGCGACTTAAAGCACTACAGGCTGAAACCCCTATTCCCGGCGTCAGCCCTTACTCCTCTTGCAGTAACCTTGTGAGTGTTCCCTGCTGTGAGTATCATGCCTTGGTATCCTATTCTCTGGTGCCAGCCCTTTACTTCTGTACCGTTCTACTCGTGAGTTTAACCTGTTTATGAGTAGCTGTGCTTTGGGTCTACAACGACCGTGTTCCTTACCCCGTGTCCTTATCCCTTGTTCCTAACCCTTCCTTATAATAAACATCTCAACTCACTGGCTCGCCCTCGGCTCTTATTGCGTGGCTCCCTAGAGCCACGTGTAACATTCATTTGTAAGTGATTAAAAAAAAGAGAAGCTTCTTGCCATTGTTCCTGTTCTGCTGCCACTGAGAAGTCAGACGATCCCTCCCAGGATATGGCAGGGCTTGTCCGATGAGGTGCTGCTGCACAGTGGTGTGGTGCAGTGTTGAGGGAGGAGGACACAGAGGCCTGGAACACCTCCATCAGAGATGAAAAGCCAGGCCACTGTGTCTGTTGGTGCCAGTGCGAGCAGCGTCCTTCAGCTCATGTTGGTCCCCCCCCCCCCCGCCACCAGTGACGGTTTCATCAGCCCCTGAAACCATCCACTGTAAATTGGGTATGGAGCACAGGAGTCCGGCAAGCTGGGGATATTGTTGCAGCGTGGGGAAGCCCTCAATGAGCTGCTCAGTGCCCCCAAGGCAGCAGGGGGCCCTTTCCAATGTGCAGGAGGTGCAGGCGTCCTCGATGAGGTCCTCTATCAGGGAAGCAGCGTATACTTCCTCCTCATTGAGGCCCATTTAAAAATACTTTAGGTCCACAGGGTTCATGTCAATCAATCAATCAATCAATCAGTCAATCAACCTTTATTGTCATGATGCTATGCATACAACTGTAGTGCAAGCAAGATGAAATTGCATTTGTCTAGGCATCCGTATTGTAAAAAGAACATAATTTAAAAACACTCTCACCCCCCCACCCCCCACCCCGACAGCCAGTCACATATCCCTGAGACAGATTTGGATTTTACAGTAATGCTAACTTATTACAGTTGCAGTTAAAATGATAACTGCCTATGTATATATAAAACAATTAAAATGGCTAAGTGAATCTAAGTAGCTAAGAGAAATAAATACTTAAAACTGACTAAAACTCCGGTTATGGCTGCCACGTAGGACGGACGTGTCTCGCTCTGCTCTGCTCCTGGAGAAAAAAATCGGCAAATAACTCTCTCATTTGGGACAGAACGTATCCCAGCATTTGGGCGAGGATATGTCGGCGAAGCCTAAGGCTGGAAAACCAGGAAAAGGAAAAAGCGAGCCGCCGAAACAGTCCAAATTAACGGACTTTCAGGTCTGTGACGCAGCAAACAAGGCTCCATATATGGCGGAGGAGGCTGGCGGCGGTGCGATTTCTGCGGGGAATGGCGCAGATGCGCTGATGGCTGCCATGAGTTCAATGAGAGCGGACTTTTCCTCTAGATTTGATGGGATTATGACAGCGCTGGAAGGAATAAGAAAGGAATTGGGTGACTGTGTAGAACGAACGGCGCAGATGGAGCTCCGTCTCGCTAGTGCTGAAGATGACGTCACCCGTCTTCAATTAAAGGTGCGCACTTTGGAAAAAAAAAATAAATCTCTGGAAGATAATATTTTGGATTTGGAATCTCGGTCGAGACAGAATAATTTGAGGCTGGTGGGTCTTCCAGAGGAATCAGAAGGTCGGGACGTATGTTCCTTTCTGGAAAAGTGGATTCCGGAGGTGCTGGGCAGCGAGGAGTTGCAATCAGCAGTGGTTCTGGAAAAAGCACATCGTATTGGCCCACGGAGAGATAAGGGACCGCCGAGGACCTTAATTATGAAGTTTCTAAGCACCAGAGACAGGATGAAGATCTTCAACGCTGCACGTGCTAAAGGAGAGATTAAACACCAGGACCAGCAGGTGCGGTTCTACCCAGATTTGGCCACAGGAATCCAGCAATTGAGGAAGCAGTTTGATCCCGTACGTAAGGAGCTGCGCAACCTTGGGATTCGTCATGGTGTAATCTATCCTGCGAGACTGCTGACCACGTATGAGGGCAGAACCCACATCTTCAAGACCCCAGAGGAGGCGCAGGAGTTCATCAAGAAGATCAAAGAAGAAGAAGAGACTGGTGGGAGCTAAGCATGAACAAAATATAAGGTAGAATAATTAAGCATTTGCACAGGCATCTGACTGACTTGAAGTAAATAGTAAGTTTACAAAATATAGATTGTATTATATATTAAAAAAAACAAAACAAAAACAAAACAAACAAAAAAAAAAAAAACTATGATGTACAAAGTTGTTAAAAATTTTGGAGTTAAGTTGGAAAACTACAGAAGAGAGTTAATGTTACGTCATTAAAAGCAGTAGAGTTAGGGTGATTGGGAGGATGAAGAAGGAGTGGCTTAGGCCTGTTCCCCGTGGGTGTGGAACGGTCGATGGCTATATCGGGAGACAGAATTTTTCTTTTGATTTTGGGGGGTTTGCCACAAGTGTGGGAAGGGGAAATTTGTTTGTGTGTAGTTTGTAGGATGAATGTTCAACCACTCATGTTTTTGCTTCTCTGTATGAGCATGTTTACACTGCAAGGTAATCCCAAACTCTCTATTGATCATGGACCAAAGTGTTAACCTTAATTTAACTTCATGGAATTGCAGAGGTCTACAAAATTTAAAAAAACTTAAACAAGTTATGAATAAAATAAAGGACATGGGTTCAAGAATTGTGTTTTTACAAGAAACTCATCTGATAGAGGAGGATGTTAAAAGAATTAGGAGTAGATGGCAGGGAAGTGTATTCACCTCTTCATTTTCATCCCGAGCCAGGGAGTTATGACTCTCATACATAAATCAGTTCCTTTTCAAGTGAAAAATGTAATTGGAGACAAATTTGGAAGATATGTAATCATTCAAGGTTCTTTGCTATTAGAAAATATAAATCTTGTGAACTTATATGGTCCCAATATAGATGACCAGAAGTTCTTTGCTAATTTATTTCTCATCTTATCATCACTTACAGGGCAACATATAATAGCAGGGGATTTTAATTGTACATTGAATCCAGGTGTGGATAGATCAACAGGACTGGATTGTACGCACATTGGATGTAGGATGACTATTAATCATTTTATGAAAGAATTGAGATTGTTAGATATATGGAGAGAAATGAAACCACAAGTTAAAGCCTATTCTTGTTATTCCAGTACCTACAAGACATTCTCACGTATTGATTATTTTTTGATTTCCACAGAATTAAGGTCCAAGATTCAAAACTGCTTTTATGATAACATCGTGATCTCTGATCATGCACCCTGTTGTCTAATATATGTAGATAAAAAATTGATAAAGGAATCAGGTAGATGGCAATTTCAGCATAAATGGCTTCAGGATGAGGAATTTGTCAAGTATATAGAAAAACAGATAGACGAGTTCTTTGACATCAATACTACACAAACATCAGCATGTGTAAAGTGGGAGGCTTTCAAAGCTTTTATTAGGGGGCATATTATTAGTTATACAGGATCAAAATCTAAGAAGACTCGAGAGGAGAGAGCTAAATTGGAACATAAAATAAAAAATCTTCAGGAAAAAGTGTATGCAGGAAGTGACCCAAGGTTGGAGAATGAATTACTGATTTTGAGAGCTGAATACGACAAAAAATCAGCGAATAGAGCTGCCTCGAGTCTTCTAAGATTGAAACAATCTTTTTATGAACAAGGTGAAAAATCAGGAAAATTATTAGCATGGCAGATTAAACAATTGGAAATTAAAACACCAATTACCAGTATTATAAGTAACGGACAGGTAGTTATAGATCCTTTAGAAATTAATAGAGCCTTTAGAGATTACTATGAAAAAATTATATGATACCAAAAATGAACCTGATTTAACAAAACTAAATGGGTTTTTGAACGAACTATCTATACCGTGTATTCCAAATGAAAACAGGGAGATATTGGAGTCTAAAATTAGTCAAGAAGAAGTTGGGCTAGCCATTGATAATATGAAATCAGGAAAAAGTGCAGGACCAGATGGTCTTCCAGTTGACCTTTATAAAAAATTTAAGAATAAATTAATAAAACCTTTTTGGAAATGGTTTTAGAAGCATTTCAAAATAATAATTTACCATCATACATAAATAATGCCTTAATTATACTGCTGCCAAAACCAGGTAAGCCCTCTAATAAATGTGAAAATATGAGACCAATAAGCCTATTAAACGCCGACCTTAAGATAATCTGTAAAATTTTAGCAAGACGAATACAAGAAATTTTACCAAATATTATTAATCGAGATCAGAATGGCTTTATAAAGGGTAGACAAGGCTTCCATAATGTAAGAAGACTATTTAATATTATTTATTTTAATAAAGAAGCACCGGATACAGCTCTCCTATCATTGGACGCCGAAAAGGCCTTTGATAGAGTTGAATGGCCCTTTCTTTTTGAAGTCCTACAAAGGTTTGGACTTGGAAATAATTTCATAAAATGGGTTCAAATAATATACAATAATGCTACAGCAGAAATCCTAACAAATAACAATATTTTAAAACCAATAAAAATCAATAGAGGATGTCGACAAGGCTGTCCACTTTCACCTTTACTGTTTACTATGGCAATTGAACCTTTAGCGATAGCGATACGTTTACATTCACAAATATATGGAATTAAAGTTGGACCAACAGAACATAAAATCTCCCTGTACGCCGATGACATAATTTTGTTTATGTCGAATCTAAAAAAATCAATTCCAACCTTGTTGAATTTAATAAAGAATTTTGGGGAAATATCAGGATATAAAATAAATAAAACTAAATCTTCAATATTAATGCTAAATGAGACCCAGAGAAATTACCCAGCCCCTGAGGTAAATCAATTCAATGTTGTAAATCAGTTTAAATATTTAGGAATCCAAATTATGCCTAAGCTAGAATCAGTCGCCAGTGTCAACTATGAAGCCTTAATGTCAGATATCAATGAGTTAACTCAGAGATGGATGTCACTACCAATGTCGATGATCGGGAGAATCAATATACTTAAAAGTAATATTTTACCTAAAATACTTTATTTATTTCAATACATTCCCTTATCACCACCTTTAGATCTATTCTCAAGAATAAAAAAAAAGTTAGTGGAATTTATATGGAACAACAGGAGGGCTAGATTACGTTTGTCTTTATTATATTTACCATTTGATCGTGGAGGTCTGAAATGTCCAAATTTTATGTTGTATTATTGGTCGGCACAACTGAGGTCTATGACATATTATTTTTCATCAAATGATCTCCCTCACTGGACTGAAATGGAATCATACAATTTACCTTTACCTCTTCCCATATTCATATACTCAGATTCGGCAAAAAAATTACAAAAACAAGTTAAAAATCCATTTGTAAAGCATATGATCAAAATATGGTGTGAAGCTAAAAACTATTTAAAAGAACCACAGTTATTGTCACAATTTAGTCCAATATGGGGTAATCAATATTTTAAACCAGGGAGAGCAGACGCTGTATTTAAAGTATGGAATTTAAAAGGGATACAAAAGATTCAGGATTTATATTTGCCATGTGCAGACAACATAATGTCTTTTGAAGAGCTGAGGATCAAATTTAATCTCAATAGAACACATTTTTTTAAATATCTTCAACTTAGAAACTTTATTCGATCAAATCAAAATAAAGCTCTCACTCGACCTATTTATTCATCCTTGGAAAAAATGATGATGAAAGATAGTAAAAGAAAGGGTATTATTTCAGAGTTTTATAACTCACTGACACTATCTTCAAGTGAAAATTCACTGAAAAGATTAAACTACTGGAAAGAAGATCTGCAAATTGAAATTTCAGAGGAACAATGGGAATTGGCTTGTACAGAAGCTCAAACCAAATCAATAAATGCACGCCTTAAATTGATACATTTCAAATGGTTAATGCGGATGTATGTTACACCGGAGGAGTTAAATAGATATAACAAAAATATACCAGATACATGCACAAAATGCATGGAAAGTAAAGGAACCCTATTTCATTGTTTATGGGAATGTAGATTAATAAGAATGTTTTGGGAAGAGGTGAGGGTAACAATTGAAAAAATAATCTCAAAACAAATCATATTGAATCCTAAACTGTTTTTGTTGGGTCTGTACCCAGAAAAGCATAATTTTAATAAAAGTGAAAGAACATTCATAGACCTCAGTTTGCTTAATGCCAAAAAATGTATTGCACTATTATGGAAAAAGACTCATAGACCAGATGTGACTCAGTGGTTAAGACAGATGTTAACAAACCTTCCATTAGAAAGAATAACATATATACTAAAATCAAAGGAAATTGTGTTTGAGAATATATGGAGACCTTTTATTGATTATGTAAAAAATTTAAACATAACTCTTGAAGAAGAAGGTGAATGATGTGTGTGGACCTTGTAAATTCCAAACTGGTGAACATAATATGTATACTTATGTATTGGATTGTCTAGACTAAACAGAGGAGCATTGTTGAAGACTTGATTTTGTTGGTGGTTGTTGGTGTTTTTAGTGCATTTTTTTTTTTTTGTAGTACTTTAGTGTTAGTGTTTGATTGTTTGTATCATGTTTGTTAAAAAAAAAAAAAAAAAAAAAGGTTCAATAAAGATATTGTGGAAAAAAAAAACTGACTAAAACTATAATATACATATAACATACATAATGTCCATAAAGTGCAGTAATATGTATAAAAGATTCCGGATCACCTGTTCAGCATCCTAACAGCTTGTGGAAGGAAGCTGTTGATCAGTCTGGTGGTTCTGCCTCTGATGCTCCGGAATCGTTTGCCAGATGGCAGCAGTTCAGAGTGTTTGTGCAGAGGGTGAGAGTGGTCCTTAACAATGTTCAGTGCCCTGCTCCTACAACGGCTCTGAAAAAGTTCTTGAACAGAGGGGAGGGAAACTCCAGTTACCTTCTCAGCTCCCTTAACTATCCTCTGCAGAGCTTTTTTGTCTGACATACTGCAACTGGAGTACCATGTTGCAATGCAGTACATCAGAACACTCTCCACCACACCTCTGTAGAAGGTCCTGAGGATGCAGATGGGGAGACAGGCCTGTTTGAGTTTCCTCAAGAAGTGCAGTCTCTGCTGGGCCCGCTTCCTGATCCCCAAGGAATTCTTGCTCCAGGTCAGGTCCTACGAGATCTGCACTCCGAGGAACTTGATGTTCTCCACTCTCTCCACCGAACGGCCGCTGATGCAGAGAGGGATGTGTGACGTGGACATGTGATGGGTTCCTTCTATCATGTGTGGTAGAGACAGGACCCAAACGCTGGACTGGAAGTGGATGGTATTTTATTTAGAGCTGGCAAACACCACGCAGCTCGAGGGCTGAAAATAACAAACTAAGGCAAAAAAATTCACAAACATAGGCAAGGCACAAGAAAGGCAAGGACACAAACTAGGCTGGAACATGAAGCGTGTTGTTTACGCCGTATGGCACGTAAGGAACCCGTGCAGGACACAGATAGACACTGACATAAATAGACGAGGGGTAATCATGACAACACAGAACAGGCGGGGAGACTAATCCAGACTGACAACAGACACATGGGAAAAACAGTGTCAACAGATATGGGGAAACAGGACGGGATGGGATGAACAAACAATCGTAGACAGGGGATACACATGAAATATGAACAAAGGACCAGGGAAGACATGACCATGACAACGACTAAAACTGAGACAAGGACAACACACAACAGAGACCATGAAAACCATAACAATAATAATAATAACCAACTCAGAACTGAGCAGGGACAAATCCATTCGGAACTTAAGTGGAGACAATGATAAGAATAAACACAATGACCAAACAGAGCAAAAGCTAAAGCAGGGATACTAACCAAACACAGAGACTATAATCATGATAAAGAAGACCAAAACTAAGCACATAAGATAAACCAGAACTAAGAATAAGGCATGGCAAATATGAAACAAAATGGCCAAGATATACGTAAACAAAACAAAATCCAAAGAAACCCCAAAATACAAACTGAAGATGAAGATGTGGACTAAGCCCATGTCTCGGTGACCATAAAATAAGGCGAGGACATGGGCCCAGCCCACAATCTAACAAATTTATGACAAAAAAAAATCAAAAACAGCCAATTATGAGAAAAGCCATAAATTTTTTTTTTAAAAAATGCAATTTTATGAGAAAAAAGTTGGAAATTTTTGAGAAAAAAGTAATAAATTTACAAAGAAAAAGATGCAAATATACAAGAAAATGGATAATAACTTGCAAGGAAATGTTGGAAATTTACTACAATAAAATAGCAAGTTTATGAGAGAAAACTTTCAATTTTTCAAGAAAAAAGTCACAAATTTATGAGGAAAAAAGTTGAAAATTTTCAAGGCAAAGTTGAAAACTTGCAAGAACGTTTTACAAATTTGCAAGAAAATTGCAGCAAATTTATGAGAAAAACAGCTGAAGATAATTTCCGTTCTCCCCCAAAAACAATGAGAATGAACTTCTGGCTTGGGGGACCCCTAGTGGCTGAAGAGGTGTCTAGCATTTAAGTGCTCTGCTGTACAGCCAGAAACAGCTCTGTATTTGCATAGTGACATGCATGAGATCACTGCAGCTATTAACAGTGTGGTATGTTGAGGGTGGTTGGGGTGAAGGGAAGGAGCAGATTTATCACCCTTGGTAGGGATATCAAAAGACTAAAAAACAGGCGAACGTGGATGTATGGGGGACGTGGAATGCAACACACAAAACTGTCCCCTGAGGCCTTGAAAAAGGCAAATGAGGGTGCAATCTTTTATTTCAGGAGGGGATTTTTTTTTTTTTTTTTTTTTTGTATGTGAGGCAGGTTCTCATTTTCACCATCCTGTCTGTTACCACCTTTTTTCCAAATATCCCCCGCCATAAAACTGCAGCCTTTTTGATTATCTCATGAACCGCTGTTGAGCATATTTGGGGGATCAGATCTAACGGCTCCTGACAACTGCTGTTTTCCAACAACATCCTCCAATAAGAGCAACAGCGAGACAAACACCCCGCTGATTTAATTAGTGAGCGGAATACAAAATCACAAGCTGGCCTATTGGGGCCTGTGAGAACTGGCAAAGGGCTTTTTGCACTAACTGTGCAGACACTTTGAATACAGATGAGTCAGTGTTAGGAACCACTGATCAAGGGAGAGATGGTCTGCTACAGAAATTAGGTCTATAGCCATTAACCACCAAACCCCTCCTACTTCATGAGTGGCTATAAAAATGTATTTTGTTACCAAGGTGTCATACAAGAAACATCTCATGATGGATAAAAAGCAAGAGCTCTCCCAAAACATTCACAACCGCATTGTTGCAAAACACATTGCTGGATTTGGTTACAGGCATAAATCAAAACTTCTGAATCTTCCAGTAAGCACCACTTATCCACAAGTGGAAGGAACACCACTCTGCCATCAACTGACCACACACAGGAGTTCCTCACAATATATCTGACCAGGATAGTCAGAAGAGTAACCCAAGAGCCAAGGACAACTCAGAAAAATCTCCAGAAAGACTTGGAGGCAACAGATAGAATTGTGACAGAGAAAAGAATAGGCAATGACCTCTGACGTCATGGGCTCCATGCACGGTCACCTCACAAGATCCCATTTTTAAAGAAAAGGCAGATTCTAGCTTGTATAACGTTTGCTAAGCAACATTTGGACAAGCCTATGAAATACTGGGAGAATGTAGTGTGGTTAGATGAAATGAAAATAGGACTATTTTGGCTGTCATGCTACAGTACACACAATTTTTCTCAATATGGAGAAATGGTATTGGAAATAAACACTATTCCATCAGTGAAGTTTTGAGGTGAAAACATCACTGGCAGACTTCATATAATTGAAGAAACAATATATGGAGAATACTAATCAGTAATAAAAATAATATGCTGCAATCCACCAGGATGATGATGAGTTTTTTTTTGGGGGGGGGGGGGTGCTTCCAGCAGGACAATGATCCCAAACATACAGAGAAGGAAAACAAACAAGTTGTTAGAATGGCCCCAGTCAGTCATGAGTTGCCCTCGTTAATCCATAGCAAGAGTCATGTTCCAGAAATTTTCAACGCACCTTTTTTTTTGGTTTGGTTTGCATTCACACTGCAGCGAACCAAACTGCCTGGACAACGTCACGCAGTTACAACAGCTGCTCGTTTGGGGCGCTGTAGCCAAAACCACCACTGACCAGGAAGAAAAAAATCTCAGCAAAGAAGAAAAATCCAGCTCACTGATTGGCCAGGCGTGGTGGGGCAGTGGTTAGCACTGCGGCAGCACAGCAACTCACCCTTAGCCGGGGGATCCTGGGTTTGATCCCAGCCCCGATCAA
The DNA here is from genome assembly GCA_020510985.1 of Pholidichthys leucotaenia. Classification (NCBI taxonomy): domain Eukaryota; kingdom Metazoa; phylum Chordata; class Actinopteri; order Cichliformes; family Pholidichthyidae; genus Pholidichthys; species Pholidichthys leucotaenia. The sequence continues at coordinate 315,552,619 of CM035840.1, forward strand.
CAGTGATCTGTGTGGAGTTTGCATGTTCTCCCCGTGTCTGTGTGGGTTTACTCCGGGATTTCTCCGGTTTCCTCCCACATGCCAAAAACATGCAAGTTAGGTTAATTGGCATCAAACTGGGGATTCTAAATTGTCCTTAGGTGTGACTGTGAGAGTGAATGGTTGTCTGTCTCTCTGTGTTGGCCCTGCGATGGACTGGCAGTCTGTCTAAGGTGGACCCTGCCTCTCGCCCAAAGATGCTGGGATAGGCTCCAGCCCCCCTGCGACCTGAAAAGGACTAAGCGGAAGAAGATGAATGAATGAATGAATGATTGGCCAGGACCGAAAACGGAAATCCGTTCCCTTCAGCCGGGTTGCTTTTTCCACCACAAATGAGCATTTTTTTTACTTTTCTCCTCGGCTTTTTCAGGTAAAAGGATTTCTCGGATCCACACAGTTGTCTTTATTGTTATTTTCTACCCAAAATGCGCTACAGTAAATGCCACTTCCTCTTCTCAAACTACATATTACTATGGTTACACAAACGCCGAGGGGCACTTCTGCCCTTTGGTCCACTGGACAGTCCGTTTGCATTCACACTGCAAGCGAAGTGCACCAGACTTTGTTTGCAAATGAACCAAGACCCCTGTTTTCAGGGGGACCAGACTTCGCTTGTTTGGGGCGTACCAGAGTTTGAACGCGCATTCAGACGGCACCAAATGAACCAAATTACCCGCGGATAGTCCTTTGGTCTGGACCAAACAGTGGCCATGTGAATGCGCCCTTAAAGTCAGTCTGTTCAGAAGAATGGGCCAAAATCCCACCTGAGCACTGTGGGAGATTAGTTTTCCCATACAGGAAGGGTCTTGAAGCTGTCAACACAAACAAAAGCTTCCTCACAAAGTTTTCAATAGGAATTGCTGTGTTCCATACTTTTTGCTAATTTCATTCCACTTCATTACACATAACTTTATTTATAGACTTAAAGGTCCCATTTACTGCACTTTTCCACATGTTCACAGCTCCTAATGCAATGTTTGTAACATACTTTATTCATGCCTGTACTTTGTTCATATTGCCTTTCATTACTTAATTATTGCAGCATCACTGGCCATGTTTACATGTGCAAAATTTCTTCAATCTGATTACAGTTCAGATCAGAACTTTACTGTTTACATGGACCCTGAAAAAGTTGATCGGATTATGATGTGGATTTACAGTACATGTGTCACATGTTTGAACAGACTAAATCATTTTGATATGCACAGAATTGTCTGACATTCCAGAAATTGTAGAAGAAGAAGCAACTTCCGATGTAAACAAACCCCGCTTCGTGTCTTTCTCTTTTTGAAATGGGCCTGTATCGTGTTGTTCAGACAGTACTTTTGCTTCTCCTGGTCTCTGTAATGAAGCTACAAGCCCAGCAGTACATACTTCTGCATATGACGAACAGAGGAAGACAGCAGGACGATACAGACCAGTTCTGTTTTACTTCCGCCATGTCTTCCGCTAGCTGATATAAAGGCGGAAATACGTCACTTTGACGTGTGGCTGATGTACAGACATGCGCAGTAAACATATTTTCTACCCAAACTTCGGAATAAGCGTTTATATGCACACCAATCAGATTAACAATTGGCATAACCCACCCATCTCAATTGGAAGGAAATTTTGATCCAAAGGAGTGTGATCGGGTCAGAATCTTCAGATTGGCTTGTTTACATGAAGCATTTTTATTCCAATCAGGCTTTTAATCCGGTTACATGTGTCCATGTAAACATGGCTAGTGTGAATCATCTTTTGCAACTTTCCTCCGTTTTAGTTTAATTTTAGTTTATTTATTTGGATTAACATGCAGTACATAGTATGCGATAAGCCTTTATTAGTCCCACAATGGGGAAATTCCAGGACTGCAACAGCACAGGGATAGCAACACTCAGAGCAATAATTAAGAAGATAAGAAAACAAGAGCAGTGAATATGCATATGTACACATAAATATATAAATATATATACACAATGCAGAGCATTGTAGCTAGATGGAATAAACAGCATAACCGTCTATTTAGTTACCCTACATGGTATGAATATGTACCCATACATATTGTCACCCTCCGTAGCGACTGATATTGTCCTAGTTATATGCTGGAGGGGACCATTTGTGTAAGTCTGTTGCGTCTTTTGCATTCAATACTATTAGGTCGTCACGTTTTTTTTGCTATCTCTGCGAGCAGCCCTGCTTAGGTTATACAGTCTGACAGCCATAGGTAGGAAGGACCTGCGAAACCTCTCGGTCGCGCACCTGGGATGATGTAGTCTACTGCTAAATGAGCTCCTCAGTGCGTTTAGTATGTCCTGCATAGGGTGGGACTCTGACTCCAGCAGAGATGACAGCTTAGCCACCATCCTTCTCTCTCCTATCTCCTCCACTGGGTCAAGGTGTTTCCCCAGGACAGAGCTAGCTTTCTTGATTAGTTTGTTCAGTCTCTTCCTATCTGCTGCTGTAATGCCACTGCCCCAGCAGACCACTCCAAAAGTGATGGCTGATGCCACCACCGTGTCGGAGAATGTCTTCAGCAGCGCCCCTTGTACACCAAAAGACCTGAGCTTCCTCAGTAGGAACAGCCTGCACTGTCCCTTCTTGTAGAGTGCATCGGTATTGTGTGACCAGTCTAGTTTATTGTTCAGATGAACACCCAGGTACTTGTAGGATGTCACCGTCTCAATATCTGTTCCCTGGATGTTTACTGGTGCTGTGAGGGGTTGTCCTTGCCTGTGGCAGTCCACCACCAGCTCCTTAGTTTTCCTCACGTTGATCTGGAGGTAGTTTCGATGGCACCAGTCCACGAAGTTCTGGATAAGTCCTCTGTACTGAGCTTCATCTCCGTTGGAGATGAGGCTGACGATCGCAGAGTCATCAGAGAACTTCTGTAGATGGCAGTGTGTTGTGTTGTGTGAGAAGTCCGCAGTATAAAGGGCGAACAGGAAGGGAGCCAAAACTGTTCCCTGGGGGGCCCCTGTGCTACCGATGATCGTGTCAGACACACAATCCTGGGTTCTCACAAACTGTGGCCGGTTAGTGAGGTAGTTCAGGATCCATGATGACAGGTGCTGGTCCACCCCTGCACACAGCAGCTTGTCCTTCAGGATCATCGGTTGGATGGTGTTGAAAGCACTGGAGAAGTCAAAGAACATGATCCTCACCGCGTTCCCGGGCTTCCCCAGGTGGGACAGGGAACGGTAAAGGAGGAAGATCACTGCATCCTCCACCCCAATGCCATGCTGGTAGGCAAACTGGAGTGGATCCATCGCTGGTCCCCACCAGGGGGCGGAGGTGAGCAAGGAGCAGTCTCTCCAGGGTCTTCATCATGTGAGACATCAGGGCCACTGGTCTGTAGCTGTTCAGGTCTTTGGGGTGGGATGTCTTTGGTACAGGTACCACACAAGATGTTTTCCACAACTGTGGTACCCTCCCCAGCTTCAGGCTCAGAATTGTTGTGCCATTATAACACAGTTATAATAAGATAAGATAAGATAAGATAAGATAAGATAAGCCTTTATTAGTCCCACAACGGGGAAATTCCAGGATTGCAACAGCACAGGGATAGCAACACTCAGAGCAACAATCAGAAGGCAAGAAAAAAAAACAAGCAAGCAAGAGCAGCTAATAAACATATGTACGTATTACTATAAAATATATATATATACACACACACACAGACACACAGTGCAGAGCATAATGGTGCAACAATAACGCTTAGAACACCAGGATAATAAGTCTTTGAATCCTTCATGGCTCAAAGCATGCCGAGAGAATCCCCGCCCCTTATCACAGCCCCAATGTTGTGCTGCCCCCCCCCCAGACTGGTTTCTGTCCCCAGAATAATAAGCCCAACTCAAAAGTCCAATACAAATCCGTCAAGGCAGCGGTCGTTGTCGGCAACCAGCACGCAGGGGCCCATTGCAGTCCATTTGAGCCTCAACCGGGGTATCCAGTCGGGATGGAGCCTCTGGCTCGGCCGCCTGCAGGGCAGCTGGCTGGTACGGGGCGAAGCAGTCACGGTGAAGCACCACCATCCTGTTCCTCTTCTGTAGCTTCACCCTGTACACTACATTCAACAGTCTCTGTAGAACCATGCACGGCCCTGACCAGTGCCTCACCAGCTTTGGTAACAGTCCCTTTAACCACTTCGGTCAGAATACCCAGACTTGATCTCCAGGTGCAAAGTCCCTCTCCTGGTAGCGCGAGTCATATGCTCGCTTCTGTTGACTTCCTGCCACTGCCAGGGCCTTCCCAGCCAATTTGTGTAGTGTGTGAAGGCGTTCTCTCAGCAAAACAAATAATCCAACCCTAGTTTGTCTTCCACCTCCGGCTCCGGGGGGGGGGGGGCACTAAATCCACCGGTGTGCGCAGGTCGTGTCCAAACGTCAGCACTGCAGGGGTGCACCGGGTGGATTTCTGAGCTGCTGTCTGATACACCCACAGAACCAGGGGCGGATGCAGGTCCCAGTCTCACTGTTGCTGGTCCGCCAGGATGGTGAGCTGAGTGTTCAGGCTCCGGCTACGTTCGGCCAGGCCGTTGCCCTGTAGATGTGGCAGGGTGGTCTGGGTCTTCCAGATGCCCAACTGTCTGCAGACCTCCCCAAAGACCTCTGTCTCTAAGTTCCGTCCCTGATCACTGTGCAGCTCCTCCGAACCGACAAAACATCTCATCCACCAGCTTTGATGCTGTGGTTGCAGCGCTCTGATCAGGGACTACATACGCCTCTGGCCATATGATGAAGTAATCCATTGCGACCAGAACGTAACGGTCCCCCAATCCGTTTTTTGTTTTATCTTGGTCAATCTCAACAGTAACACATTCCAAAATCCCTGGTAGTGCAAAGGACATTCCATTTACAAGTTTACACCTATACAGGTCATCAATATACAGTGCAACACCACCACCCTTTTTTTTAGATCTATTAATATAAAACATCTGATATCCCTCTATTGCCATCAGAGGAGCCTGCTCTTCATTAAGCCAAGTTTCAGAGACTGCGATAGCTGTAAATTTTCTGTGTAGCTGGTTTTTTTTGTAACTTTGATTTTTATTCATTTTTCATCATACATATTACATTCAGATCACAGTCTATATTTTAAAAAAAAGGAGCTAGAGGAAGAAAGGAAAAAAAAAAGAAAAAAAAGGGGGGGGGGGGACAAATGTTGGAGCATCAAGTTTTTAGTTTCCATCTCTTAATTCTTCTGGTTTTTCCAGTGTCTTTGGTTATTCTTTCAATTTCTGTCTCGTTGTTGCACTTTGTATTGTGTCCATTTCCGCCATTTTTTTTCATATTGTCCTTGTTGCATTCTTTGTCGATATGTTAGTTTTTCCATCAAACGTATATCCTCAACAATGTCAGTCCATTGCTCTTGGTCAGGAAGAACTTCTGATCGCCATTTTCTTGGAATTGTTTTTTTTACATGCAATCAGCAAGATTTTAACTAGATATCTGTCCTCAGCCTGTATTACATTGTCTCTTTTAAGATCACATAAATACATCAAGTTACAGTTCATTGGTATATTATATCCTAATATCCTTTGTATTGTCACATGCATAGATTTCCAGAATGATGAGATTTTGCAGCATTTCCAAAACATATGTGAGTGGTCTGCATTTTGAGCCCCACAGCCCCTCCAGCATATAGACTGGGTATTTGTATATTTTCTTTGAATCTGTGGTGTAATGAAATAGCGAATCAGGTTTTTCCATCCAAATTCCCTCCATGTCCTTGAACTTGTTGATGTGTGTTGTGTTTTCCATATTTCTTGCCAGTTTTCTTCTGTTATGTTTAAATTTAGCTCTTTCTCCCATTTCTCCTTTATATAGTTACTTGAATGTTTGTTTGCCGTAAGTTTCTGATATAGCTTTGAAATAATTCTTATTTTATTTCCTGCATATGAGCTTAAAATGAATTGTATAATCTCACTCACACCTGTGTGGAGGTTATGCCTAATCTTCCTCATATAATAATCTCTCATCTGCAGATATCTGAAGAATTCCGATTTTTCTAGTTTAAATTTTCTTCTCATGTTTACAAAACTCCCGAAATCTTTTTTTCCAATATTGCCCCATGCTGTGATTCCCTTGTTCACCAGATTTTTGTATTCCCTATCTTGCTTTGCCGGTTCAAACTGATTGTCAAATGCTACCCATTTCAATAGTTTTATGTCCTCCTTTATATTATACTTTTGTACTATTTTATACCACAGTTCCAAAGTAAATTTAATGATTGGGTCTATTTGTTGGATTTGCTTATATGCATTCTTATCTCCTGTTATGCTTTGTACTGGGAGTCCCTCAATTTCCTTTTCCATTTCTTTCCATTTTGCCTCATATCCTCCGTCGCACCAACATATGATATATCTTATTTGTGCTGAGTAGTAATATTCCTTTAGACTCGGTAGGCCCATGCCTCCTTTCTCTTTTGGTAACTGGAGAGTTTTATATTTCACTCTTGGCTTTTTACCTCCCCAAACAAATCTCGATATCATCTTGTCCCACTTTGAGAACTGGGCACCAGGAATCTCTATTGGTAGAGCCTGGAAGAGGTAAAGCAGTCTAGGTTGTATACTGATTTTGACTGTCTTAATTTTTGAATTCAGATCCATATTTAAGATTGACCATCTATCAATATCTTTTTTTATTTCTTGTTCCAACCTATCATAGTTTGCTTTATAGATTTTGCTTAGATCTTTAGGTATGCTCACTCTTAAGGTATTTTATTTCTTTTTGTTTCCAGTTTAGTTTGATCTTATCAGTTATCTGGTTTAAAGGGTTATAGTGGAATGTCAGTATTTGTGTTTTTGTTATGTTTATCTTGTATCCTGATAATTTTCCAAAATTTTCTATCAAGTTCATCATTTCCATTATTGATTCATCTGGTTGTTCAAGGTAAACTATAATATTGTCTGCAAATAGCCCAATCTTATGTTCCGCTCCCTTTATTGTTACACCTTTTAATTTCTTATTTTGTCGCATCGCTTGAGCCAGTGGCTCTATGAACAGAGCAAACAATGTGGGCGATAGGCAGCATCCCTGCCTAGTTGATCTTTGTATATTTACTTTGTCTGTTAAGCTACCGTTTATCTTGATTCTTGCCACAGGTTTTTGATAGTGTCTTTATGCATTGTACTGATTTTTCGTTAAATCCAAAACGTTCCAGCACATTATATAGGAACATCCAATTAACTCTATCAAATGCTTTTTCTGCGTCTAAACTCATTATTACTGCACTTTTCTTTTCTTTATGTATTTGATTAATTATATGTATTGTTCTCCTGATATTATCATGTGTTTGGAGTCCCTCTATGAAACCAGTTTGATCATCCTCTATCAATTCCGTCAAGAATGTCTTTATTCGTTTACAGATAATTGTTGTATATATTTTATAATCCACATTTAATAAAGAGATTGGCCTATAGTTTCCGCATTGGTCCCTATCTTTCCCTGGCTTTAAAATAACTGAAATAATGGCTTCGTTCCATGATGGAGGTATTTTGTTGTTGTTTAATGTCCAATTAAATGACTTTAGGAGCTGTGGCGTGAGTTCTTCTATAAACAGTTTATAAAACTCAGAGGGGTATCCATCACTACCTGGTGATTTACCGTTTTTAAGTGACTTAATCACATCTTTTTTTTTTTTTTGTAACTTAGATTTTTATTCATTTTTCATCATATATAATGCATTCAGATCACATTCTACATTTAAAACACAAAGGGGTTAGGGTAGGGAAAAAGAAAAAAAATAAAAATAAAAAATAAAAAATAAAAAAAATAAAAAATAAAAGGGGGGGGGGGACAAATGTTGGAGAATCAAGTTTTTAGTTTCCATCTCTTAATTCTTCTGGTTTTTTCAGTGTCTTTGGTTATTCTTTCAATTTCTGCCTCGTTGTTGCACTTTGTAGTGTGTCCATTTCCGCCATTTTTTTGT